>CM075987.1:20431369-20689288 GCA_038087875.1 Malacoraja senta
TGGGTACACAGTTAATGTGCAAGGTTACATTGCAGACATCCCAGATATCTGTGCCTGTGCGGTGCCGCTTGCAAGGTCGAGGGTGTTAGAAGGGGAAGTAAGAGAGGGTGGCTGGGTGCTGCGGACAGACTGCACTGGACACGTTGCCTGTCACAGAAACGGGGATTTCGATTAAAACTCCTAGCCGAATAGAAGCCGGTGAATCGGCGTGAGGTCTGCGACAGTGTGAGCCGCCCCGTGTGGCGTGTGAACGGGGGGGGGGGGGGGGGGAGTGTGGGTGCAGGCAGAGTGTGTAGAATTAGGCCATTCGGCCCATCAAGTCCACTCCGCCATTCAATCATGGCTGATCTATCTCCCCCTCCTAACCCCATTCTCCTGCCTTCTCCCCGTAACCTCTGACACCTGCACTAATCAAGGGCACGACGGGGTGTAATATATTCCATATGCTCCATATGTCGATTAAACTGAACCCCATCTCCCCTTTCGGGATAGACCAGAGCACGACCTTACTGAGAGACGACCACCTTTCTGAATGCTGGGATATTTGGGGGATTAAGTGTCCTTGCAACTTTGGAAGGGGCAGTTTTGGAAACCCAATCCCCCCTACTCGAGACGGGACCCTACACACATCATTGCAAATTTTTAAAGATGGGTTAAAAAAAAAAATTCAGCTGCATTCTCCTGCAATTTTTCCTTCCTTTCTGCTTTTTGCAAAACCTCGGTTGCTGTTTCTCTCCCCCGCCCACACGCCCGGCGTGTGCAGTGTAATCTGATCTCCAGGAGAGGTGTCCTGAACCGGGGGCTGGCGCTTCTGAAGAGCGTCTGTAAACTCTTAAAGGGGCCACCGCGCTGGCTGCAACACAAACTAAGCCACACCTGAAATTCATGTGTCAGTCCTGCCATCCCACTGCAAAGGAGCGAGGACTTGGTCCTGAACCTCTCCCTCCACGTTAGAGGCGAGGAGTTCACCTCCCACGTTCTCTCCACCCAGGCCTATGTAAACATTAGTCAATAGACAATAGGTGCAGGAGTAGGCCGTTTGGCCCTTCGAGCCAGCAACGCCAGTCAATGTGATCATGGCTGATGATCCCCAATCAGTACCCCATTCCTGCCTTCTCCCCATATCACCTGACTCTGCTATTTTTAAGAGTCCTATCTAGCTCTCTCTTGAAAGCATCCAGAGAACCTGCCTCTACCGCCCTCTGAGGCTGAGAATTCCACTGACTCACCACTCTCTGTGTGAAAAAGTGTTTCCTCGTCTCCGTTCTAATGGCTTACTCCTTATTCTTAAACTGTGGCCCCTGGTTCTGGACTCCCCCAACATCGGGAACATGTTTCCTGCCTCTAGCGTGTCCAAACTCTTATATGTTTCAATGAGATTCCCTCTCATCCTTCTAAACTCCAGAGTGTACAAGCCCAGCTGCTCCATTCTCTCAGCATATGACAGTCCCGCAATCCCGGGAATTAACCTTGTAAACCTACGCTGCACTCCCTCAATAGCAAGAATGTCCTTCCTCAAATTTGGAGACCAAAACTGCACACAATACTCCAGGTGTGGTCTCACTAGGGCTCTGTACAACTGCAGAAGGACCTCTTTGCTCCTATATTCGATTCCTCTTGTTATAAAGGCCAACATGCCATTCGCTTTCTTCACTGCCTGCTGTACCTGCATGCTTACTTTCATAGACTGATGTACAAGGACCCCCAGATCTCGTTGTACTTCCCCTTTTCCCCACTTGACGCCATTTAGATAGTAATCTGCCTTCCTGTTTTTGCTACCAAAGTGGATAATCTCACATTTATCCGCTTGTCAATCCAGGCCGTTGGCTTTAAATAATAACGATGGACCACTGTAATTGGCATTTAATTTTAGAAACGGACTTGCATTTCAATAGCACCTTTGCTATCTCCAAAGTAACGTGGTAACTGCGACAACACAAGAGATTGCAGATGCTGTGATCTGGAACAAAAAGAAACAAACTGTTGGAGGAATTCAGCTGGTCGGGGCAGCATCTGTGGAGGCAGAAGGATGGACGATGTTTCCGGTTGAGACCCTGCATCGGGATTGATCTGAAATGTCATCCTCCATAGATGCTGCCCAGTCTGTTGAATTAGGGTATGGAGCGCCATAGGAACAGGCCTTTTGGCCCACAATGAATGTGCTGAACATGATTCCAAGACCAACTCTTATCTGCCTGCATAATTCATTTCCCTCCATTCCCTGCATATCAATGTGCCTATCCAAAAGCATTTTAAACGCAATTGTATCTGCCTCCACCACCACAACCCCCAAAGGCAGTACTTACCACTATCAAGTTAAAAAAAACTTGCCCTGCACATTTCCTTTAAACTTTGCCCCTCTCGCTGGCCTTTGTATTCAAAGACTAAATCACAAGCAGGTTCTCAGCACTGAACGGCCTCTGCAGATCTCTCCACCACCCTCTACCCTAACTGTCCAAACTGTTCCTCCAACAGTTTTTGTTTTTGCCCTGTACAACTAGTTTTTGCCCTGTACAACTAGTTTCAATGATCGTGGTTAAAGGATGGATCAGCCAGTAGCCTCTGTTCTTCTGACCACTTGAATACAGCATTGCTGATTCACATGACTCTGTCAGACTGAATCTTGTCGTTGGGCGGTGTGAGCTGAGGTTGGGCATGTGGCCAGGTGCTTGTTCAAGAAGGTGGGCCTTGAGTAAAGGGTGGTGGAGAGATCTGCAGAGGCCGTTCAGTGCTGAGAACCTGCTTGTGATTTAGTCTTTGAATACAAAGGCCAGCGCAGAGGAAGAGAGATTGTTCGAGAAGCAATAATGTTGGAATTAAGTTACTTAGTCAGTGAGGGGCCGGATCATGAGTAGAGTTTAAAAGTTAGGACAGGAAGTGTAATATCAAGGCCTGACATAACAGGTGTCGTTTGGTGACTCCCAGGCCTGGTGTGAATGGACTTGAGTTTGGGATGACTCTACAATACCAGGGATTGGAATATAAAGGCTGGCTGAGCCTCTAAAAGAATATTCCCCAAGAAAGACTTGTCCTACCGGGTCATTCCTCCTCCCCACTCCCATCGGACAGAAAATACAGAAGCTTGAAAGTCTGTACAGCCAGACTCAGGAACAGCTTCTTCCACTCTGTTAACAAGCTTCTGAATGGTCTAATGTAAGCCAGAGTCCTGTCTGATTTACTTCTACCCGATTGGGGACATTGGACTTTGTCTATGGAACTGGTGCGTTACAATGCTGAGAACTACACTCTTTATATCTTCCCCTTTGCTCTACCTCATGTACTTGAGTTTGACGATTGTTTTTGGGTATAACATTATCTGATTGGATAGCATGCAAAACACTGCCTTTCACCATACTTCGTTACGTGTGACAATAATCCTAAATCTAGTTGTGTCTATAGGTTAAAAATGCACTGAATAGGGTTTCTATAGCAGAACAGCTGAGCTGGGGTGGAGTCTTGCATTATGGCAGAGATAGATTCTCAAGCTGTGGTCAAGTGTGACTTTGCGCTTGCCACGGGTCTGCTTCAACCCTGGGCTGTGTCCGGGGAGAGGGATGGAGCTGCCTGATGGAGGGACTCGTGTAGGTGGTGGAGTTTAAGCTGGCTGACAACAGTGTTCAGGTGCAAACCAACCCTGTGCTTTCTGACCATGTTGCCAATGGAACATCATGTCGAGTAGGAAAAGAGAAGGGGTTGGGGATAAGTCTTCCTGGAAGCTCAGAGGCAACGGGGCACTGCCAGGACACAGAGGAGATGTGTCACTCGCTCTTTGAGTGAGTAGCTGTGGCATCCTTTGCATCCACCTGAGACAGCAGATGGGACTTGCCGGTTAATCACTCCTCTGGGGGTCGTGCAATGCTCCAGCTGCAATGTCAGCTCTGACTCTCTGTCTGGTATTCAGTGGGACCAGACTTCTTGATGATTCCCACCCACTGCATGGGGAAAATGACCATTGTCACGTAGCTTTACCTGAGCACCAAAACAAGACACGGAGCTACGCACTGTCAAGAATCATGAATGTTTAAATGTCTTATGTACTGACAATGAAACAATGACATTTTTACTTGTAACAGCAGAACAAGCCTGCAAACACAATGCATAAAGATAAATATATAATAATAAATTCAATAGATTAATAACCAAACTGCTAGTACAAAAACCGAAGTCCTTGGTGCAACCCAAGTTCATAGTGTGCAGTATTCAAGAGCCTGATGGTTGTTAGTAAACAGTTGTTCTTGAACCTGGAGGTCACGTTTTTCAGGTTCCTGCACCATCCTGATGGTAGGAGTGAAATGAGAGGGTGGCTTGGGTGTTGAGGGAGTACCTGGATTGACCATGCAGTATCTACTCTCTGTAATCACCTTAATTCAATAATGCTCTTCAAGCGTAACTGGAGTATTCGACTACAGATCACCTTGGTGATGTATGTGCCGAGCTGTTTTGGTGCATTGTGGGAAACCAGGGAGCAGTATAGGCTGGGGACATCCTACGTACCAATCCAGAGCTTTGAAGCAATATTGAAGCAGTATTTGGCAGAAAACCTCTGGCACACTGTATCTGCTATACGGTTGTGTTGCCGAGTGTGGACCCAGGAGACACCTCGAGCCTCTGTTGGCTTCTCTCACGAGAGGCACTTGTTTTTATTTTCTGTTTGTTGAGGTGTGAATTGCTCAGGAGCTAGTGGTAGGAGAAGGGTGAGGTTGTGGAGCAAAGAGAGATTGGAGTAGGGGCGCTTGTGTGAGCTAGGCAGCGGTGTCTGGTCCGGTGAAGGGAGGGTGGGTTGTTGGGAGGGTGAAGTTAAGGAGGAAGGTAAGAGGTGAGGTCTGTGGGATTAAAGTAGGGGAGCATAGGGGAGAGGGTAAACACAAAATGCTAGAGTAACTCAGCGGGTGAGGCCGCATCTCAGGAGGGAATGAATGGGCGACGTTTCGCAGGAGAGAAGGAATGGACGACGTTTCAAGTCGAGATCCTTCCTCAGGAGAGAAGGAATAGGCAACATTTCGGGTCGAGACCCTTCCTCAGGGTCTCTCAGGGGAGAGGGAATGGGTTAAGGAGTGTGGCTGTAGTTTGAGGATGGGGTTGGGGGGATTGTTGGAGAGGGGGAAGTGCTCTGTTAGAGAGAATGGGAAGGGGGTAACAGAGGACAAGGGTCTGGGGAAGAATCTTGAGCAATTTCTTGTTTCCATTCTTAGCCTGCTTCCTGTTGACACATTGGAGATTTCTCTGCCCACACAAACTCTGGGTCTCGCAATGTCCTCCAGTGTCATCCCAGCTCTCTGCCTGTCTGCTCACAGTGGGTCTTCTGTAACCCCAGTTCTGTCCACATTCTCCAGTTTGTTGCACTTTGCCCTGTCCTGCATTGTTTCGGGTCTTCCCGACACTGTCCTGCTGATTCCTCAGGGATGGAGTGAGTATTTGGCACCTGTAACCCCACTGCTGGCCTTTGCCCTGCACTAATTCACCTGCTTGCCTGAACTGTTGCTGCTCACAAAACTGCCTGTATCATCAGCATGCCCAGTGAATTTAGACTTTAGAGATACAGCGTGGAAATAGGCCCTTTGGCCCACCAAGTCCGTGCCGACTAGCGATCACTGTGTACAATTTTTACCGGAGCCAATTAATCTATATAAAACCTGTACGTCTTTGTGGGAGGAAACCCATGCGGTCACAGGGAGAACGTACAAACTCCTTACATACAGCACCCATTGTCAGGATTGAACCCGGGTCTCTGGCGCTGTAAGGCAGCAGCTTTACCTTGGTGCCTACCAGAGCTCGGGGCTTCTTTCTGTTTGAATTATTCCCGCTGTAGTGTTTGGATTAGCTGCAGGAAAATGGTGCTTCCAGGATCGTCCATTTCTGCTCCGTGCAGCCAGGGAATTGGGCAAGGCCCTTTTAGTTTTAAATCATTCAGTGGACTTCGCTGGCCATTATCTTTGTCCTCTTGCTGTGCAATGTAATAGCTCAGAGAATGAAAACTGAAGTTGACATTTTTTAAAATGCACGCTCTTTGTCAGGGAATCTGTTTTGTAATTATTTAGAATAAGTGACTGATGCAGAGATTGATCGATTGCCTCAGGGCTGAGCCAACAATTTTTTTCCTGCTTCTTGCGCCTGAACTTGTAAAATGGTGACAACCACGGGGAATTGGGCAAGAGTCTTTTAGTTTCCAAATTGTTCAGTGAGGCATAATGTTGTCAGGAGGATCATCCAGTGCATGTTGTGCTGCTTGGTTAAACTTCTCACCCAGGTTGTTCATGTCTCTCGAAGCTTCTTCACATAAAATGGTTTATTTATTGTCACGTATACAGAGATATCGTGAAATGCTTGTACTGCAGGCTCTGCAGTCAAATCGTGCTATACACAATAGATCCTCCTTTGGAACTGCACGCAGAGAGTCACTAGATGCAACCTGCAACTTCCAGGTCTCTGAAACGTCTGATCTTGGCCCAAGGAGAGATGCAATTTCTTGAATTCTCAGTTTAAGCTGGATCTGTCCTGACCTAGGGTGGTGTCTGTACGGAGTTTGTACGTTCACCCTGCAGCCGCGTGGGTTTTCTCCAGGTACACCGGTTTCCTCCCACATTCCAAAGATGTGTAAGTTTGTAGGTTAATTGGGCCTCTGCAAATTGCCCCTAATTGGATGTGAAAAATGGGATAACATGGACCTAGTGTACAGGTTGATGGTTGGTCGGCGTGGACTCTAGGCCTGTTTCCGCATTGAATCTCTATACATATCCTCACATCACTAGATGGATAAAGTAGGGGTAGGTCTAGCTCAGCACAGTGCCATCGGCTCCTTCCACTGTTGCACAGTGCAGCATTTAAAGAGAGAATTAAATGACTAGTTGAAAGATTTGCAGGGGAAAGAGTAAAGGAACAGTCTTTAATCAAGTGTCTGGATGAGATCAACGGGGAGAATCCTTCTCCTGATTTTCTCTGAGAGAAGAATTGGTCCGAATGGTGTTGTAAAAACCAGAACTGTATTACTTTGTGCAGTTCAACTGTCAATAAACTGAAATTTGTAGACCTTGGGCTGAGTGTGGAAATGTCTTGTGCTAAACTGAAGGCAGGAAAATCTAGTGTCCTGTATTATCATTGATATATATATATATATAACCAAATGATGTAAGGAGAGTTTGTACTCTGTGGCTGTTACCTAGTTACTTTACAGAGGTCCCTAAAAGATTATTTTCTCTCTTCCAAAATTTGGATTGCACATAGATATTTTGACACAGAATTGGGTTGTTAGCCCATGATGCTTTTCTTCCACATCTACATAGATTTAAGAACAATTAAGTCTCAAATGGACTACTAATTCTAACTTTATTCCTAACGGAGATGAACGCTCAGAAATCCCGCCCACTCCAACATGAGTTGTCACACTTCAGTGCTTTCCTTGTACGTTGACTACTTTTTGGATGGGTTGAGAGATGTGAGATGTGAAATGTCTTGTTGATCAATTTGATGTCCATCTGTCTCTTCCCCCAGAGTATGTATTTTTGGGCTGAGTGTATTTAAGATGGAATGTTTTTGACACTCATCATGAGCTGAAGTGAATTGCCTTGCATTTTGTCAGTGCGTAAAATGTTCCACGTCCACTGCATCCGATGAAAGCTGCTTAAAACAAATCATTCTGCTAATCTTGTTTTGCACTGAACAATATTCTTTGCACAGGGTAGATGAGGATGAGTCATCGTATTGATCGAGTTGCCGGTAACCCTGGTAACGTGCTTTTCAAAGATGGCGGCCTGGTTAATGGAACATTAATGAGAGAGGTGAGTGCGGATGGTAAGCACTGGCCTCCTCACTACCAACAAGCAAGGCTTGTTTTCTGAACCCACTTTATTCCTGCTGGGGATGTTTAATTTTTTTCTACGAAGTATGCCTTTAGTTATTGTAGTTACTGCTTTAAATCTTATAGTTACCACTTAAAAACTTTGATAGTTGAGGTTCAATGGACAACACTGAATAGGGATGTTAACTGGGAAAGTTGTTACTGCACTTTTGTAGCTGATGTCGTCCCCCGTCCCCCCCCAGTGTATGGAAAAGTTGGGAAAGATCCAAAGAAATGGGGAGATATTGGGAGGAGGCTTATGCTGAACATTAATCAAGAGCACTAGGACAACTGGCCTGTTGTTCACTAGAATCAACCTGCTTTTGTGCATCATCGTAGCGGGACAGCACAGAAACAGGCCCTTTGGCCCACTGAGTCCATGCAGAACTGTTAACCACTCATTTTGCATTAATCCCAGATTCTCACGAATTCTCCGCAGATTCTACCAATCACCTAGTGATCAATTAACCTACCAGCCCACACATCTTTGGGATGTGGGAGGAAACCGGAGCCCTCTGGGGAAAACCCATGCAGTACAGGGAGAACGTGCAAACGTGCCTGATTACAGCTGGGCAGAAACTGTCCCTGAATCTGGTGGTATGCGTTTTCAAACCTGTACCTCTTGCCTGATGGGAGAGGAGAGAAGAGGGAGTGTCTGGGGTGAGACTCGTTTGGTTATGCTGGTGGATCAAGTATGAGATTAAAGGTATTAAGTTTTAGTTTTGCGTGAACATTGCAAGTAAGCATCGTGCCTCTAGCCCAGACCCTTTTGCTATTGCCTAACGGGCTATTGGAGGGTGCACAAGCCTCCAATCCTCCCACCTTTCCCCCCATTCAGGGCTTGTTTGGTGTGAGACATGAGCACAAAATGCAGATTGATGCAATGATGAGGGAGCACTGCACCATCTCAGATGCTGGTTTGTGGATGTGAGTTAAACTGAGATTCCATATTCTCTGTTGGATGGCCACAGAAATTCCAATGGCAGTTTTCCAATGCCTTCAACATTTAACCAAACCTAAAGAACCATTCTCAAATGTGCATCACTGAGTGACCCGCATTTAAGGACATCCTGAGGTTCTGGAAGCCACTGGATGTGCTGTTTTTCTCTTTGACTCTCTTCAGTCAGTTTGTTTAGTTAATTTGAAATTTGCGGAAAAGCAATTGTTAAAATGGAACTTTTTTGCAGCCCTTGCCAAAGATCAATATGTTCCCTGTGTGTATGTCCATTTTAGCAAATTAGTTCAATCAAACATCAGCAGTTGACTCCAGGGCATAAAGTCCAGAGATTGATTTCCACTGATGTGATACTGGGTCTTTTTCAGTCGAATACTCAAAACTGCCTGTTCCGCATTCTCTAGATCCTGGTGCTTGCTGAGTTTAATGCTGATATTTTCAATATAGAGAGAAAGGTAGGGTACATAAGTCTAAAGGAACCTTTCTATGTGGTATGACACATAGTTCTACCAGATGCTGGCATTTATTGACAGCAGTAACTCTTAACTGAAGAATATTGTTTGCGCTTTACCTCTGTTTATTTCTGTATGCAAGCACCAACTCAAGAGGCTGCAGATACTGTAGGCTAGAGATGGGAATGAAATAGAACTTAATGTCTCCACTTGCTGACTTATGTGTACCATTAATGTCCAAAACTTCAACGTTTTTTATACCAATTAAAAAAAAAAACTTTTCAATTACTGAAATGAGTCATCGATAAATTTCATTTGAATGTGGGGAATGAAATGTTGCTGCGGTGAGATTATTTATGACTTTGCAGGGAGGTGTTGAATTTGTCGGTGCGGAGCTGTGTGATCTGGATTTCCCATGGTGTTTGAGTTAAGGGATTACACTGTCACAGTCACCACGTTGGCCCCACAGGAACTGAGGTTGAGCCTAGCCCTGTACATCAGGAGACGTGGTTGGGATTAATCTGGTGTTGAGTGAGAGGTTCTAGTATATCACCACCTACCCAGATCTTTGGCTCTGGGGCTCCCACAGGATCTGGTTCAAATATCAGCCAAGGCTGTATATCTGGATTTGCGTTGCATGCAAACCCTTTAATAGTTTACTTTAGTTTAGAGATACAGCGCAGAAACAGGCCCCTCGGCTCACCGAGACCCCACCGACCAATGGTCCATGCACATTAACAGTATCCTACACACACACACACACACTAGGGACAATTTGCAATAATACCAAGCCAATTGAGCTACAAACCTGTACGTGTTTGGATTGTGGGAGGAAACCAGAGCACCCGGAGAAAAGTCAAGCAGGTCATGGGGAGAGCGTACAAACTCCGTACAGACAGCACCAAATCCGGGACTCTGATGTTGTAAGGCAGCAACTCTACTGCTGTGCCCAACCTTGCTGTAGCATTCAAAATCCTGAAAGAAATGCATTTCACTCATGTCTGGTGGAGATCAGGCAGGTGGGGGAAGAGTACACACTTCCATGGAGACCAGCCAGATCCCCTGAGGCATTGTTACTTCTTGAGGTATACAGCACAGAACTAGGCCCTTTGGCCACCAAGTCTATTCTGCACTTTAACCACATATCATGCAGAATTCTTGGCAATACTTTAGTGCGGTTAATGTGCTCTGCAAATACTGTACGTTGAAGTCCTTTCCCTTTCTCGCTTATGAATAATAACATGAATAAGAATAAGCCCGTTCTGAATCCATACGACAGAGTCATCGTGAATCCTGTACATCTTAATCTTCTGGATCAATCTTATCAAAAGCCTTACTATGGCTTAAATTGTTTCAAGAGGATTCAGCATTAATTGATCTGGTTTTGATTCTGTCATGTTTGCATTACAATTTTCTGAGCCTTCTGCTGTGAAGAGATCGATTGTAGCCAATCTCCCATACTATGAATCTGAACTTACAAGGTTTCTGATTACTGAAATGGTTTCCATCCTGGAGTTAAAATATCAGTGTGATTGGAGTTGTCTTGCTTGAGTGCTAGCATCAGGCTCCTGAGAAATCCTTAACAGCTGCTTAACTCGAGTGCTTGTGGGGTGAGTGTACAGCATTTTCTCCAGTGTGGTGAGTGTGACAGTGTAGTCTGCTCTCCCTCATTACCCGTGTGGCTCCTTCAGCCACTCCCCTCCCTTGGGGACAATGGTTTACTGTTTTAACCATAGCTCTGCCTTGTCTGTATCTCTGACCCCTGTAGCCCTGAGGATGTTGATAGAGATTCGAGTCACGCATCTACCAGGTTCTCCCCAAGTCCGTTAGCATATCAAAAGGATGTTTATAACAAACTGCTAGTTCCTTTCTGGTTATTCTCTGTGCTCAAATGACAATAATTTTAGAATAATTTTGACAAATTATTTTGAGATTTGAGCTGGCAACCTATTGGTCGCTGGTCCAGCACCCTCCATGGTTTTTTTTCCCTGCCCTATCCCTGTAACCCCTACTGAAAGATTCCTGGACTCTGTCAATGTTGGCCACATGTGCATCCTGAGTGGTCATCACTGCTCTGTTGGCAACTATGCCTTCAGCTGTCCCAGCACCCCAGTCTCTGCAATTCACTGTATCTCTGAACACATGACAATAAGAACACAATTGAACCATTAAACCTCATCACTTCTTTCTCCCTCCGATAAGATAATTCTTGGTACGTTCCTCTTTGTCATCCCTTCAGTCATCCAATTTAGTATCTCCTTGGCATGGTTTTGATTGATTCTGTTTCTATACAAGTGTGAACTGTTGTTAAGAGCTAAGCTGAAACTTGCTTTTTCACCCAGGTTTTTGCTTGCACCTCCCACAGAGTATCTGTTTTGTTGCTCTTGCCTGTCCTATTACTCTACCTCAAAGCACCTGGAATACTTCCACATTAAAAGTCACTACATAAATGGACATTTTGTTATTGGGATGATTTTAAACTTTTTACTTTTCAAAGATATTTCTCTAGTGTAATGTCTTTCAAATCTGGCACGAATGTGTTGAACAATCCACTCGCTGGAATTGAAAATGTTTTTTAATCAACTTAAAGATGACCATGGGGCTAATTTGTTGTACAGGAATTTAAAAAATGACATTATGAAAAATGTGCTGCGTTTATGGATATGCCACTTCACAGCATTTTATAATGAACCATGTGGAATTTCTTGCACAAACAGCCCAAGTGATATTTAATATCAATATTCCTTCCACTTCTGCTGTGACTGTTTGTAACATTTGCTTCACTCAAATGATGTGTTTGGGGTGGGAGATTGCAACCTTCACGTGGTCCGCCCTGTTTCGACAAATGCAGTCAACCTGGCGTGCACAATCAAGTAAGATCAAATAGAACAAGTTGTCCTACAACTTTAGGTTGTGCACGCCATACGCAAGAAGAAGAAGAAATGATGTGTTTGCGAGTTTCAAATTTTTCAGAGCACACCTTATGCTCAATGAATAGTCTTTTGATTGACCCGTTTTTCATGTAGGTTAGAAGTTGTTTGTCCTTTTCATTTGTATTATTCCTTAACATGAGCTTCCTCCGGGTGCTCCGATTTCCTCCAACATCGTGCAGATAAGTATATTAGTGGGTTAATAGGCCGCTGTAAATTGCCTCTAGTGTGTGAATGGCGGTAGAATCTTGGGTAGATGATGGCATCGTGGGGGAGAATAAAATGGGATTAATGTAAACTGTTTAAGAAGGAACTGCAGATGCTGGAAAATCGAAGGTAGACAAAAGTGCTGGAGAAACTCAGCGGGTGCGGCAGCATCCATGGAGCTGTCTATCTATCTATCTATCATAGATGCTGCCGCACCCGCTGAGTTTCTCCAGCACTTTTGTCTACTTTCATGTAAACTGTGCTCGATGTTCGCATTGGACACAGTGGGCTGGGAACCTAGTTCATATGTTGTATGGCTCCAGGCAGGTACTATCACAACGTTTAAAAAACATCTGAACAGGTACAAGGATAGGATAGGTTTAGATGGATATGGGCCAAATGCCTTGGGGCATGTTGATCGGCATGGACAAGGAGGGCCAAAGGACCTGTTTCCACGTTCAGCTTAAATTACCTTTACACTTTTGTCTTTTTGAATTAACAGAGAGAAGCAATCTTAGAAGCCTAATGCACAAGAGGAGACTATTTAGCCCGCGGGTGAGACAGCATCTATGGAGAGAAGGAATGGGCGACGTTTCGGGTCGAGACCCTTCTTCAGACCGGCCCGAAATGTCGCCCATTCCTTCTCTCCATAGATGCTGCCTCACCTGCAGAATTACTCCAGCATTTTGTGCCTACCTTTGATTTTACCAGCATCTGCAGTTCTTTCTTACACAGGCTATTAACCCATTGTGTGTGTGTTTTGGGTCATTTGAACAGAATTTCCCCTCGGCTTTAGTGGTCTGGGGAGAATCATTCCAATTCCTTTTAATTCCTCCAGATCAGTAAAATCCCACATCTTGTGCCATCTGTTCAATCTCTCCAGGTCTTTCATTAGTAACAGCTTTCATTTAAAGGGCTCCTTGTAATGATGCAAAATGTCTCACGAGTCTTCTACTGACTTGCTTAGAAAAGTAATAGGGTTACTTTGTGGAAAATAGCAGAAATAAAAATAATTCTTAAGTATCCTTTCTGCTCTCCAGCCCTCTGTTTGGCTCCATTGTTGCCTGTTTAAATGCCAACATTCTGGTTGTGTGTGTTTAATTATTCTGCAGTGTAGGACTTGCAAAGTTATTGGTTTATACTTCTTTTTTTTTAAAGCAATGGCATTGGAGCAACCTCAATAAAAAATACTCTTTAAAAATGTATAGAAGAGCTCTTTGCAGCAAAGGGTGTGAAAATGTGTCATGTGCTGGCACTCTCCTGTCTAGTTGATCTAGTTGATCAGATGACATTCCAGCTTGTGTATTATTAAGAACTCTGTCCTCAGTCGGGTTATAATCTCTGAAGGCAGCCAGTGTTTGTTACACAGAAGCCTTATTTGCAAAAAGATGCTCTGAAGCTTTTCTGACGATTGATGTTCAAGTTGTGCAGTATTAGCCTGAATTATGATGTCCATTGCCAACTCACACAGACTGGTCTGGAGTTCCCAACATTACTGTCGCCAGGATCAAAATCTGATGGAGACAAATCTAATGAACATTTACTTTCATGGAACATTAGAATAATAGTGCACAGGAACACAATGTCTGTTTCAAACATGTTAACATGAAAAACAATGTTATCTCTGCCTTAACGTTATCCATATCTCTCAATTCCCTACATATCCATGTGCCTATATAAAACCTCTTGAAAACCACTGCTTTTGTTTTAACAATTTAAATTTTTTTCATTTTATAAAAATTGAAATTTGAATCAATTTTGATGGGGCATGTAGGTCGGCGTTGGGCCGAAGGGCCTGTTTCCACACTTTATGACTCTATAAATGCTACTTTGACTGTCCAGGGTCATCCAAATCAGGGAAGCATTTCCAATATGGTTATGAAGGCAAAGCACTATGAGCCTGGGCCCATCAGGTGTCAATAGCTTGTTCGGTGAGGAGAGGTATTCAGACCTATTTTAAGTTTAGTTTAGAGATACAGTGCGGAAACGGGTCCTTTGGCCCAATGAGTCCGCACCGACCAGTGATCCCCCGCACGCAAGTTGTCAAATGATTGGCCCCCAGTATTTGCTTGATCAGGTTGACTTGGTATTGAAGGTAGAGACTGATCACTTTTGTTATTGTCCCTGCAGAAACATTGGGGAATATTAATCAATGGCCGTGTTACTGGGCTCATAATCCTGTGGTCTGTGTTTAAGATCTGGAGACATGTTCAAATCTCACCAAGGCAATTGCAGACTCCATGGTTCATTAAACTGCAAAAAAAACAGTGTAAAAAAAAAAGGAAGGTAAACAAAAATGCTGGAGAAACTCAGCGGGTGCAGCAGCATCTATGGAGCGAAGGAAATAGGCAACGTTTCGGGCCGAAACACTTCTTCAAGTTGGGCTTGGGTAATTAATGATGCTTGATCCCAAAATTGATAACACTCCTGTTGGTGAATCCAATCACATCAGCAGATCAGATCTAGCAGAGTTGATGCAGTCTTGGAAAGATGCAGCATGGAAACAGGCCCTTCAGCCCCATGAGATCATGACACCATCAACCACCCATTTATACAGGTTCTACATTAATTCCATTAAAAAACAATTCCCCACATTCCCATCAACTCATCCAAGATTCCACCCACACACTAGGGCAATTTACAGCCGTCAATTAATCTACTGACCCACACGTCTTTGGGATATGGGGCGAAACTGGAGCACCCGGGGGAAACGTGTGTGGTCACAGGGAGAACATGCAAACTCCACACAGATAGCATCTGAGGTCAGGATAGAATCCAGGTCTCAGGAGCCGAGAAGGAGTTTATCTACCCTCTGTTTCGGAGTTAATGTGATTTATGTGTTCATTGATTAGCTGTTATCAAGTGGGGTGAAAGCGCTGGGTGACCTTGGCAGTAACTCTAGATCCTGTGACATCTGGATGTATTTGGGATACTTTGGCAAGGGAACCAGGACCTGGCAGAAGAGACATCCACACTATCAAGACTTTGTTCATCGCGTGTTGTGAGGCACCACATGGTTTGGTTCCGAACAGATCCGGCAACTTAAACACGAGTGCTGTGGATCATCAGCAGCAGACCGGGCTGGAATGTGTGCAGCCATTCTTGACCAAAGCTGCTCGGTGGGCGATTTATTTCCACGGCCCCACATGGGCCTTGCTGTCAGGGAGACCTGACAGGATGGTCGGATGATCAAATCACTCTGTGCTAACAAGGAATCGTTGAGCATTCAATATATGGCAAAGACTATAGGGACATCGACATTTGGCAGCGGTCTGAGTGTTTGGACTCCAGAGATAGTCAACTATCTAGCCACACTGTTCTAGTACAATTACTGCCGCCTTATCGGCAGTGGAAGATTGCCAGTACATCCTGTCCACAAAGAGACAAATCCTGCCCTCTCAGTGGGCCCATAAACGTCAAGCAATGCTTACTTGCTTATAACCAGCTCACTGATGCTCAATTTGCATTGCACCAGGACCAGACACTCCAAGACTTAATGACATCCTTTGTCTAAATATGCATGAAGCTGCTTTCCAGTGGTGAGGTGGAAGTTCTGCCACTAACATTGAAGCAGCGTTTGACAAGGTGTGGATCTGAAGGTCTCGACAGAGTGGCTGGGAGTAGGGGGCAAGCCTGGCACTGGCAGCCTGGCACAGAGGAGGATGATTGTGGCTGCTTGGAGGCCAATCATCTCATCACCTGCATGGTTTCCTCAGCACACTGTCCTGGGAGCAACTAGATCCAGTAGCTTCATGAATGAACTTCCTCCCGCTCCAGAATCTTGGAATTCCCTAGAGAACTCCATCACTTGGACAGCTTTCAATGTTGACTTACCAATAATGGCCATATATCATGTTCATTGTTTTAAACCCAGTATTAGTGCTAGGAGCTGTGGTGTAGTTTGTCAGGACTCCTCCTCTAGTGATGTGCTGTGTTGGTTGACGGAATGATGTAGTTAACACGCATCAGCCAAATAAAGAAACATTATTAGTCCTATAATTTCCAACATGTTTACGAATCATTTTTTATCACATGTATGTAAAGATAATGCCAGACGCCTGTTTTCTTTTCCCACCCGATATCTGTACCATGTCTCCGTACTTCTTGTTCCGACGCTCCTTAAAACTAATTTATTGATCTGGCTCTTATTGCCTGTTCTCAAAGCAATTCTATAGCTTGGTATAAGATATTATTTCTGTAGTCGTTCCTTGAAGTCCTTTAAACAATGTTAAGGGCATGATATAATGAAAGTTATTGCTGTAGAGGCTTTCCTGCCAGAGTGATACTGGCAACAACAGGGTCGCGGAAAGAAGGCACCGAATACAGTCTGTGGTGTTGAAAGGAAATGGTTGGCATTATTTGGCTGGTCTGTGCACACCAGGAAGCTGAATGTTTCCTGGACCCTGCAAGGATGGTCAGTTTGAGGACTTTAAAAATTGAATTCCATAATCTGCCTTTTAAGAACAAGATTATTTAATTTAGCCAATCTCTGTCCACTCAGTACCATACTGTGAGTGATATTAACCCAAGAACTATTCCTTCCACCCTTCTTGCGGATCACACTGTGTGTGCCTTTTGAAAGTTGCCAGGTGTGACGAGGCTTCAATAGATTGCGAATGGGACCATTGTTGTGTTGCATTAATTGCATTAAATTATATCTAGGAGACACCAGAAGCTTCAGAACATGTGCCAAATATTTATTGAAGACTAACAACACCTGCCACCTGTGCCTTTTATTAAATGTACAAGTACACAACACATACACAACTCATTTACACATCTTGCAGACAGATGTAGCCCAGGTTTGGTATAAAACTGTAATCCATGTACAACACCGGTGAGGAATCGTCTTGGGGAGGGAAGGTTGCGTTACTGGGTAAACTGACGACACTTTACAGCAATCGAGCTTTCTTAAACCACTGTCTCACAACAAAGCGTCTTTGGAGAAACAAAACTGCAGATGCTGGTTTGTGGGGGGAAAAAAGGCACAGCGCTGGAGTAACTAAGCGGGTCAGGTAGTATCTCTGGAGAACATGGGCAATTCAGGTGGGCACCCTTCAAGGTGTTTGGGTTGTGGGAGGGAATGAGACCACCCGAGGAAAAGTGCAAACCCCACGCAGACAGCACCTGAGGGCAGGATCACCGGCCCAACAAAGTACTATGTGGCTGATTGATGGAGTGGGTGATTGGTGCAGGTGGTGAGAGGGCTATCTGTTTTGCCTCTCACATTGTTGAACTGTAACAGTCTGTTTTATTGCAAAGATACAGCAATAAGTTATCATGAATTCAATATGAGTCGCTTGTAATCATTCATCAGTGATCTTCAGACTAATGTGATTCTCCCAGTTCCTTCCGATTGCTTTAATGCGCTGTTGCTCAGTGAGTGAAATGAACTATCCCGATTTTTGAATTGTGAAAGAATGGTTTCTTTTTTCCAATTACTAGCAGCGTGTTATTTGAGGTTTTTAGTGGGCCAGCACATGGATATTCTATCATGCTGTTTCTTCTGTGTTTTCCCTTCCATTTCCCCCCACACCTCCCCCCCTGCCCAGTTCACTGAGGAGAAGCTGGGTCAAGCAGAGAAAACTGAGCTGGATGCACACTTTGAGAATCTCCTGAGTCGCGCCGACAGCACCAAGAACTGGACAGAGAAGATCCTCCGGCAGACTGAGGTCTTGTTGCAGCCCAATCCAAGTAAGAATGGTCAATGTGTGTGTTCCGTCTGCAACTTTACTGTTGCCTGAAGGCCAACACTTCCGAAATAATTAGAATCTTGTTGGAATAGAACATCAATTTAAAATTGGAGAATTCAACGTTCATTGGGATGTGTGACTTGGTTGTAAAAGGCATAACGTCGATCAGGTTTGTTTTATTCTGTTCATTGTAACTCATCTCACTCTTCAATGGGACTTCCTTCAATACAAAACGCCCACACCCTTCTACTGCCCCAGTGCCACAATTTTCCAAAGATAGGGTGTGAGAGGAAGTGAAGCCATATAATTGCCCACAGGCAGCAGAGGTGAGTCTCCACCTTGCTCCATCTTGCAGCACCGAAAAAGTTGTGCTAGACCTGGGACTAGGCTCATGGGCCTGTCCCACTTAGGCGACTCTTTAGGCGACTGCCAGGGACTAGTTTTAATGGAATTCACCTACGACACCTGGCGACAACCTACGACAGCAAAAATTGTCGCCACTGTCGCCGAAAATGTTTCAACGTGTTGAAAGTTTTGCGGCAGTCGCCTGTAGCCCCCCCAAAAATCGCCTAAGTAGGACAGGCCCATTACTGTCTGTCTTCTCAGCAGGTGGTGGTGCTTATCACCGGAGTAACAGGGTCGAGAGGTGGAAAATCCCATTGCATCTTTTTGTGAAGTTAGTGTTGTGGAAGATGGCTCTGTTACTACGGCAACATGGCTGCTTGTTGGATATTGCTCGTGAGCCATCAGCTGTACGAATGGGTAGAATGACTTAATAATGTGCTTATCACAAAGCAGCCTGCAATGGCGCAACAAAGAGATTGTCCCAAAGCTGTCCACTATTAGCATCTCACAGACCATCTATTATATTAAAAATATATAACTCGGTCACTCAACAGTAATAAAAATAATTAAGATACCATATTAAATGCCTTTTTGTTGTGGACAAATGTTTGCACATAAAGGTATGTGTCATGTGACTGCAGTGTGTGGCTGGATATTTTGTCAACTTTAAATAGACATTTGTGGAGCTTGCCAGACAGAAATGATCAGCAGCTGACATCTAAGTCTTCCACATCCATGTGTTTCCCACCAACTAAACCTGATCTGTCTGGTGAACTCCAGAGTTCTGACTTTGACTTTCCCTCAAGGACATCATAGATTCTGCTGCTGAGGCTCTGCTAACTCTCCCTCTCTCTGCAACCCCCTCCAGCCCCACCATCCACCGCAAACTCTGCGTTGCTCCAGTTCTGGCTCTTGCTCTGTGTATCCCAATCTCCTTTCATTGCCCAAGTCCTAAACGTTCCCTGAACATTTCCACCATATTATTATCTCTCTGTCGCTTTCTCAACTGAAACATGTCCCTTGGACTGAGGAACTGGTCTCACCCTGATATTGCCTTGTGTGGGTTGGTTTCAAATTGCATTTTGTTCCGTGCCTTGGGTGTGTTTTGCCATTACAATTGTGAGAAGCTGTATGGGTGACACTCATTGTGTGGTAAGCCTGGCGTTGAATGAATTGTACTTGTTACTGTTTTGCAATTTCTCATCAATATTCAGATCCTGCATGTATCAAGTTCCAAACACACAGCAGCCCCTTGAAAGTTGTTTGACCCTTTAAAATGGGGAAGATTCAGGGAGGTGTTTATAATCATAAAGTAAATAAGGAAAAACTGCTTCTAGCGATATATTGGTTGCAACCAACGAACACAGATTCAAAGTGATTTTCCAAAGAGACAGAAGGGAGATATGAAGTGTTTATGTACACAGTGACATGGTTTTACTTCTGAACAGGATCTGTGTGTTGTTGGCCATGCTGACGTTAATTGTCTATCCCTGCTTGTTCCAAAATTGTGGAGGCAGCTGAGAGTTAGCTACATTAGTGGAGCTAGAGTTATATATAAACAGACTGTATTATATTTCCTTCCCTGAAAGATGTTGGAGAACTAGATGGGTTTTACAACCATCCAGTTTTCAGGTTTACAATTACAGAGACGAGCACTTAGAATTTAAGATTTGTTTAATTTCTTATATTAAACTCCCTTGCATGGTGGGCTGTGAAATCCCACGTTGGATGGTCTGGAACTGAGTTTGGGTCCTTTTACCCACTAGCACTGGAGATAGTCTACAGGAGAGTCGCCAGGATTAATTCCAGGGATGAGGAGGTTGTCCTACCGAGAGGGGCTCAACAGTTTGAGTCTGTATTCCCTGGAGTCGGGAAGAATGAGGAATGATCTTATTCAAACGCATAAGATCATAAGGGGGTTTGACAAAGTAGATGCTGAGGTGCTCTTACTGGTGGGATAGTCATGGACAAAGGCACGTAGCTGCAAAATGAGGGACCAGTCATTTAAAGCTGTGCATTTTGTAAAAATCTTGTCCCTATGGATGTTGAATCTCTGGAATTCTCGGTCCCTGTGGGTGGTGGAAGGCAAATCTTGAGATAGATTCAAGGTGGAGAAAGATAAATATGTGAAGATCACGAATTGATGGTCGCGAGGAACTGGCGGGCTTCAAGAGGTGTTGAAGCCGGCATAGATCAGCCATGGTCATATTGGCTGATCTGTGCAGACCTCAACTCCTCTTCTGTGGGGCTGAGTGGCCTAAACCTGCTTATGTGTTCTTGTGAAAGTTTGAAAGCTTAAACGCAACAGTCCCGTACCTCAATCTAGAATGTCCTATCTGACAGATTGACGGAAGCTGTTTCATCGTTTAAAAGGGAATTGGATGGATAGTTGATAGGAATAATTTGCAGGGCATGGAAAGGGGCTGGGGGACTCTGCCTTTCTGGGTAGCTATTTCAAAGAACTGGGCCTTCTGTGTTGTGTCGTTCTCTAGTGTGGAGAGGAGGTTTCTAACTCCACGTTGAGGAGAGATATCTTCACAGGCTAGGATGCCATGAATAGTGTCATTTGATTCAGGGAAAAGGGAGACATGTGTGGTATATTGTTTTTAAAGCATTTGGCTGGTTAGCAAGCAGTCACTAATCAACTCTCTACTCCCTGCAGGTGCGCGAATTGAAGAATTTCTTTATGAAAAGCTCGATCGCAAGATTCCCTCGCGGATCACCAATGGGGAGCTGTTGGGCCAGTACATGGTCGACGCGGCAAGTGAATTTGGTCCTGGGACCCTTTATGGTGAGCTCTTAAAGAATAACAACCACTACAGACAAGGAAAGCCTTGGACCGTTTGATGTTTATGACAGTATAAAGAAATAATTTGCATTTCTATCATGTTTTTCACAGTTTCAGGGTGTCTAGAAGCCCTGTAGAACTAGTGAAATATTTTTTAATGTGCAGACACTGATGTAATGTGGCAGCAGCCAATTTGCTCACAGCAAGATGCCACGAATGACAAAATTATCCGGCTTTAAGCTGTTATCTGAGGAAGGACTGAGACCTGAAAATCAGGAAAACCTCCAACTTTCAGATTTTTTGCACTCTCTCTGAGGAGTGGCTGTGACCAAGACCTGAGAGTGGGCTGCCTACCGCAGGGAGGCACTCTCTCCCTAATGCTCTGGGTGAAATGTGTGTTCACCTCTAACAAGGGGCTTCTAACTCATGTTTATCAGTCTGTGAGTCATGTCGAATATTATCAACTGAATATAGGGTCCATATGCTCCTCTTTAGGAAATGGTTGAATGTATATCACGAAGAGGTGATTGTTTAGATTAGACATGTCCTCACTTGATTATGGATCACTGGTCACGTTTTATCATAAAGATCTAGGAGAGCTCCACTTGCTTGGGGTTTTTATGCTCTTTGTTACCCCTTGTTCCACGCACCTTTCACCCATCCTTTCGGACAAGTGAGGGAGTGGTGTGGACACCATCACTGGACCTGGACATTACACCAACACTAGGATTAACCTTTGCTCGATGTAAAGGCTTTGGCACATTGGTGATGGCTGCTGGCCAATGGCATCAAACTTCGAATCAAAGTACATCCGTACTTGATGCAATGATGCACATTCATCCTGTTTCAATTTTACGCTCCAAAATCACAAGATGTTCTCCTGTACTCTTGGCGGCTAACAGATGGTTCAGGTTTCACACCAATGGTTCACTCCCAGCAGGATTCAATTCAATCTTGAGCGCAAACCTGGCTCCGTACGGTAATCTGGTCAGGGAAAGCCTGCGTTGTGCTGTTGGTGGTCTGGTGCAGCCCTTCACATTCTGTTGTGCATCGGCATGGAAGAGGCCTGCTTTTAAGAATATATATTTGGTCCTTCTACCTCTGCGCAGACCTTGTGGTGGGCGCTGTTCCTCACAGCTTGATTAAGTGTGCTTTTGTAGTATCCACAAGTCTGGACCATTTTGTGCTTTGGGCATTATTGGCATGGCCTTCAGCTGCTGCTGAGCTAACCGCGTCAGTGGATGAAATTCTCTAGCATTCCTGGAGGCCGAGTCCTCGATGTCACAGACTCCAATGTCACATGTTGCGAGTTCACCCATCAGATCCCACACAAATTTGTCAGGCAAAATGGATATTCAAAGTTGTGGAACCAGGTCAAGCCACGAGCTAATTGAGTGCTGGAGTAGATGAGAGGGTTGAATGGTTAACTCCCATTATCCTACATCATTGGCTGGCTGCCCCTCCCCATCTTCACCCTGACCCACGGGTGCCTTGTCTAACTCTCTGTTAAAACTACAAGCCCTTGCTACAGTGCTATGAATGTAATGGTCATTTGTAATGGTCACCAGTTTTCAGAAATATGCATGAAGAGAGACTTTTTATGTTTCAGAAATGGTTTGGAGGAATCCCACACAATTCACCTGCTGCTACAGTGCATAGAATGTAGATCGGCACTGGTGAATTCTTTCTCAGTATCTGCACAAGCCAAGCCACTGTTCAATTTCTGGCACCTCTCCATTGTTTACATTTGTATTTTCCTTCTAACTAATTAGTTTACATTCCCATTATTCAATTTGAGTAATGTCATTAGAATATTATAATCCTTTGACTCATTTAAACTCAGTGAATTGTGACTCTGTCACGATATGCTGAGGAAATGTGCTCAGCAACATCTGCTCACTCTCAAGTAATGGAGGAGTTCCTGTAATAGAACATGGAACATAGAACGTTTAAGAAAGAACTGCAGATGCTTGAAAAATCGACGGTAGACACAAATGCTGGAGGAACTCAGTGGGTGAGGCAGCATCTATGGAGAGAAGGAATAGTTTACTTCTCTCCATAGATGCTGCCTCACCTGCTGAGTTCCTCCAGTTTTTGTCTACTATAGAGCATAGAACATACAGCACAGTATCGGACCTGTACTGTCTCACTATGTTTGTGCCGAACACTATGCCTAGTTAACTGATCTCATCTGCCTGAGCATGATCCATATTGCTCTATTCCTCACACTTTCATGTGCCTGTCTAAAAATGTCTTAAATGCCACTATTGTATTTGCCTCCGCCACCACCCTTGGTAGTGCATTCCAGGCATTCGCCAGTGCCGATCTGTAAAAAAAAATAAAAAAATACCCGCGCATCCCCATTAAACTTTCCATCTCTCACCTTCTAGCTATGTCCACAAATGTTGGACATTTCCACCCTGGGGAAAACGGTTCTGACTCCGACCCTATCTGTGCCTCTCATAATATTATATACATCGATCCAGTCTTCCCTCAATCCCCCGACGTTGCAGAGGAAATAATCCAAGTTTATCCAATCTCTCCCTGTAGCTAGAAACCCTCCAATCCAGGCAGCATTCTGGCAAACCTCCTGTGCACCCTCTCCAAAGTTTCCGCATCATTCCTGTAATGGGGTGACCAGAACATGACGGCATGGTGGCGCAGTGGTAGAGTTGCTGCCTTACGGCTCTTCCAGCGCTGGAGATCCGGGTTCGATCCCAACTACTGGTGCTGTCTGTACAGAGTTTGTACGTTTTCCCCGTGACCGCGTGGGTTTTCTCTGAGATCTTCAGTTTTCTCTGAGATCTTCACTCCAAAGACGTACAGGTTCAGGCACGGAAATCGCTATCAAAACAGGTGGGGGTGGGGGCACAATTTCTTGGCGGCCGCACGGACGCATGCGCTCACACACAAGCGAGGCTTCGGCCGTGGGCCCTGTGGACGGTAACATTGGAAGCTGACCTAGTTGGTGACCCACTCCGAACTCCAGCAACAGCAGCTTCGTCTGCCCCGAATCGTGGGGCTTCAATCAGCCCGTTCGCGGGGCCTTTCATCGCCCAGCGGGCCTTCAACATCGGGAGCCTCGATCGCCTCGACACAGCAATTTGACCGAGGGGCGGTGGAAGATACCAAGGCCGATTTTAAGCTGCGCTGGGCTGGGCGATGAAAAGCCCCATGAACGGGCCAATTCAAGCCATGCTCCATGATCTTTGTTCCACCAGGACGTCTCCCTCCTCCAATCATCGCGCTGAATCATCATGGTCCCCCCTCCATTGCCTGCTGACCGATGTCTCCCTCGTCTAATCGCCGCCCTTGATCATCAGTCCCACCCCCACTGTCTCGCGGAAAGCGGAGATTTTTAATAGCTTTTTTTCCACCAAGTTTTAAAATCCGGATTACAAAACATGGGGGGATCATCCCCCACCTCTCAAATCATGGGGGGGGGGGGGGGGCGTGTGTGTCCCCTGTCCACCCCTCCCCCCCCGGATTTCTGCCCATGTACAGGTTTGTAGGTTATTTGGCTTGGTATAAGTGTAATTTGTCCCGAGTGTGTGGAGGATAGTGTTAATGTGCTGGGATCACTGGTTGGTGCGGACTCGGTGGACCGAAGGGCCTGTTTCCGCACTGAATCTCTAAACTAAACTAACTAAACTGCATGCAATGCTCCAAATGCTTCCTAATCAAAGTCCTATTGAGCTACATCATGACTTTCTGACTCTTATATTCAATGCCTCTAGCAATGAAAGCAATCTATGAACTAACAACATTAAGGCAACAGACCATCCTGGGTCTCGTTTGCTGCCACAGAATCTCCTGTCTGTCTCCGTAACTATTGAGTCTCCTATCTCTATCATCCGCCTGACCTCTCCCTACCCTGCCATGCCTCAAATCCAGTTCTGGTATCTTGACCCTGGCTGACCCTGACGCATATCCCCCACAACACTATCCAAAAGGGAATATCTGTTTTGCAGGGAATAGCCACAGGGGATTGCAGGGAAATGGCCACAGTTGCTGTGATAAAGGGTTTCGGTGAACGTAGGTATTAATGTATCAGATCATCTCTACATATTCCTCTCTGACCCCACAGTGGTGTACAGTACAACAGGATTTAATTGCCCTCTGGTATCATTATTTAAACAGCCATTGACTGAAAGGACCAGCAGGTTATTTGCCTATAGGGTGCATTTCAATCAGCCCAAGATGAAGAAAGGCAACAATATAGAGGGATTATTGAGGAAATTCAGAACCCATTAGCCACCTCCATCACCAGCAAAGTTGACACGGCTATTTCTTTCTCTACAAAGATGTGACCTTTTGAGAATAAACGAGCGTTTGATTTAATGTCTCGCTCAATGGGCAGCGGTTCTGATGTTGCGTTCTCTGGGCCTGTCAATCTGGCTTATGTGCTCGTGTTCTGGAGAAAGGCTTGAGCCTGCGCTTTCTGATCAAAGAGGCAAGAGCTCATTGAGCTATTTCTGTCACATCTGCGGCAGTGGGACTGAGTATCAATGAGCACCCCCCCAGTGCCATGGTTGAAAAGCTGTTCATATTGAAAGGTGGTGACTTGCTGGATAGGGTGGATATAAGAACTGATTATATAAAACCACAAAGCTGCCTCCTGCAAACTAAACTGTCTTCACTGCTGGCAGCTCAGTGGGGAGTTGTAATTTGTTCCTGACTGCAGCTGCTGCGGGAAAGGGTTGGCGTGAACGTGGGCATTGATGGCATGTTGGCTGGCACTGTGTGCTGGGGAAGGCAGGAGTAAAGTAGTGAAGGGGAAGTGGGAAAACTGTACGCCCAAGAAATGGATTCCAAGAGGCAGGCTGGGTCGGATAGACCTGAGAAACCAGGGCACAGAACCTGGGGTTGTGGGAATTCGAATTGAGTTGTGGGAACACTGGGCCAGGGTTGTTGAGGGATAGATGATTACATGGCTTGATGCCGGTGGTGAGGGGGATGGGATGGTAGATTTTTTGTGTTCAGGGTCCCTCCAGTGACATATGTCAAACTGGAAGATTATCAGGGAAACATTCAGTCATAAGTGATAGAGCAGAATTGGGCCATTCAGCCCATCGAGTCTACTCCACCATTTAATCATGGCTGATCTCTCTTCCTCCGAACCCCATTCTCCTGCCTTCTCCCCATAACCCCAGACACCTGCACTAATCAAGAATCTATCTATCTCTGCCTTAAAAAATATCCACTGACTTGGCCTCCACAGCCTTCTGTGGCAAAGAATTCCACGAATTCACCACCCTCTGACTAAAGAAAATCCTCCTCATATCCTTCCTAAAGGAACGTCCTTTAATTCTGAGGCTATGACCTCCAGTCATAGACTCTCCCACTAGTGCAAACACCCTCTCCACATCCACTCTATCCAAGCCTTTCACTATTCTGTACGTTTCAATGAGGTCCCCCCTCATTCTTCTAAACTCCAACGAGTACAGGCCCAGTCCGTCAAATGCTCATCATATGTTTGGTGACTGAGTCCACGGCAGGTCGATTGGATTCTTAATTATCCTGTTCAAACCACAGCAAAAACAAAAAATCTGAGGCAATTGAACAAAATGTTTCCACTCGATATGTGCAGCTTTGACTTGCAATTCTACATTTCTTTCAAGTAATACATTCTGTATCATTTTGGTTCAGCCTTTTTCCTCAATATAAGCTCAAAGGTCATGGAAAGAACACTGATTTTCTGCATTTTGATCACTTTCAGTTGCGTTCTCCATGAATTATGAAAGATCATCCATGGTCTCTTCAGTCAACTTTAATGACATTGTTGTAACTTTCAATGGAAAAGATTAATGGAAAATACTTATTGTAAAACAAAGCGCTTTCCCTCACCACTACTCCAATCCAGTGGTCAAGAAATATCAATTTATCTTGATAGCTGTTATTCTGAAGGAGGGTCTCGACCTGTCACCTGTCCATTCACTCCATAGATGCTGCCTGACCCACTGTGTTCCTCCAGCACTTTGTTTTAGTTCAAGATTCCAGCATCCGCAGTCTTCTTTCTCCATAGAGTAGACACATGTAAACCTTCCAAGGAAGCATAGGCAGCCATGATGTCTTTATTTGGCTGTATTAATATTGCTGATCACTTTAATTTTAAGGCTTACAAAAACAGAGGTGCAATGAGTTTATAAAGAAAGGTTAATTGATTGATAACGTATTATTTTGAGGAAATAATACATGGCTCTGGTGGAATTTCCAGATGGCATTTAATCGGAAACCTCATAAGGTGGTAAGTAAAAAATTAAAGCCAGTGACAGTAAAGTCATAAATGATTTCAACTTGAGCAGAGTGAATATAATTGAAACGTACAGTTACAAATATAATAGATGTAATAAATTGTGGCATAAAGCAGGAAATAAATAGCTTTGTAGTGTTGGAATACATTTCCTGTAGAGTATTTGAAGCATTAAAAGCTGTAGAGAGGAATAGAGCAGTGAAAGGAAATGTATCCTTGTATGTTGATAAGATTTCCAACAGAGGCAGAGAGACAGCGTTACCAATCCACAGAGTATCACCGCGGTGAGATTGAAGGTCATGTTGTTTAATAAATGAGGCAAGTGGCATTCTGGGTTTTATAATGATCAGTGGCTTTCAATCTTTTTTTATCCGCGCCCAAAAATTTGGACTTGCGGCCCATATTTTAAGGTAGCGTGATAAATGAACTGATAATACTGTCAAAATGATTTGAGTTTTCAAAATATTTTATTTTGGCTTTGTAGCTTATTAGTCACAAAATTAAAACATGAAATAATATAAAATTTAATAATTGAAAAAATAAAAACAAGAAATAGATATTATGGGCCCTCACGACCCCATTTCAGTCCTTCACAGTTCAATTTTGGGCAGCAGCTGGAAGTTGGGAACCACCTATATAGATGCTTGAGTTTTATAGTACTTAACCATGGAGTGTTTCAAAAATCATTTCACTTGATGACTTACTTTTGAAGTGTAATATCTTTAATTTAGGGAACTGTGAAAATATCAAATCATAAATGATCATATCATTGCCCCGTGTCAAAACATGATAATAGACAATAGACAATAGGTGCAGGAGTAGGCCATTCGGCCCTTCAAGCCAGCACCAGCCAGAATAGTTACTATTCTAAGGGTTGAGGTAAGAAGTATTGACAAAAAACAATGGTGGAAAGGTTCAGCAGGTCAGACAGCATATATAGAAAGAGGAGTAGTTAACATTTTGGGTCAGGATGTGCTGTATCTGCTGTGCTTTGCTTTAAGTCAGGAGCCTATATGTGGGGTCCTTTAGTAAAAGAACAGGAAAGCACTGGTGAATTTCTGGAGGTGGATCACAATTGGGCGATTGTGATCCAAGGCTCTCCCATTTTATCGGGGCGAGGGCAAGGGGGTGATATTGGAGCATGGAAATGGTAGCAAGAAGGTGATAAAACAGATATCAGGAATGCAAACTTTAGTTATGAGACAGGATGAAAATATATGGAGATTATTCTTTGGAGCAGCGAAAGGAAAGTACCAGAGGTTTACAAAATGATACGTAGAACAGTTCAGCACCGGAACAGGCCCTTCGGCCCACAACTTCCTTGCTGAACCTAATGCTAACCTGAAACTAATCTCTTCTGCCTGCACATGGTCCGTGTCCATCATTTCTCTGCGTATTCATGTGCCTCCGTTAAAGGGAAGTGAATAAATATTAGGATTCAGAAAAAAAGACTTCCTTGGTAGGGATTCCGTGGTGAAAAAACCCAACCTTTGTTCAGATGTGACCGACTGAGTGGTCTATAATCTGATAGTGGACCGTATAAGTGTGTCGTTGCTGGAATAAATCTGCCCACCTCACTACTAGATGTAGCTCAAGCCAAGATGACAGGTGAATATCCAAGCAAGCAGGAAATTATTTCTGAGGGTAATCTTGTGTTTAGTTTGGTGATTGTTATGTTGGATTCTATGTAGAAAAGAAAGGAAAGGATTCATATCAGGGACTTCTAGTCGAAAACATGGCAGCAACCCCTTTATATTGGTGTACTAAATCAATGGTGTTGTATTCAGTGGTGTTCTATTCATTGGGTGTTTGTGGGTCTGTTTCGCGTGAGTGTTTGTAATTGATACTTTGCTCGTAAAAATGATCTGATTCTGGAATTGGCCGAAAGGATAGAAAGATCTTTGCTATAAATCGGATCGGCCATTTAATGGACAAACTCGAATGGTTTTAAGTCTTCCCTTTCTCACAGGCCTACCTGGTAGGTAACTCGAGCCTGTATAATATCTGTAATATGTATTTATAATATATATTTATAATATGAAGATTAATTAATGTACCTTTTGAGGATTGCATGAAACCTAAATGTTGTGGCTTACCTTGGAAATGGTTGCCTTCTGTAAAGAAAGTTCCATTGTTAGCTACACAGTCTGAGTGCCAGTGTGTGCAGCAACACCATATAATCACACAGGCACTGCATTGGCATCAAGCCTGGGGTATTGCTGCTTGTGAATAGATACATTCTGGAGAAATCGGAGAACGGAGCCCTCTGAATATTAGCAGGTATGGTGAAAATGGCAAGTGATGAACGTGCTAGATACAAGCTGAAATCAGCAGACTTGCCCCTGTAAATGGAGCATGTGGAGGTCCTGGGTGAGGGGTGGTCATGGAACAGAGGAGCCTGGCCATGAGTTGGGAGGAGGCAGCGGTGTTGCTGCAGGCAGTAGATGGGAACTCGTGAAATGTTGAGTCTGATACCGTGAACCACCACCAAAGACACAGCGATTTGTGGATGCAGCCCAGACCGTCACACAAACCAACGTCCCTTCCATTGACTCCATTTATACCTCGCGCTGCCTCGGCAAGGCCAGCAGCATAATCAAGGGCAGGTCGCACCAGGGCCACTCCCTCCTCTCCCCTCTCCCATCGGGCAAAAGGTACAGAAGTGTGAAACCGTACACGTTCAGGGACAGTTTCTTCTCAGCTGTTATCAGACAACTGAATCATCCTACAACAACCAGAGAGCAGTCCTGAACTATCTATTGGTGATTCTCAGACTATCTTTGATCAGACTTTGCTGACTTTACCTTGCACTAAATGTTATTCCCTTTATCATGTATCTGTACACTCTGGACAGCTTGATTGTAATCATGTATACTCTTTCCACTGACTGAATAGCACGCAACAAAAGATTTTCACTGTACCTCAGTACACGTGACAATAAACTAAATTAAACAAAGTGTCGCATCGGGCATCAGCTTAACAAGTTTGCTCAGAGATGATTCCAAGGTTCAAGCAAGGAATTGGCTCCACACTTGGTAACGATGGCATGGATGCATCATCGAGATCAGGCCATATGCATGGAAGGCATGGTGTATCAGGTGACTCGATGGGCCGAATGGCCTAATTCTGCTCCTACATTTTCTACCAGACTCCACTTATTTGGGGTTTATTAAGAATATCCTGTTGATGTTCAGCTGAGTGAAGGACCTTGCAGCAAAACCAAAGGAACCTGCAGAGTCAATAAAATATTGAGGTGTACTGCTGTGTGTGTCCATTTATCTCCAGTCTCCTGTACGCAGCTCAAGGCAACTCAAGCACATTAACCTGTAAATAATGAATAGGCATGGAGGTTTTAGGCTGCAGCCTGAGACATGACTTGCACAGTCAAAATTCTCCTCAACAGCTTTATGTAAAAATAACTACAGCGATCTTCGTGCACAAGCAGTGACCCTGGGGCTGGTGATTAGAAAACCAGGCCCTTTAACATTCAAATCAGAGCTTTCTCACAGTTTTCATCAAATCTGGTATTTTGGCATAGTGGGGGGACTAATTCATTTTGATATAACAAAAAGTGGATATAACAAAAAGCAATTGGATATAACAGGTGGATATAACAAAAAGCAATAAATCCTTGTTACAGCTCAACTTTAGAAAAAATAGTAGGCTCATTTGTGTTGTGTGTGCAAGTTAATATTGATCTTCCCAAATCAAACAATTTGTTGCAGCGGATAGAAACTTTCCAAATGACAGCGGTTTTCTTGAAAGCAACTCATTTTGTTTGCCTGTCCAAATTTGGCTCCAAACAATTAAAAATATTTTTGTCTAAATGTGTTCTGCTGAAAGGTCATCTGCCCGAAACATTGATGATATTTCTCTCTCCACCGATGCTACCCAACTCCTGAACCTTTCCAGCAGTTTGTTTTAGTTCACGATTCCACAGTGGTGTGTGCAAGCGTGTGTGTGAAAATCATAGTCTCATATCAGGCAGAAACAGGCTACGCAGTCCATCACACCCGAGTCAGGCTAATTAATCTCTCCTTCCCTGCTTCCAAGTATCCAATTGTCTTCCTTTCGGCAATCCATATCCAATCACAGCTCAAACCATCAAACTAATTCTCCAGGCTCGCACCAGGGTCTCTGCCATACCCCGCAACACTGCTCTCTCTCCCCATCCCCCCACTCACAACAAAGGCAGAGTCCCCCTAGTCCTCACCTTTCACCCCACCAGCCGTCACATACAACAAGTGATCCTCCGTCAGTTTCGCCACCTCCAACGTGACCCCACCACTCGCCACATCTTCCCATCTCCCCCTATGTCTGCCTTCCGCAAAGACCGCTCCCTCCGTAACTCCCTTGTCAATTCTTCCCTTCCCTCCCATACCACCCCCTCCCCTGGTACTTTCCCTTGCAACCGCAAGAGATGCAACACTTGTCCCTTCACTTCCCCCCTCCACTCCATTCCAGGACCCAAGCAGTCGTTCCAGGTGCGACAGAGGTTCACCTGCATCTCCTCCAACCTCATCTATTGCATTCGCTGCTCTAGATGCCAGCTGATCTACATCGGTGAGACCAAGCGGAGGCTTGGCGATCGTTTCGCCGAACACCTCCGGTCGGTCCGCAATAACCAACCTGAACTCCCGGTGGCTCAGCACTTCAACTCCCCCTCCCATTCCGTATCTGACCTCTCTGTCCTGGGTCTCCTCCATGGCCACAGCGAGCAACACCGTAAATTGGAGGAAATGCACCTCATATTCCGCTTGGGCAGTCTACACCCTGGTGGCCTGAACGTTGAATTCTCCCAATTCTGCTAGCCCTGGCTGTCCCCTCCCCTTCATCAGCCATCTGGTTGTCTCCTCCCCTCCCCCAACCCTCGGGCTCCTCCTCCTCCTTTTCCTTTTTTCCTTTCTTCTCCCCACCCCCTATCAGTCTGAAGAAGGGTTTCGGCCCGAAACGTTACCTATTTCCTTCGCTCCATAGATGCTGCTGCACCCGCTGAGTTTCTCCAGCATTTTTGTGTACCTTCGATTTTCCAGCATCTGCAGTTCCTTCTTTAAAACTAATTCTCCATCTGCCTTGGTGTTTTTTTTAATCAATTATCATAAATCTGTCATCTGGTTACTTAACATCTTCACAATGTAAAAGAACATTATTCCTGTGTACTTTTCCAAATGCCCTTGTGTATTCGTTTTATTGATGGATTGAAAGTTTGGCTGCCTTTGGGAGGATTAATCACCAGCATTTTACTCAACTGCTGGTTTATCATAAAGGTGATCCCTTGAGGCTGTTACAGAGCAAACCTCCACACTCTCAGGCTGAGCAGTGCGCCTATCCGGATTTGTAAAAATTAACTTGAAATGTTTCAGTAATCCAATTCTGAAACAACAACCCACCAGATTCTGCCCCTTAATGTTCAGCAGCAACAGCAGGATCCTAGGCAGTGATCATTGCCACAGAGTTTTGGTGTTGGTTGCACCAAGTTTCAGTGAGTCCCTCAGCATGCTCTCCTGCAGTCTGGAATGGGCCAGTCGGCAACATTCCCTGACGGACGGCTCACTGCGCTGGGAGGCCGACACGTTTCAGGCAGGCCAAAGAGCGTCTTTCACCAAGTTGATGATCTTCCGGCAGCACTTGGTGCCCGTCTACGAATGTGCCCCTGGAAACAGCCTGTAAATCAAAAGGTCCTCAACAGTCTCTTCTTTGTGGCGGGAGGAAGATTTTGACGGAACAGGAAGGACGTGCCTGGGAGGGTGGTCCCTCACCAAGTGAGGTCTTGGTGCTTGTTGCTGAGTTTGTGCCAGAGAAACTGTAGATGTAAACAGTTTTATTCAGTGCAAGAAGCAGCCACTACAGAGGAGACCTGGGAGAATATCTCAGTAGAATCTCCCTGAAATCAAAGAACATTGAAATCTTATACTCTTTAAACACAAAGATAACAGTAGGCGATTGCAATTATAACAATTGAAATTGTATTCATAGTTTACTTCATTATTTTGAGTGCAGGCAAATTGTTCCATGCAATTACAGTGAGACATCTAACTGACAGGACACATCAAACAGCTTTGTTGAGACAAAATAGTTCTCATCAATATTCTAAAAGCTTCTGAGCACAGAAGCTCAGAACAAATTTGACTATGAATATGATAGACACACAACGCTGGTGTAACTCAGTGGGTCAGGCAGCATTGTCTGGAAAAAATGAATAGTGACGTTTTGGGGCGGGACCCTTCTTTTGACTATGACAATGTTTGATGTGTTAAAATGGCAATGACTGGAAGCTTCCTTCATCTCAGTCTCGCTATGAAGGCCAACATGCCATTTGCTTTCTTCACTGCCTGCTGCACCTGCATGATTACTTCCAGTGACTGATGTACAAGGAAATGCAGGAACAATAGACAATAGACAACAGACAATAAGTGCAGGAGAAGGCCATTTGGCCCTTCGAGCCAGCACCGCCATTCAATGTGATCATGGCTGATCATCCCCAATCAGTACCCCGTTCCTGCCTTCTCCCCATATCCCCTGACTCCGCTATCTTTAAGAGCCCTATCTAGCTCTCTCTTGAAAGCATCCAGATAACCTGTCTCCACCGCCCTCTGAGGCAGAGAATTCCACAGACTCACCACTCTCTGTGAGAAAAAGTGTTTCCTCGTCTCCGTTCTAAATGGCTTACTCCTTATTCTTAAACTGGGCGAGCAGTAGGATGTGGTGAGCAGAGGATTGAGCCAGAGCTAGTTCTGAGTAGTGGTCTGCTATGAAAGTTTCATGGCTACAAAAGATGGAGTGAGGTTCGGGGGCACTGGTAACAGAGAAGTAAGCGTAGCCTGTATTGCAGTGAGGAAAGGAAAAGCCCACACTGATGAAAGGTTCGTTGAGTTGAATGCTTAGCTCGGACACCAGGGGATTTGAAGAATCTAAGTAGATCCAGCAAGGGGATGGCATTAATGATAATAGTTTGCTAACCTTTGATGTATTTATGCAAGGCAGTCCTGTTCGATTAATGATGTTGAAGTATAGCAGCTGGCTAAACAGGATATATTTCAGGGGTTGTGTGCTTTCATGGCTTAAATGATTTCTCATTTGATGGAATTAGAGACTTCTACAGCACAAAGAAGCCATTTCAGGCTGTGCTCTGCATAAGCCTCCTGCCATCTGGTTAGTGTCTTTGAATATGTTTGATAAATGCAACTGTAAACTTCATTCAACAATCAATAATGCCCTGAGTCCCACCATAGTGGACGGCACTGTACATTTTGTAGATGATAAATTTTAGGAATATCAATTTTATATCCACTTATCTCCTGGATAATCTCAAAACATTTAATTCCTGCCTGTGACCTGCACAAAGTCTGGTCGAGCAACTCTCACAGGGCTGCTCTGTGTCTTTTGGATTTGATGTTGCATTGCAGGGTCCAAATAGAAAGCCAAGCATTCAGCCCGCTGGGTACAAGTCCGAATCATCTTCAGCTGCGCTCAATAAAGTCAACTCCTCTCCTCCCAAGATAAATGAGCTGTGGCTGTGACGAATTATGAAGCTGGGCTTTGTATCAGAAGATGAGGTAGAAAGGGCACAGGACTGGTTTGCTCAAACTCTGCCCGAGTAAACGCAACAGGCACTACTCTCAAAAGTGGGAAGTTTTGATCGTTTCAGTGTCAAGTCAAGTTTATTTGTCACATACGCATACGAGATGTGCAGTGAAATGAAAAGTGGCAATGCTTGCGGATTATGCAAAAAAAAACTACAAAACAGAATCAAAAGTTCCAACAAGCTAGGATGGGTCGCCTCCAACAATTCTAGACCATATAACACTATATATAATACTATTTCTGAAATCTTTATACCTGCAAATTAGCTGCTGGTCTCACCCTCAAAAGCTGCTTGAACTCCTGGACTCCAGGAGAGTCTATCAGAAAGCAGCTTTCCTTTCATTGCAGATGTATAGGACTTTGATTAGGCAGCATTTGGAGTTATGTGTACAATTCTGGTTGCCCCATTACAGGAAGAATGTGGAGGCCTTGGGGAGGTTTTAGAAGAGGTTTACCATAATGCTGCCTGGATTAGAAGGTATTCGCTAAAAGGAGAGAGCGAACAAACTTGGATTGTTTTTTCTGGTATGTCGGAGGCTGAGGGAGACCTGATAGATGTGCACAAAATTATAAGAGGCACAGATAGGATTGACAGTCACAGCATCTTTTCCTCGGGTGGTAATGTCAAAGACTAGAGGGTATAGCTCAATGGGGCAACATTTAAAGATGTGCATGACAATTTATTTTTACTGAAGATAGGCACAAAATGCTGGACTCAGCGGGACAGGCAGCATCTCTGGAGAGAAGGAATGGGTGATGTTTTGGGTCGAGACCATTCTTCAGACTGCTAAGGACTGCAGTTCCTTCCTGCACAAGTGTCTTTGCACAGAGTGGTGTGTTCCTGGAATGCACTGACAAGGGTGGTGGTGGAGACAGATATGATAATGGCATTTGAGGCTTTTAGATAGGCACATGGATATGTAGGGATATTGATCATGTGCAGGCCAAGGAGATCAGTTTCATTGGGCATCCTGTTCAGCACAGGCATTATGGGCCGAAGGGCCTGTCCAGTGCTGTTCTGTTCTCTGTCCTAAATGAAGCTGCCAGATAATGACAGTCAGGTCACTGTAAAAGGCAGGAAAGGGAAATGTGGCAACGTTCAAAATAGAAAATGGTTCAGATGATAGGAGAACCACTTGAAACAGTTACTCTGTCTCTCTCTCCACAGATGTTGCCTGACCTGCTCATCATTTCCAGCATTTTCTGTTTTTATTTCAAACTCCCAGTATTTGCAGTTGGGGGAGATACCAGGTAGACAATTACTCTGACACATTCAGGCTATGGTAAACTCACGTTGAAAGGCAAACTCAGCGGTTTATTAACAGATAAAAATAAAGTTCATAGTCCATACGTTCTGGGAGAAGAATTAGGCCATTCGGCCCATCAATTTTACTCTGCCATTCAATCATGTCTGATCTATCTTTCCCTCTGATCCCCATTCTCCTGCCTTAATTCCATAACCTCTGACACCCATACTATTCAAGAATTTGTCAATCTCCACCTTAAAAATATCCAGTGGCTTGGCCTCCACAGCCATCTGTGGCAATGAATTCCACAGATTCACCACCACCTGACTAAACAAATTACTCCTCATCTCCTTTCTAAAGGTATGTCCTTTTGTTCTGAGGCTATGGCCTCTGGTCCTAGACCCTCCCACTGCTGGAAACATCCTCTCCACATCCACTCTATCCAAGCCTTTCACTATTCGGTAAGTTTCAATGAGGTGCCCCCTCATCCTTCTAAACTCCAGCGAGTACAGGCCCAGTGCCTTCAAACACTCATCATAAAAAAAGGAATGGTTCTTGTGGTGCTGGGGGTCTCGGGCCTGTCCCAGCAGCTCAGTCTTGCTCCGAGCCTGCAAAGAGAGGCTCAGTTAGTAGGGAGTCCTCCGCTCTCTCCGTGGCTGCACCTGCCTTGGTTTTTAAGGAGTGGGGCTGACGAGGTGCAGGGGAGTTGATGCAACCCTGGCTAATTGTGTTGGAAGGAACGGCAGATACTGGTTTGAACCGAAGATAGACACAAAATGCTGGAGTAACTCAGCGGGACAAGCAGCATCTCTGGATAGAAAGAATGGGTGACATGTTGGGTCTGAAGAAGGGTCTCGACCCGAAACGTTACCCATTCCTTCTCACCAGAGACGCTGCCTGTCCCGCTGAGTTACTCCAGCGTTTTGTGTCTAACCTGGCTAATTGGATGCAGCTGCTGCCCCTTTGTGGCCTCAGCTCAGTCACATAATATTGTTGCTTTTCAACTGTCTTGGACTCTTGTTGGCCAAGTGTTGCATTTGATAATTTGCAAATGATTGGCTTTATTTGCTAATCAATAATATATTTTTTCATTTATTCATCCATTTTACATAATGGATTAATTTTTGACATCATCTGATTTAAAAGCTTGCCATTACCATATTAGTTTTATATAAATGCTGCATACTTTTAATTTATTCGTATGATCAAACTGCATGAAAATGTGTTTATAGTTTAGTTCATGGTCACATGTATCGAGGTACAGTGAAAAGCTTTTGTTGTGGGATATCCAGTCAGTAGAAAGAGTATACATGATTACAATCAAGCTGTCCAGAGTGTACAGATACATGATAAAGGGAATAACATTTAGTGCAAGGTAAAGTCCGATTAAAGATAGGCTGAGGGTCTCCAGCGAGGCAGATAGTAGCTCAGTGCCGCTCTCAAGTTGTTGATGGGATGATTCAGTTGTCTGATAACAGCTGGAGGAATCTGTCCCTGAATGTGGAGGTGTATGTTTTCACACTTCTGTACCTCTTGCCTGATGGGAGTGGAGAGAACAGGGAGTGACCGGGGTGAGGTGAGTGAGATTGAAATATTTGGGATGATGAATGTGTGCCTGTGTGGACCTTTTGTGAATATGGTGAATTCTGGAAAGATTAGAATCAGCCGTGGTACTTTTGGAGAAAGGGTGGAAGCATATGTGTTAATGGTGGACTGGGAGCATTTGCTGCTAGTGGGTGAACTGTTACAGCATCATTGCTCTCTGACTACAAACCTTATGATGCAGGGAAGGATGGAACAGGAATAGCGTGGTGGCAGGCTAATGAAAATGATAGACTTGGTTTCTGTTTGTTCATCCCTTGCCCTGAGTATCCTTTCTCTGAGTATCACTGGCCATAGATACCATGCATTGAGCAAAATTCATACCTTCCCCAGCATTCCCTGCAAGAGGAACAAAGTGAGTGTGTGAAACTGGGGAACAGTGACAAGTGAGAAACCTCTTGATGCAAAGCGAAAGAAAATCCAGAACTGCAAAAATAACACATTGTGGCCCCTCTGGGTACGGGTGATGTTTATGCTCCAAACTTGCCCTCCTGTGTAACCTCTTCTTCAGCTGTGTGTCATCCACCCTGCCCTTAAAGGCACCAGCGTTATTTGCCTCAACTCATCTTCACAGCACAGAGATCATTGTTTTTTGCCACTTGCTGAGTAAAGTGACATTCCCTCTTTGCCTTATTTTACTTATTTGTGACTTTTTTTGTATTTATATCCCTGGTCTTTACCTGTCCCACAGGCAGAAGTAGCTTCTCTACGCCAGCATAATGGAACCCTCTGCTGGGCATTGTGTCACCTACTTCTTGCCTTAACCTGGAGCAATATTCAGAAGCGCGGGTTGCCGGAGTGTTTAAAAATGCACATGCATTGTTTGAATTGAAATCTCCTGCATTCTCTGTTTCTCTTTACCTCTCCACCATCTACCCTTCCCCCCCCTCCCCCTGCCTCTTCACCATCTAAACTCCCCCCTCCTCTCCACCACCTAACCTCCCCTCGCCCCTCCACCATCTACTCTCCTCTACTCCGCCTCCATCTAACCTCCCCCGCCTCTCCCATCTACCCCTCCCCCCGCCCGCCTATCCACCATCTACCCTCCCCCTGCCTCCGCCCCTCCACCATCTACCCTCCCCGCCCCTCCACTATCTAAACTCCCCCCCGCCTCTCCGCCACCTACCCCCATCCCCCACCTCTCCACCATCTACCCTCCCCCGCCTCTCCCAATCTACCCCCGCACCTCGCCACTCCACAATCTATCTTCCCTCCGCATTATGCACAAAGTATAAGACTGTACGGGAGATCTTTGCATAATCCAGCTGGTGCTTTGTGCAGCTGAGGTGGAGAGGACAGATATCCACGTGTAACACTGTCCATTACTACCTCAGGCAGCACTCTGATCAAGGTTGGGGAGGCACAGCGACGCCTGGGAGCTGCCGATCGTGATTTCATTCAATCTTCCATGATTAACTTCCTGACTCCACTCCGTAACTTCCTGGAAGGTGACTGGAAGACCATATTGGTGAGTTTTGCACAATTGCCACCACGTCCCATTCCCACCGCTAGGGCCAGTGAAAGGCTAACTCCCTTGTCCATGTCCGTGGCATTATGGCAGTCCCAGTCTTATTGGGATTGTTAAAATCCCCTACTATGCCAAACCTGTTAGGCTTGCAGCTGCCTGCAATCTCCTGGCACATTTGTTTTTGGCAGACATTGTCCCGTCTCCACTCTTCTCTAAGCGTCCTCTCCCAGCGTTCTCTCCCAGCATTCTCTCCCATACTACAAACAATCAGTTTGAAGAAAGATCCCTTCCCAACATGTCGCCTGTCCATTCCCTCCACATATGTTGCCTAACCTGCTGAGTTAATCCAGCACTTTCTATTTTGCTGTCAAGCTGTAACTGACTTTGGTGCAGGAGTAGGCCATTCAGCCCTTCGAGCCCGCACTGCCATTCAATATGATCATGGCTGATCATCCAAAAACAGTACCCCATTCCTGCTTTTCCCCCATATCCCTTGATTCCGTTAGCCCTAAGAGCTAAATCTAACTCTCCCTTGAAAACATCCAGTGAATTGGCCTCCACTGCCTTCTGTGCAGGGAATTCCACAGATTCACAACTCTCTGGGTGAAAATGTTTTTCCTCATCTCAGTCCTAAATGGCCGACCCCTTGTTCTTAAATCGTGACCCCTGGTCCCGCATGCAGATGATGGATGCTTTTCTGCTTTGTTTTTAACGTGCAGAGGGAGAGAAGACTCTTGGAGAACAGACGATTGGACCTGGACGCCAGCAAGACCCGATTAAAGAAAGCAAAGGCAGCCGAGGCCAAGGCAGCAGTAGGTCGCTTACTTTTCAATCCTTCGCAAGGATTCATTTACTCTCCTGAGTGTTCTGGCAGCGCGTGCATGTTTTCAGATGTGGCCATAAGCCGAGATACTTAACTAGAGGCTGCATCTCTTCATCAGTGCTGATTGTTCATACTCTGAGAGCTAATGTATTTGCATGAGTCTCTCTTTCCCCATTCATTGTTCAATAACATTTGAATAACATCTCTAATTCCATGTCACAACTACATTGTTCCCAGTCGTCCTTTACTGACTAATGTTTTTTTTTCTGTTGTGTCCTGCACAGTGTGAGGGAGAAGTAAGTACTTGTTGGTTGAACTGCTACTTTCTCTGGTCTAATTTTCCATAACAATCCAGAAGTGATTTTTTTTTTTAAAGAATTGATTTGTTGCCTGGCTGCTACTCTGAACCACAGTTGGTCTGATGAGACTTTTGCAGGAGCAGCTACAGAAAGTCAGGGGATGTCCAAGCTGCATTCCTCCTCATGAATGAGTTGAACCACTGTGTGTTTCTGCAGTAGCCTTGAGGAGGGTGTGGAGGTGGGCTTTAGTGGCCGCGATCAGTGGAGATGTGCTGAGAGCTGCAACTCATTAGATCTTCCATTCTTCATAGGTTCTGGGAGCAGAATTGGGCCATTCAGCCCATCAAGTCTACTCCTCCATTCAATCATGTCTGATCCATCTTTCCCTCTCAACCCCATTCTCCTGCCTTCTCCCCATAACCACTGACACGCTTACTAATCAAGAACGATACAGAGTCTGATTGGAGCTTCCCCCACCCCTCCTGACATTGGCAGTAATCAGTGTTGCTGATCTGCATGCCTACTCATTGATACCAGAGCTGATGGAGAACACAAAGAGCCTCTGAGGTTGTTTTTATTTGAAAGAAAGTTCTCTAACTGCATGAAGTAGAAATTGAGAAAGATTTATTAACTAGCTGCAGTCATCAATTTTCTTCCTTTACAGTCCTACAGTTCCTCTTTAATCTCAACACCAGCCCCTTAACCAGGATCAAGGATTCCAACTCAAGACCCAGCAACATGCCTGAAAGATAAATTTGACTATATTTGGGGGGGGTGATAATATGTGGAAAGACACTAATTACATTGGTGCATGCACCCCTACTATACTTAATAATGACATGGTAGAACCCTGCCTTCGTATATCCCCTTCCGAATCTTCTTCTTTCGAGTCCATCCTGTTACAAATGTTGACCTCGCTGTCATCGTCCGTTGACAATCAGTGGGAGCCATCACTTGTCGCAATAGGTGATGGTGGTAGCAGAATTAGCTCAGGATACTTCCAGTTTCCAGCCCCGCGACGTGGACCCTTCCCAATGATCCCCCATAAATCAGACTGGTGTAATAGAACCTTAAACCTCAAGAGTCTTTCCATTGTACAATATTTTTATGCTCCAACACTGATGGGGGTATTAGGAGATGTGAATTAATCAGTTTCAAAATGGATTCCATTTTCATGCCCTTTTGCTTCTTAATTTTGTTTCATTTCCTTCAGTGGAGATGCCAAACCGGGGTAAAAAGCTCACAATTAACGATAATGCTCCTTGATATAACGGTCTGGAAAGTTTAGGATTTGCCCTACATGTTCAAGTGATGGTGATGGCCAGCTTGTTCCATATGCCCACTGCTCTCTGCTTGAAAAGGTTGCCCCTTGGGTTCCTATTAAATCTTTCCCCTCTCATCTTAAAACTATGTCCTCTGGTTCTTGATTCCCCTACCCTGAGTAAAAGACTGAATTCACTGTACCCACTCCCCCCATGATTTCACACTTCTATAACATCACCCCTTAACCTCATGCACCAAGGAGTAAAGTCCTTGGTTGCCAAACTGCTCCCTAAAGCTCAGGCCCTCAAGTCCTGGGATCATAAATCTTTTCTGCATTCTTTCCAGCTTGCTGACATCCTTTCTATAGCAAGGTGACCAAAACTGAACACCTATACTCCCAAGTCCCTGGATCTTGAACCAAATTTCAGGTCAGTTTAGTTGAAGTTAAATATGTGATTTGAGCAATAGCTGTAAACTATAACACTGACCTGCAGCTATCATTGGGGGGCACAGATTTTCCATCCAACAGTATTATCCCTTTGTAGAAACCCGATTCATTCCTTGGAGGCCCACCACTCCACACTGCTCTACTCCTCGATGCTTTGATTAAACTAAGCACAGTGTGGATTAGGATTTCTTGGACATCTTTCACTCATAGTGTGTGCCACACAATATCAATTGAGTCCAGTTCCTCTGCACATCTGCAGGCCTGATCCTGTTTTCTGGTTTGGAGCCAGCGTACCTTTCAAGTTTGAAGTGACCTTCCTCGTTAAGCACGTCCTCAGATATTTTGCATGTTTTTTTTCTGTAAAATTCTCTTCCCGCCTTGTAGGCGACACCAGATTTTCAGGAGACCAGGCCTCGTAACTATGTGCTGTCGGCCAGTGCATCTGCGGTAAGACATCGCTGGAGCCTCAAAAATCAACCTCCCAGCTGTTTTATAACTCTCTCTCTCTTTCTCTCCCATATTGTATGATATAAGGATTGGTGACCCTTTTTACTCAATTTTTAGCAAATTTTAAAACTGCAACCTTGATTTGTGTTTCTAACTCTGGAATGTAATCCTGGAGATTTTTTTACCCTCACCAACCTTGGCCAAACAGCCTTACTTTGGCTGACTTTCAACGTATATAAACCTTGAAGAAAAAAATCAAGGCGAACAATTTAATAGCTTTTAAAGATATTTCTGTTGTGAGTTGCTCAGTCATGAATCCAGGAGCAACCTCCTGAAACTGAACATTTGATAGCGATTGCAGGCCTATCCTGGAGGTTTGACAACCACCAGCTTAAGTCAGGGCATTTCAGACCCACCAGCATCTACCTTGTGTGACAAATTTCCACACACATGTAGCAGAATTTTAGAGGATCTGGAATGCAGCACAATCTAGTTGTGCAGATAGGGGAGCACGTTTCAGCTTCCATTTGTATATGTTTAGTTCAGCTTCTAAATTCACTGCCCAGGCTGCTCTGTATTCATGGGAGTGTTACCAAATCATGTACAGTCCTGATGGAAATATAGCAGTGATCCATTATCATCGTCTCACAGTGCAATTTCTCACCAGCACCACTGTGTATCATTGTGCAACACCACCTTCTAAAGGTGTATTTCCCCGTCGGAAATGTTAGCAAGGGGTGCAGAGTCAATGTCGAGGATACAGAGGCCTGATTGCAAACCATGCTTCCCCCACCTTTGTTGTGTCTGTGCTGCCAGTGACACAGGGCATATCTAGAGTCAGAGTGATACAGTGTGGAAACAGGCCCTTTGGCCCAACTTGGCCAACAATGTCCTCGTGACACTAGTCCGACTTGCCTGCGCTTGGTCCATATCCCTCCAAACCTGTCCTATCTATGCACCTGTTTAACTGTTTCTTAAATGATGGGATAGTCCCAGCCTCAACTACCTCCTCTGGCAGCTTGTTCCAAACACCCACCACCCTTTGTGTGAAAAAGTTACCCCTTGGATTCCTATTAAATCTTTTCCCCCTCTCCTTGAACCTATGTCCTCCGGTCCTCGATTCCCCTACTCTGGGCAAGAGACTCTGTGCATCTACCCGATCTATTCCTCTCATGATTTTGCACACCTCTATAAGATCACTCCTCATCCTCCTGTGCTCCATGGAATAGAGACCCAGCCTACTCAATCTCTCCCTATAGCTCGCACCCTCTAGTCCTGGCAACATCCTCGTAAATCTTTTCTGAGCCCTTTCAAGCTTGACAATATGTTTCCAATAACATGGTGCCCAGAACTGAACACAATATTCTAGATGCAGTCTCAACAACGTCTTAAAAAAATTGCAACATGACCTCCCAACTTCTATACTCAATACTCTGACTGATAACGGCCAAAGTGCCACCTTATTTACCTGCAACTCGACCTTCAAGGAACCATGCACCTGTACTCCTAGATCCCTCTGCTCTACAACACTACCCAGAGTCCTACCATTTACTGTGTAGGTCCTGCCCTTGTTCGACGTCCCAAAATGCAATGCCTCACACTTCTCTGTATTAAATTCCATCAGCCATTCCTCTGCCCACCTGGCCAATCGATCCAGATCCTGCTGCAATCGTTCACAACCATCTTCACTATCTGCAAAACCACTAACTTTTGTATCATCAGCAAACTTTCTAATCTTGCCCTGTAAGTTCTCATCCAAATCATTGATGTAGATGACAAACAGTAACGGGCCCAGCACCGAACCCTGAGGCACACCACTAGTCCCAGGCCTCCAGTCCGAGAAGCAACCTTCCTCCATCACCCTCTGCTTCCTTCCATGGAGCCAATTTGCTTTCCATTCAGCTATCTCTCCTTGGATCCCATGCGACCTAACTTTTCAGAGCAGCCTACCATGCGGAACCACACAACATCGACCTTTTTGGTCACATCTTCAAAAAAATCAATCTGATTTCTGAGACACGACCTCCCACGTACAAAACCGTGCTGACTATCCCTATTCAGCCCTTGTCCATCCAAATGCCTGTAAAACCAATCCCTCAGAATACTCTCTAGAAACTTTCCAACTACAGATGTTAAGCTCAGCGGCCTATAGTTCCCAATATTTTCCCTGCAGCCCTTCTTGAAAAGAGGCACAACATTTGCCACCCTCTAGTCTTCCGGCACCTCTCCTGTATTTAAGGACGACTCGTTAATTTCAACAACGGCTCCCGCAATTTCCTCTCTAGTTTCCTGCAACGTCCTCTGATATATATGATCAGGCCCTGGAGATTTGTCTACCTTCATACACGACAGTACCTTCAGTACTTCTTCGACGGTAACGCTGACTGCTCTCAAGACACTTCCATTGACTGCCCCAAGTTCCTCCTGTCTACTGTCTTTCTACTGTCTTTCTCGGTAAATACAAAGGAGAAATACTCATTGAGTACCTTGTCCATCTCCTGTGGCTCCACACAGAGGTGACCGCTTTGATTCCTGAAAGGTCCCACTCTCTCTCTCTAGTTACCCTTTTCCCCCTTATGTATATAAAATATTTTGGGAATGTCCTTAATGCTACATGACATTGTTATCTCCTGGCCCCTTTTTGTCTTTGTAATGTCCTTTTTCAGTTTACTCCATAGTTCCCAAAACTCCTCCAGGGATGCACCTCATCCCAGCTGCCTATATATGTTCCATGCATCCTTCTTGTTTTTGACCAACGCCTCAATTTCCCTCGTTAGCTAAGCTTCCTTGCGTTTGCCTGCTTTGCCCTTCACTCCAACGGGGACGTACACATCCTGAGCTTTCGTCAGCACACTTTTAAAAAACATCCCACTTGGCCAATGTCCCTTTCCCCTTAAATAACCTGCTCCAGACAACATGAGTGAGACCATCTGTCATAGCCTCAAAGTTGGCCTTACCCCGGTTGAACATTTTAACACATGGACCCTCACCGTCCCTGTCCATAACTATCTTAAACCTAATCAAACTGTGGCCACTGGTCCCAAAGATGTAGATGTAAGTGTCTAGATCATCCAAGAAAGGCGGAATACCACCATGTCAAAATGATGCTTAGCTGTCTCTGAGGCAGCTCTCCAAATCCAGGCAAGAGTGAGACGGGTTGACTGTGTTGTACAGGCCTTCCCTGTAGCATGGTGGTTTAATCCAACTGAGTGGCTTGCTGTGGCATTTTCAGTGAGGTTAACAGTCAGCCACATATCCCACAATGGGTGTCAGCTGATCCTGGCGATATGGCCATTGGGATCTCTGCATTTCCCTTGTTCCCAATAGTTAATAGCGAGTCTGTTCTGATAAAAAGCATCACCAATCCAATACCATATTTATTACATACCCACTTCTGTCTTTGCTCTGTTTGGAATCCTATTTATCTACCTTGTGTGACAATTTTACACACAAATGTAGCAGAATTTTAGAAGCTCTGGAATGCAGCACAATTTTGGTGTGCAGGTTGACGGTGAATCTAACTTTCACTTTCCCACCTCTGTGGCATTAAAATCTTCATTTGCCACCTCCTATTCTGCGATGTGAATCCTGCTGCATTCTACTCAGTCACAATTTTCAATTCTATTTCCAACACTCAGATGGTATGTAATAAGTGACATTGATTGTCCCCTACAGCATTCACCCCCACTAACCTAGATTAATCTGCTACTAACCCCATAATCATTGAGGAAAGTTGGATTTGTCTTGAGTCTTGTCCAGTGTGTGTTATTGGTGGGAAAGCAGTCAGTGCACTTGCACAACAGAGGGAGAGACTTATCAACAAATTAGATCAATAGAATATTCACTGTGGTCCCTAGATCTCCTGCACTGGTATCACTATATCAGTTTCCATTTATATTCAGCCTTTAACACAGGAAAGGGTGCCCCACAAATGCAAAGACTTAGCCAAGGAAGGTTCTTGTAGGAGGTTGGGGTGGAAGATAGGAAGCTAATGGAAGGAAATCCCAGGGCTTTGTGTATTGATGCCTCAAGACACAGTCGCCATGATGGGAGCATAGACCACAGGAGACCTGCGCTGCCTGAAGACCAAGAGCCGAGGGGCTGGAAGAGGTGACATGAAAGGGAAGGGCCACGACCTTGGAGGAATTGTAAAACCTAAAAGAGAATTTTTAATCTGAAGCATTAATTTTTATACGGGTTAATAGTTGTTTCTGTGCCACCTGAGAACCCTCAGCAATGCTGTAAGGTATGTGTGGTGTGGAGATGCTGAAAATCTGCACATGTGCCAAATCATGCACATCCATAGACTTGGAAACCAGGAAGTTTTCTCTGTGAGGGGCAGTGTTTTATGTTGTTTGATTGCCTGACTCTGAAGTACCTTGGGATCTTTTCCTATGTTAAAGACACAATATTTATGCTGCTTATTGGCATTGTAGATCACACAGTCTTCCAGATATTTATGTCCCGTTTAACAGCACAGTTTTATTTGTGGAATTGGTTCAATTAACTCAGGAAAATATAAGTTCATATTTAATCTTTGTAGTCACTTATTTTTACTTCCTGTTTTTCTTAAGACAAATTCAACTTGAAATTTAACTAAACCAATAACTGTATTTCATTGAAAGAAAAGAAAACATATTTTAGAACTTTACACAGATCTGCTCAAACCTGCCCACTGAATATACTCTAAATGTTGAGAAATGTCCAAGTTAGATTTTTTTTTTAAATTACGGTTTTAGAACATAGCCGAGAGTTTTGTGTCCCAGGTCCCTTCCCTGGTGCCGTGCTCTCTATCTGGCTGGAGTTTTGTCCTGATGGTGAAGCCTGAGTGAAGATTCCTATATCACTGCTGGTTTGTAGCAGATTTTCTTTAACACTCACTAGCTGTGTGGGCTATTTCCATGTTGCTGATTTGACTAACTTCTGATCTGATTCTATCGAAAATCATTTTAGTTTTCTTCCTCCAGAGCTTTTGACTATTGAGGTCAGCTTTGCACAGACTTGCTTTATCCATTAGCCGAAATAATATTTCTATTGGCTGTGCCTAAAGATCATTAGGTCGGAATTTACTGAGATTTTAACCAAGTTCAAATCAAGGTCTGATCTATGTGCTCCGCACTTTAAGGCAGAATATTTGATCAAGTCAAAAGAATCAGTGGAGGGAAGGGTTTGGGGCGAAACCAGGAACTGAGGCCATCTCTGGGTGAATGGCAGAAGGTCTGGGAGGTGGTTCCACCTGGATGTGGTTTGAGGGATGTTGCTGGGTGGGGGTGGTTGGGCAAACTTGGGTTTCCTAACCCTGGAATGAATGGACTGCGAGAGGATGCAGAGAGATTTTTACAGCACCTTTTGAGTTGGAATGTGTCACTTATGCCAAATTGGTAAAATGTAGACATTGTGTTGAATTCTTCACCAAAAGGAAGTGCATTCTGGGCTGGAAATCCAACATTCAGTTAATTTTGTATGTGTTTGCGTTGCCCCAGCTTTTCCTCTCTTTTCCTGTCTTGTTGGCCGCACCCTGACTGACATGATATTAGACCTAGTTTGGGTAGGGTGGATATCAGACCATCAGAATTTATCATTACCCACCTGGGGTCATGTTTGGGATTCAAGATCAGACTGTAATTGTGCACTCCAGCCTTCCAGCTATTTTGAGTCACCCATCCGTATCCTCCAGAGTTGGTGCCTGACCCGCTGAGTTACTCCATCACTAACATCCACAGTTCCTTCAGATTCAGATTCAACTTTATTGTCATTGTGCAGTGTACAGTACAGAGACAACGAATCTGCCAACTGTTTTACTCCACTGAGAGACGGAAAATTGGCAGTGAACTTCTGGTAAAGTTCATTGACCATGCATAGTTCTAATGGACTGGAGTCTGGAACATCCATATTTTAGTCACGAAGTTCATGGAATCAAATGTGACAGGATTTTCAAGGGAATGTGGGAATAGGAGAAGATTAAAAACAAATTGAGAAGAGCAATCCTTCAAGAAAAATGAACTTTATTGAAGACCCAGTGTCTGTTATATTGTTTAAACCTGCCCTTGGCCTAGAATAATCTTGTAGGAAGGAACTGCAGATGCTGGTTTAAACTCTAGATAGACACAAAATGTTGGAGTAACTCAGCGGGACAAGCAGTAGCTCTGGATAGAAGGAATGGGTGAGGTTTCAGGTCGAGACCTTTCAGTCTGAAGAAGGGTCTCGATCCGAAACGTCACCCATTCCTTCTATCCAGAGATGCTGCCTGTCCCGCTGTGTTACTCCAGCATTTTGTGTCTATCTAGAGTTTATAATCTGATGTATCAGAGGATTAATTGTGATCCTTGTTACAAGATGAGCCATGATCACAATGAATGGCGGTGCTGGCTCGAAGGGCCAAATGGCCTCCTCCTGCACCTATTTTCTATGTTATTTTCTAAGATGTTTCAGATTGCGTAAAGCATGAACTGAATTCAATGCTAGGGCACTAGTTTGAAACTCATTCCATTGAATGAAGCGGTGTGTTGCTTATCATCTCTATTTACTTGGATTCTTTCACGTTTACGGTTTAAATATGATTTCAAGCTTAAATATGAAATCAGATCATCAGTTTTCTAAGCTGCACAAATGAAATTAACAAAACCAGCGCCCAGCCTTATGAAAGAATTAAGTAAGATATCTCGGCATCGTAGACATGATAATGTGTTTTCACAGTGACATATAGAATTGACTTATGAGTAATAATTTAAGTTGCTGTTCATAATCACGCAACAAGCAAACTTTGTCTTACACGTGAAATTAATTATATTCCCAGAAGGAATAAGCTAATAGGCCAGCATTGATAGATTGGAGAAATAACAGAACAAACATAACACTAAGTGTGAGACTTAAACATTAATAGTAATGCAGACATTGGTCTTACTGTCAATTAATTAATGCAGTAAACTCTGATTACCCAATGAGCAGAAATCAAAATAATTTGGCATCGGGTTGACTGGGGCACCATTCCTATTCTATATTTAAACTCTTAAGAAGTGCGAGGTGATGTATTTTGGAAGTTGTGTAGGACAGATATCGTAAATGGTAGATCACTAATGAATGCTGATGAACAGAGGGATCTTGTGGTTTAAGTTCATAGTTCCCTGAAAGTGGCAACTCGGGTAGATAGGGTGGTGATGAAGGCATATGGTTTGCTTGCCGTTATCCAATTGCCAATGAAATTGAGCATCGATTTGTTGATCATTTCATCCTAATCTGTAAATTGCCACTTTTTGTACCACATTTACAAAACTATACATTACTCTCCTTAAACTTCAGACCTTTTGGGATTTGCTGATCCTTGATTCAATTGCAGAGACTGTTGACTTAATTCATACTTCAATCTTTTCCTCACTCTTGTGTCCTTTTGGAAAAACCACCCTCTACCTAAAATGTAACCCAGCTTTTGGTTTGTTGATATCTGGATTTTCTTTATTTGTAAATTGCTGGCAAGTATAGTCCCATATGATGACAACTCTGCTCTAGAGGTGTCCCTTACCAGGGTTCACTATTTTTTGCCTAATTATTCATTGCAAATTCTTAGCCAAGGTCTGTGGTCCATACCAAACCATCAAGAGTTAAGATCCTGTTGTCCACAGTACAAATATGTTTTCTGTTCTTCTGCATGTTTGTGTTTATGTTGTGTTATCATCATAGTCTGACCATAGCTTACATTGAACATCAGTAACAATGAGCTCCTTCTCGTGTCAAATACTCATCTCCTTTCTTGTTGCTGTGTGGATTTGCAGCTCTGGAGTGAGGAGGTGACGAAAGTGAGTATCCAAAACCCAGGGAGAAATATCATAGGCACTGGGAAAACTAGGCTACTGGTTACTTGGTGATTAATATTGGGGAATTTGTAAAGATTTATTAAAAAGGTGTTTTACAGGCAAGTGTCTCGGAATTGATCAGCATGTTTCAAAAACCTCCGACCAAAATGTGAACTTGCTGCATCTGTGATTCGATCTCCATCTGTTCCCACTTCCATTCTTGGGGTTGATTGTCGTTGGTTCAAACATTGGTGAGCACTATAAGATTGGCTCCTGTGGTATCAATAATCCCAATCCCTGGTATAATACCTAATCTCAGGATTAATGGCCTATGTCAGGTGATGAAGAGAAGATTTTAGTCATAAGAGCGAAGGTTATGTTTTAGTTTAGACATACAGCATGGTAATAAAAAGCATGATCTGAAGAAGGGTCTCAACCCGAAACTTCATCCATTGTTGCCTGTCCCGTTGAGTTACTTCAGCTTTGTGTGTCTATCGTGGTAATAGGCCCTTTGGCACACTGAGACCACACTGACCATTGATCACCCGTTCACACTAGTTCTACATTATCGCACTTTCACATCTAGGGACAATTTACAGAGCCCAATTAATCTGGAAACCTGCATGCCTTTGGGATGTGGGAGGTAATCAGAGCACCTGGAGGAAAACCACACTGGAGAAAGTGCAAACTCCACGCAGAGAGCACACAGGGTCGGGATAGAATGTGAGCACTGTGAGGCAGCAGCTCTGCCAGCTGCACCACCGTGCTGCCCTATGTGATGTGAAGAAGAGTGATGACTGTTCCAATGTGGCCATTGATTTTGAGGCAGAGTTCTGATTTAATAACAGCGGTGGTGAGGGAATTCTGTGGAACGCTGCAACTCACTCTGACCTTCCCCAAAAGATCCCGGTAAAAACGCCCCACAGCAAGGTACAGATCATTGATGATGGGGATTAAGGACATGCACCCATTTGTGCAGATCACCTTAAAACTGTACAGCAGCTCAAGAGCTCCCAATTCATCAATCTGTACTGTGAAGAAATGCAGAGAGGCCAGGGGACTGAGATGTCAAAAATAAGAAGTTTATATATTTTTGTAAGTGGAACATGATTCTCTAATGTGAAATTTATCGAGCACTGTAAAGCACCTTGCTCCCAATATTAACAAAAGCGGAGCAACACTGATTCTGTAGAACAATCAAATGTGAGATGTCTACTGTTTCACATTTATCACATTTTGGATTCAAACGGTTTGTAACTTTTCACTGAAAAACAAGTAGATGGCACGAACTTGGAGATGGATCAACCCTCTCCGGCTGCCAGAGTGTTGAGCAGGTTGCTCTGTATTTGCCATGTGACCAATGCTCTGGTCTTTCCATGTCTATTGGGGTGGGAGGAGATCAATGATGTTAAAGCTGCAATGTATAGAATACACTGAAGCAACCACTGATGTTATGCTTAGTAAAACATCATATCCTTTACATAGGAAATCAAATTATATTCTTTACACCAAAGGCATGAATTAATTCCATTTTCTAGTGTACTTTTGTTGCAGCTTTATCATCAGATGGAATCTGGCTTTTCCTGGGTATTTTTCAGGTCTAAAAAATGTAGCAACATTTTTAATAATTTAATTGATTAACCATGCATGGAATTAAGACTGCTCAAGGAAATAAAAGGTGTGTGTTAATACGTGGGTCTAACAGTGATGATTCAGATACCTTTATTGCATCAAGCTGATCCGGTTTATCCTTACCGACTCTTGCAAAGTGACTGCCCACAGCTTGCTCCACCTTGTGTTGGATTCTATTTTAATCTGACCCGTTTAACAAATTAATGGGATAGCTGGCTTTTGGCCCTGGTCTTTCATTTTCTAACATTTTATTGATGTTCTCGCTTGAATATCTTTTCTGGTTTCCGGGGCGGCGGGATGCGATGATATTTATAAAGCACTGTTTTATATTAATGCTTTTATTTGTTCCTTTCACCGACCAAAAGAATAATGATACTTGCAACCCAGTTTTGGCCCTTTGTGCTGAGAATGAGATCTGTCTCTTCAACCATCAAAAGAATTTCCCATTGATGATTCTCTTGCATGAAATAAATTGTAGCTCACTTCAGCCAGACTTGGTTTGGTCAGTCAGCCAGACTGCAGTTGACTGCATTGTTTAATATTGGGAAACATTAGTGCCAGTACACATTGGATGTGGTGGAGTTTAAACAGAGGTATGAACTACTGGAGATCATTGTTAATCTGTTGGAAATTGTTAATGAATGACATACAATTTCTCCCTCTTTTTATAACCTTTTGGTTGTACATTTTAAGACAAGGATTTTTACATAGGGCCATTTAGTCACGAATATTTGTTTCTTTTAACAACTAGCCAGTGAATATAATATATTAACTGTTCAGCAATCCGGGCTGGAAGCAAAACATTGGCTGCTCTAGAGATGTATGAACATTTATCATGTATAGGAAGGAACTGCAGATGCTGGTTTAAACGGAAGATAGACACAAAAAGTTGGAGTAACTCAGCGGGACAGGCAGCATCTCTGGTGAGAAGGAATGGGTGACGTTTTTGGCCGAGACCCTTCTTCAGACTGGTTAAGGATAAGGGTAGTGAGAGATATAGGCGATGATGTAGAGAGATAAAGAACAATGCAATGAATGCATAAAAGTAACAATGATGAAGGAAGCAGGCCATTGTTAGCTGTTTGTTTGGTGAAAACGAGAAGCTAGTGTGACATGGGTGGGAGAGGGATAGCGAGGCTTCTTCACTTCTTCCCACCTGTCCCGCTGAGTTACTCCAGCTTTTTGTGTCTATGAACATTCATCATGTTTAATGCCAATGAGGTTTCTGCCTAGACAAAGCTATTCACCTGATCAGTTACCCACACCTAAAGCTGTCAGGCATCCCCCTCCCCCCCCCCCCCCACCATCATAACCGACCCTCATTGCTGATGGCCCCAGTGTCACTACCAAGAGCTCTACTTCCAAGGCTTGCCTGGGATCTTGTTCCTTACACAGTAGCTTTGTTCTTTAAGTTAATGCAGGGCATACTTGAGTCTTGCAGAAATGAGTGTGAGAAATCCAACCCCACTTTCAAATCTGCAATATTTTCAAAGAAAGGTGTGTGTTCTGTGTATCTACTGTGTTTAGCAGACCACACATATAAACACACGTTGAACACCGGGCAATATGTCTGTCATCCAATGTGAGGGGGTGGGACTTACAGCAGCCGGCCCTTTCACTCAGCGACCAAACTCCACAAGGTCATCTGTTTCCAGCCCTGATTTGTCCCGGCCTTTTCTCACCTCCAGTTCCCTTCTTTCCCCCTCCCCCCCCCTTCTATCTTTCATGTCTGAAGAAGGGTTTCAACCCATCTATTCCTTTTCTCCAGAGATGCTGCCTGACCCGTTGAGTTATTCCAGCATTTTCTGTCTACACCACACACCATGTCACCAATCTCTATTCACTTTTTTTTTAGTATTTCCCAGTAAAATAGTGAGTTACCAATTTAGTGTGTGAAATAGATACTATGTACTTGCAGGAGAGAGTGCTTCACACTGATGGTGAAACCAGCTCTCTTCTCCATTCTGGCTGGCCCCTAAGATGATGGTCAATTAAAAGGCCTGTCCCACTTTCACGACCTAATTCACGACCTCTGCCGAGTTTGCCCTTGACTCATACTCGCAGCATGGTCGTAGGAGATCGTAGGTAGGTCGTAGGTAGGTCGTGATGCTAGCCGTAGGTACTCGTGGCATCAAGTAGGTCGGGGCGTTTTTCTAGCATGATGAAAAATGTCCACAAGTAAAAAAGATCGTGAATTAGGTCGTGAAAGTGGGACAGGCCCTTTAAGGTGCAACTCTCCTTGGTCTCCAGACCATGAACTTTTTTGCCACGGCCACTGTGCTCTTTTCTTGTTCATTTCCACCTTTAAATTTGTGGCTTGCAATTCACTTTTTTCCATGTTGTTTATTTTTTTGGTCCCATTTTGTGTGTTTAAACCATTGCGAGGGATGGCTTCAAGATGATCCAATGCATGTGTGTCTGGATTGATAAACCACCTACTACAAAATCCGTGGGCTGACAGGCAATCTATAAGCTTATCACATTGAAGTATAATGTTAACATTTGTAAAAGAGATTTATAAGGCGAAGAGAATTGATCTTTTATTTGTATCTGCAATGAACCGATTAATGTAGTTACAGTTGCACCAAATTGGCCAACTTGAAGTCATAAACACTAACAAGCCCATTAGATGAGTGGTAGGAGTTCAGAGCCTGGAGAATAGAGGTTGTGCAAGAGCTGTCTATACCTCATTACGGAGTGGTTGGCCCAGCTCTGAGTTTTACCCTGCTCCAATTTTAGTGTGTTCGTGGTTCTTCTGGAAAGATCTGGCTCACAGTGAAATTGAGTAGTGTATATGCCTTTAACCATTTTACACCCAGGCACCACCTTTAATGCAATTTATGGATGAATTGAGGCAGCATCCGGTAGAATGTCCATTGACAAAGATAGTCCAATCCAGCCAGCCTTCTCGATTGTCTTTGAGAAACTCAAACCTGTTGTGAGAACCGCCAAATCTTGATGTCCGAGTTGCTGATGATTCACTCATCGAAACACAGGCAGATGACTGCACAAAGAAAGCAATCTGGACAGATGTATAATGGTTGCTTTGGAAAATGTAAATCAACACTGGTTTGTATTGGTGGCCGTGTGAGTTGTTTGCAGATTGCCGTGTTAATGTGTAACTTTGTTCAGGTTTTGCCTTTCCCCCACCCACCCGCCTTTCCATTTGCAGGCGGAGCAGGAGTTGCGAGTGGCACAGACGGAGTTTGACCGGCAAGCTGAGGTCACCAGGTTACTGCTGGAGGGTATCAGCAGCACTCACGTATGTCACTGAATGCAACAGGGAATGCAATTTCTGTTTGTGACAATTTATAATGTTCCATGCCTCTTTGCTTCCTATATTTAAAATGTTCCATGCTTCCTACCAAAAAGGGTGTGCTGGCTCTGGCTCTTCAGGAGCCTGAAGACTGCAACGTCCAGGTTCAGAAATAGCTACTTCCCCACAGCCATCAGGCTATTAAACTCAACTGAAACAAATCTCTGAACATTAATAGACCATTATCTGTTTATTTGCACTTCATCTGCTTATTTATTGATGTGTGTATATATTTATATAATGGTATATGGACACACTGATATGTTCTGTATTCATGCCTACTCTGTTGTGCTGAAGCAAAGCAAGAATTTCATTGTCCTATCTGGGACCCATGACAATAAACTCTCTTGACTTGACATGGAGAGGGTCCAGAGGAGGTTTTTAATAATGATCCCAGGAATGAGTAGATTAACATATGATGAGCGTTTGACGACACTGGGCCTGTACTCGCTGGAGTTCAGAAGAATGAGGAGGGGCATCATTTAAACATACAGAACAGCGAAAGGCTTGGATAGAGTGGATGTGTAGAGGATGTTTCCACTAGTGGGAGAGTCGAGGATTAGAGGTCATGTAGCCTCAGAATTAAAGGATGTTCTTTTAGGAAGATGAGGAGGAATTTCTTTAGTCAGAGAGTGGTGATTCTGTGGAATTCTTTGCCACAGAAGGCTGTGGAGGCCAAGTCAGGGATATTTTTAAGGCAGAGATAGATAGAATCTTGATTAGTACAGGTGTCAGAGGTTGTGGGGAGAGGGCAGGAGAATGGGGTTAGGAGGGAGAGATCAGCAATGATTGAATAGCAGAGTAGACTTGATGGGCCGAATGGCCTAATTCTGCTCCGATCACTTATGATCTTAGGAAATCCAATGCCGTCTCTGGCACCATTGGATTTATATAGACTTTAAAATGTGGAAATGGGTCATTCACTGAACTGCTTTATATGGTTGTCCATAGCCTACATTAACCTCTTTGCCTCACATCATCTCAACCTATCAACATGCTCTTCTGATGTACCTTCCCTCATCTGTTTATCAAGCATTTTAAACACTTGACCCAACTGCTCCCTATGGCAGCGAGTCCCTCATTTCAGCTGCACAAACTGCAGTTGAATTCCATACTAAATTTATCAGTGATAATCCATTATTTATAACTCCTAATTTCATTTTCTCCCCATCTGCCCTGTTAAGTCCTTTAATAAAATCCAACCTTTCACATGTTTTACTTGTGCTTTGCTTTAAATCTAATATTGAGCTGATATCAGCACAAGAGGCTATCGAGCCAGTCCAAAACTCTTGGCAAGTCCCCAGTTGTATAGCACAGAAACAGGCACATCTGCCCTTCACATCTGCCCTTCACAATTGCTCTTCACGTCTGCATTGACCGTCAAGCACCCATCTACATTAACCCAATTTTTTGCCTTCTGCATCTGCGTCAACTACCCAGCACCTCCCCAAACTCTACCCACCCTGATTTTCTATCCAACCATCTACACTAGGGATCCAGTGTGGCTAAGGGAACCCCTCATGGGCACAAGGAGAACGTGTGTGATGTACACAGACAGCCTCTGGAGATCAGGATTGAACCCAGATCCCTGGAACTATGAGGAAGCAGCATTACCTGCTGCAGCACTGTGAAGCCCAGTCTAATTAAACTCAATCCCCTGCTCATACCTTATCGCCCTGCAACTGATTTTTACCCTTTATCTTTCCAAGTATTTAAATGTCCAATTAAAAAAAAAAAAATTGCCAATTATTATTGAATCTACATTGCAGCAGTTGTCTAGGGTATAGTCTTGGTTCCTTGGTATGATGTGTTATTGCATGTAATGAGGTGGGAGTTACATGGCATGGCTGTACTCTGATGCTCAGTATTGACCAGGAAAGAGGGTCTGACCAATGTTAAATGGGGAGGAGGCTCAACGGTTTAAAGGATACAGCAGTAACATTAAAACTTTCAGCAGTTTGTTGAGGACCTCTTGCTGCTGATGGGATACAATTAGAGCCAGTTGGTTGGTAGATTGACACAAAAAGCTGGAGTAACTCAGCGGGACATTTGTTTAGTAAAGTTTAGAGTCCGCACCGACCAGCGATCCCCGCACAGTAACACTATCCTACACACACTATAGACAATTTACATTTACACCAAGCCAATTAACCTACAAACCTGTACGTCTTTGGTGTGTGGGAGGAAACCGAAGATCTCGGGGAGAATGTACAATCTCCATACAGACAGCACCTGTAGTCGGGATTGAACCTGGGTCCCTGGTGCTGTAAGGCAGCAACTCTACCATTGCGCCACCATGCCGCCCTTCCACCTGAAATAAATATTTCCTGCAAAAGGACTGTCCCCCCTCTTACTTCCGAATTAATCCAGAGACTACCCTGCCTGAATGATACATCAGGGGGAGATTATGTTGCCATTGCTTTATGGTCTGAATAGAAAGTAATATTCAATTGAATAATTCAAAGCAACAGATTGTGGTTGTAGAAACAAGTTGAAACCTCTCTCTCTCTCTCTCTCTATATATATATATATCTCTCTACAGATCAACCACCTGCGCTGTCTGCATGAGTTTGTGGAGGCTCAGGCCACATATTATGCCCAGTGTTATCAGTATACAGTCGACCTGCAGAAACTACTGGGCAGGTAAGCAGCTGCAGCACCAAATTAAGTATTCAGAAGCAATAATTCGAGTTTATTTCAAACACTCCATGCGACATGTACAGACTCTGGGTGCTGTTATTAGGAACATTAGATCTGCCGGAACGACACAATAAATCTCACCTCTGCAGTGGCACCCATGTCCAGAGATTAAATGAATCATTCAAGGCTACATTAGAGGGCATGTCTAATCATAGTGATGGTAGTTATGTTAGTTAACTGATAAATCCAAGTGTTCAAATCCAAAACTTGTATCAGTAAAAGGAACCATGGAATTGGGGTAAAACCCCTTCATTAATGTTCTTTAGGAAGGAATCTTATCGTTAAGGCCTGTGTATGACTTCATCCAATACTTGCTTGATAGACCTACTGTCTGAAACCGTCTAGCAAGACACTCCATTATACCAGCAGACATGTGGGGCTGCACCAGGCCAGCGACAAGTGCACAGCAAATGAAGTTAAACTGCTTACACTGGTAAAACAACACTAAATATTAAGCATGTGAAGAAATGTAAAACCATTTACCATCTAACATGTGATTGGAGAGCCATGTTTTTGAATTTGTTTGCAAACAATTAATGAATGAATACATTCTATATAAATATCTCCCTGCATTTTTGAATGTCTCTTTTGCGTATGTTCCATAGAAACATAGAAAATAGGTGCAGGAGTAGGCCATTCGGCCCTTCGAGCCTGCACCGCCATTCAATATGATCATGGCTGATCATCCAACTCAGTATCCTGTACCTGCTTTCTCTCCATACCCCCTGATCCCTTTAGCCACAAGGGCCACATCTAACTCCCTCTTAAATATAGCCAATGAACTGGCCTCAACTACCTTCTGTGGCAGAGAATTCCAGAGATTCACCACTCTCTGTGTAAAAAATGATCTTCTCATCTCGGTCCTAAAAGATTTCCCCCTTATCCTTAAACTGTGACCCCTTGTTCTGGACTCCCCCAACATCGGGAACAATCTTCCTGCATCTAGCCTGTCCAACCCCTTAAGAATTTTGTAAGTTTCTATAAGATCCCCCCTCAATCTTCTATAGATATGAGATCCCCCCATACTCTGCTTCTCTCCCTACATCTACACAGTGTCTGGGTCACCGATTATCTGTCACTGAATCTGATTGTCTAGCTCTTTATTTCTCCCTCTACTTAGTGTAAGTCACTCTTGAATAGGGAGGTACTGAAGTTAACATCTAATTGTTAATTGCACCATCCTCAGCCGATGAGACAGGTTGAGCAGAGGATCCGGAGCTAATATTGTTTTTTCGCAGCACCAGGCTGCATCTCAGTAGTGACCTTTCAAGAAAGGCTGTTCTTTAAATATTTTTATAACCTCATTATGATTTTCATTTCATGCTTTCAGCTCCGATGGTGAAATGTAAGTATAAATCTTGGATTTATGATATAATGCGTAACCAGTGAAAACTCCTGTCTATGATAACAAAGAGAGATAATTTCAGCACTTTAATCTGTATCTGCCCACCTTCCATGAAACTAAAACCTCCTTTCGTATTTCATCTCCCTTCCTTGCATGGAGGAGTATTTCTCCCATCCAGTAAAACCCATGACTTGCAGTCTTGACTGTATTGAAAGTAACACATCGGGACCTTGGGTGTAAACTGATACACGTGAACAGTGCAGGAAGAAACTGCAAATTTTGGTTTAAACCGAAGATAGACACAAAAAGCTGGAATAACGCAGCGGGCCAGACAGCATCTCTGGAGAAAAGGAATAGGTGACGTTTCGGGTCGAGACTCATCTTCAGACTCTTCACGTGAAGAGTCCTGTTCAGGCAGCAGGCAGTGAAGAAAGCGAATGGTATGTTGACTTTCATAGCAAGAGGATTTGAGTATAGGAGCAGGGAGGTTCTACTGCAGTTGTACAGGGTCTTGGTGAGACCACACCTGGAGTATTGCGTACAGTTTTGGTCTCCAAATCTGAGGAAGGACATTATAGCCATAGAGGGAGTGCAGAGAAGGTTCACCAGACTGATTCCTGGGATGTCAGGACTTTCATATGAAGAAAGACTGGATAGACTTGGCTTATACTCGCTAGAATTTAGGAGATTGAGAGGGGATCTTATAGAAACGTACAAAATTTTTATGGGGTTGGACAGGCTAGATGCAGGAAGATTGTTCCCGATGTTGGGGAAGTCCAGGACAAGGGGTCACAGCTTAAGGATAAGGGGGAAATCCTTTAAGACCGAGATGAGGAAAAACGTTTTCACACAGAGAGTGGTGAATCTCTGGAACTCTCTGCCACAGAGGGTAGTTGAGGCCAGTTCATTGGCTATATTTAAGAGGGAGTTAGATGTGGCTAAGGGGATCAGGGGGTATGGAGAGAAGGCAGGTACGGGATACTGAGTTGGATGATCAGCCATGAACATATTGAATGGCAGTGCAGGCTCGAAGGGCCAAATGGCCTATTCCTGCACCTATTTTCTATGATTCTATGATTCACCTGCAGCCAATGTTGAGCAGCTTTATAGAGTTAATCCTCACGACCTGTGTGTTCACCACTGTGCCACTGGTTCAATGGCTGACTTGCCCAAGCCTGCTTTCGTGTCATAACCCAAGGATCAATTCAAACAAGGTAAACGGTCAAGAAATTGCGTATTTGTGGCTAGCACTGAGCTGAAGGTGAGGCAAGATATTTATTATACAGAAAACAAACCCAATTTACTCGAGAGCTAAGGAAACAATTTGCAGTAAATCCACCCAATAAAAGGACAACTTCTACAGAAAACGCAGTGTGAAATATTGTTGCACATCACTTATGTGCATAAAATCTTTCCCTATCTTACACTCGCCTGCTTTTCATCTCTAGACTTTGCCCACCCATCTGCCAATAAACCCCCCCCCCCTCACCTGTATTCACTTGCCAGACTTTATCCTGTCCCCAACCTATTTTCCAGCTTTCCCCCCCTACTATGATCCAAAATATCGCCTGCCCATTCCCACCACAGATGCCTGACCTCCTGAGCTCCTCCGGCACTTTGTATTTTACGCAAGATTCCAGCATCTGCAGTTCCTCGTTCATCACCTTACTGGTTCACCCTTACATTTTACCATCCTTGGCAGCCAGTTGTAATCAGATCTTGTCATGTGAAAAGCCTGGAAACATGTGACCTTACCCACCATAAACTACACTCAGACACTAATATATCTTCTCAATTTAGTTAAATGTCTTTGCGTTAGTTAACTAGAGCTGCAAACCTGTGTTGTGATTTACATTTCATTGTGAAGTGATGGGGCTGACCTTGCCTCTGTTTCAGGTTCCCCGGTGCATTTGTGGGCGATACCAACACACAGGTTCCACCCAGTGGTGTTTCCCCCTCTGCTGCAACCATCCCTGTGGTCCCAGCAGAGGTAGGGCTTTGCAACCCATCAACATCCTCGATGACGTTCACTGAAGTGAGCCCCCCTTCCACTGGGACAAGGAAGGCTCGTGTTCTCTACGACTATGATGCAGCTGACTCCAATGAGCTTGAGCTTCTCGCTGATGAGGTGAGTCTCCATTGAGTTGTTCCTCAGGGGCTTCCTCGACTCGATCACTGTTATCCTCATCTTCCACAAGTGGACAGCGGCTTTTTAAAAAAGCTAACATTTCACATCCATATCGTGGTGCAGACACACATCAACCACAGTTTTGTTGAATATTCGATCAAGCTCAGTTGGTTGCTTGAGGGTGCACGGGTTACGGGGAGAAGGCAGGAAAATGGGATTAGGAGGCAGAGATCAGCCATGATTGAATGGCAGAGTAGACTCGATGATCCGAATGGCCTAATTCTACTCCTATAACTTGTGAACTTGCTTGTGATATCGTTTATCATAATGAACTTGGATTTCCCTGTATTAATTAATTCTGCTCGATAGCATCTCCACTTTTTTTTTTAAAGCTATCCCAATGTTTTTTTAAAGATTTGTAACCAAATGAGCTGATAACTATCCAGCGTGTTTGTTCTTTCATTGACAGAATACATTTAATTTTAATTTGTGCACAAACATCCCTAGTGGAATCATAACACCTATTTTTCAGCAAGTGGATCTTGTATTGATTTGATTGAAGAGTAGATTATGATTTGTACAGCATTGTAACGTGGTTGTAAACAAGTATCACTTGCCTCAATGATCATTATTTTACTGTATTGTGAGATTAAGCCAAATTAGAGTATTGAGGATCAAGGATAATTTGCGCTTGGATGTAATTCAGTCTTCATTTTAAGGTCATATGATCTGACCTTATTTCCTTTATAAATTGCTCTCCATGTTTCCAATGGGCCCAGGCTGCCTATATGTCACATAATACTATATACCTCCTGCAAAACACAAAGTGTTGGAGGAACTCAGCATGTTAGGCAGCATCTGGGGAGGGAATGGACAGGCAACATTTCAGGTCAGGACCCGTTCTGAAATGACATCTGTTCATTCCCTCAGCAGATGCTGCCTGATCCACTGAGTTACCCCAGCAATTTCTGTTTTGTTCAAGATTCTAGCATCTGCAGTCTCCAGTGTTACAATTATATCGTTTAGTTTTGTTCCCAGATACAGCATGGAAACAGGCCCTTTGGCCCAGCAAGTCCACGCTGCCCATCAATCACACCAGTTTCATGTTATCCCACTTTCTCACCAAATTTCCTGCATATTAAGGGCACTTTTTTCAGAGACCAATTAACCTATAAACCGCATATCTTTGGGATATGGGAGGAAACCGTATCACTTGGAGGAAGCTCACTCACATGGTCATGGGGAGAATGTGCAAACTCCACTTAGACAGGACCCGAGGTCAGGATCGAACCCAGGTCTCTGGAGCTGTGAGGCAGCAGCTCTACCAGCTGCGCCACTCTGCCACCTTAAATACATCACCTGGAATGTTGTAAAGTCCATGGCTACAACGGCAAAATGATGGATTGTATTATTTAATCAGATGCACACATGCCTGAAAGTGGTGACACTGGTAGATAGGGTGGTCAGGAAGACCCTCATACATTGACCTTCAACAGTAAGGGTACTGAGTATAGAACTTGGAACGTTCTGTTACAGTTGGACAAGACGTTGGTGAGGCAGCATTTGGGATATTATGTTCAGTTTTGGTGACCCAGCTATAGGAAGGATGTCATTAATCTGGAAAGAGCAGAGACTGGATTTGGAATAGTGCAGACACATTTTGGAATATTGTGAGCAGTTTTGGGCTGCATATCTGGGGAAGGATGTGTTGGTGTTGGAGAGGGTCCAGAGGAGGTTTATGAGGTTGATCCCAGAGATATGATTGGGTTAATGTATGAGGAGCATTTGATGTCTCTGGGCCTGTACTCACAGGAGTTTAGAAGGATGAGGGGGGAATCTCATTGAAAACTATTGAATAATGAAAGGCCTAGATAGAGTGGATACGGAGTGGATGTTTCCAGTTGTGGGAGAGTCCATAAGACCAGAGGGCACAGCCTCAGAGTAAAGGAACGTACCTTTATAATGGAGATGAGGAGGAAGTTCTTCAGCCAGAGAGTGGTGAATCTGTGGAATTCATTGCCATAGATAGCTGTGCAGGCCAAGTCATTGCGTATATTTTTAAAGCGGAGATGGATATGTTCTTGATTGGTAAGGGTGTCAAAGGTTACTGGGAGAAGGCGAATGTTACTGGGAGAGGGAAAAATAGATCAGCTATGATGGAATGGTAGAGCAGACTTGATGGGTCGAATGGCCTAATTCTGCTCTTATGTCTTGGGAACTTATGACGATTTACGAAGATGTCGCCAGGACTTGAGAGCTTGAGCTAAAGGGAGGGGTTGGGCAGGCTAAGACTTTATTCCTTGGCATGTAGCAGGCTGAGGGGTGATCTTGTAGAGATGTATAAACATGCACAGAATATATAGTGACTTTTACATAGAACCCGAGGACATAGGTTTAAAGTGAGAGGAGATAGATTTAATAGGAACCTGAGGGGCATTTGTTCACTTAGAGGGTGATGGGTAAATGGAATGAGCTGCCACAGGGTATTTGAGAAAGGGACTAGAACAGCACTTAAAAGACAAATGGCAACTCAAATTTCACTACACCAATTGGTGTATGTGACAATAAATGTCCTTTGTCCTTTGTTTGAGAGACATGGATAGGAAAGGTTTAGAGGTATATGGGCCGAATGTGGGCAAGTGGGACAAGCTTAGATGAAGCATCTTGGTCGGCAGGGGCAAGTTGGGCCGAAGGGCCTGTTTCCGTGCTGTGTGACCCTGTCAACTGAACGACTTCTTTCAATGTTTGACTTTGCAGCTCATTACAGTGTATAGTCTGCCGGGAATGGATTCTGATTGGCTGATGGGAGAAAAAGGCAACAAGAAAGGGAAGGTACCTGTCACGTACCTGGAGCTGCTGAACTAACATCCTGTCACCACCTCTGCCCAACGTGAAGGCTCAACACATGCAGAAACTCCACACCGACATTCACACACTCACCAACCTCATTTCATTCATTCCAAACTCTTTCTGGTGACTTCAGTTGTACCAGAAAGCTGCAAAAAGTGTGCAAATAGTTGATAATGCCATTTTTTAAATTATTTTGTTCCAATTTAAAATATCACAAACCTGTATTGAAATGTCACTTTTGAACCACTTGCTTGGAAAAGCCCGATTATAATTTATAATGAGACAATGGACATCTGTGGAAACGAGCATTGAGCTTAATGGTTGCATGGTTTGCTCATGGATGCTTTTCTAGTGCACACACTGAAGAATCCCTTAAAACAGGTTTGCCCAGTTTGCAGAACTCCATTGATGTATCTGGCCCTATCATGTAACAACTCATGTCATCAAGAGCCAGTCAGGTAGATTGTTTTTACCCAGTAAAGATGGGAGAAAATAAAGTTGAGACTCCTGTGCAGGTTTACAACAAGCCTTCAAACACTAAGTGTGTACACACCTGGAAGATGATTTACTTTTAAAGAAGAATGTTACGTCCTCCACAAGGAACTTGCTTGTCATTTAAATCCAAGGAGTTATTATGTTTTGAATTTTCTTAAGGGCTTGCAAGTGTACAGTGTCTCTACATCGGAGGTAGTGGGGCAAAGCTGATGCTTAGCAGAGTCCGAGAAAGTTAACTATTTGTGTTTGGACGTGGAGATGAGCAAAGAGTAACTACACTGAATGATGCTCTTCAATGGCCAATACTGTTATCATGAGTCAAACATGTTCCATTCACTCTCCTGATCACAAGAAATGTCAGATGCAATTATATTTAAAACTAAACACACGATTTAGATTAAATCAATTTTACACAATAATTCTCTTTTTGTAATTTAATTTTTTAGGATAATTTCTGTTTCAAAATGATTTTAAGTTAATGGAATTGAACACTTAAGGGCATTGGAATTGTAGTTTTTGTCCTCTTCCTGTTGGGTATAAATGTTCACTCCTTGTGTAAATGTATAATGCAAGGTCCTGGTCGTGTGTTCATACCCTGGCTAGTAATGTCTGCATCAATGTGTACCAACTCCTTCAATCCGATTTGGGTGTATTTGCTGCCTGTTAATGCTGTACTACACATAGTGAATGAACTTTAATAAAGCATTCCTTAACCAGCCTCTCTTCATGTAGATTTTCATTCTCAAACATCTTGCTTCCATCCTGTTACAGTGTGTTAATACAAGGTATTGCTGTGCGGATTCATGAACAGAAACATGATGCTGTTGTCTTGTTGAAGAAGTCGCAACTCCAGCGAGCGGGTTAGAGGAAGGACCCAGTCGCAGGTGGTATTAGCGTATTGTTTGAAGGAGTTACTAATCACGTTTCCTAAACTGTATTTGTGTGCATCCTTTATCAATAGTTTTTTAAATGAGGTCAGATTTACACAGACAGCCCCAGCACAGCCCATCTAATTCGTAACCCCACAGTAATCTGGACTACACCTCCCATCTTTCCTCTTGCAATGATACCATCCCCTACTCTCAATTTCTCCACCTCTGCCCCCAAGATAAGGCTTTCCACTCTACGACATCCAAGACGTCCCCTTTCTTTGGTAAACGTGGTTTCTCCCTCCCCCCATCCCTGCTGACCTAGGTTGATCCCTCACCAGCGTCTCCTCTGTATCCCTTAGTTTTGCCCTCGTTCACCCTCCCTCTAGATGAAACAAGGATAGTTTCCTTGGTCCACGCCTTTCATCCCACCAGCCTCAGCATCCAACACATCATTCTCCAATATTTCCGTCACCTCCAATGTGATGCCACCACCAGTCACGTCTTCCCCTTTCTGCAGAGAATGTTCCCTCCGCAACTCCTTGCTTCACTCATCCCTTCCCAGTCCCTATACCTCGTCCTCACCTACATCCAGGGAACCCAGCAGTCCTTCCAGGTGTGACAGAGGTTCACATGTACCTCCTCTAACCTCATATACTGCATCTGGTGTTCCTGATATGGCCTCCTGTACATCGGCAAGACCAAGCATAGACTCAGTTACCATTTCACACTTGCACTCGGTCCGCCAAGGTCTACTGGATCTCCTAGTTGGTAACCATTTTAACTCTGCTTCCTATTCCCATACCTGTACGCGCACCAATTTCTCCCCACCCCCTTCCTTTCCATCTAGATTCCTTCCTCTAGCTTCACAAATTGTAACTCTTCAATCTTTTTGTCTCGCACCTGTCTTTGTATCTCTGGCCTTTGTCCAACCATCTGCCTATCCAAATCACCCCTCGCCTATATCCACCTATTACCTGCCCGGCTTTGTCCACGCCTCATCTCTTCCAGGTTTCTACCCCCCCCCCCCCCAAGCACAGTCAGGCTGAAGCAGTGTCCTGACCCCAAAAGTCACCTATCTGTGTTCTCCAGAGATGCCGCTTTGCCAGCTGAGTTACTCCAGCATTTAGCGTCACTTTGTATTTCATTTAACTCTGCCCTGTTCATGCTCAATTTCATCAACATATCTTGTTTAATGCACATCCAAAACTATCGTTGTTAAGTGCACCCACAAGTGCAAACTCGATGCCTGATGTTGGCAAAGGCTTGACACTGTAACGACTAGGCGGCTTTTAAAAAATCGAAGCAGGTCGTGAGAGAGAATTTCCACGAGACTTCGTCAAATTGGAGCAAACACATGCACCGTGTAAACCCAGCCATCCCTTTTGAAATAAGCTTCATGTTGAAACTAATTAAACTGTATTTGCAGATCTCACTGTTGCTTATCAGCTTCGACACAGAGTTTTGTTGACTATAGTGAAAGCATTTGTTTGGGAACAAGGTGAGAGGATTCCTTTCAGGCTCTTTGTACGATACCTTAATTGGTGCATGTGGCAATAAATGTGAACTTGAACTTTGACTTGACCAAGGTGTGCACCAACTCCCTTCAACTTATTCTGAGGAAGAATCTGATCATTCAGTAATTGTCGAACGCTACAACAATGCCGGCACATCAGAAACTGCTTCATTGCTGCAGAGTGGTTTGGGTGATCCTAAGATGGTACACAAGGATGTAGAGTCCTGGAGCTGTACAGGATGGAAACAAACCCTTCAGCCCACCCTGTCTATGCCGATCAAGTCCCATTTTCCTGCATTTAGCCCAAATCCCTCATCGTCCGAACTATCCATATATCTGTCTATCTTTTGAGTTGTAATTGTTTTTGCTTGTATAGCTTCCTCTGGCTTCTCATTCCAGATACGGAGTACCCTCCAAGTGAAGGTGTTCCTGAGGTCCCTCTTAAATCTCTCCTCCTCAACTCAACTCACATTTTCGATCTTCTCCCCTGGGAAAAACACAGAATCTTCACTTTATCCACTCATCACTCAACTTCCTTTGCTACAAAGAAAAGATCTCACCCTGTCCAACCTGTGAGGAGCAGATCTTTGTGTTTTTACGCTTTCCTCTCTGCTGTGATGCCTGTGTGCCTCAGCTTGTGTACTCAGCATCTATTGATCCTGATTAGTGTGAGGAGCAGATTCTGTGATCCTTCAGCTTGCGTGTTGGGCAAGAGTCCAGCTGCTCCATTCCGTTAAGTGATGAAAGTAGCCATGGAAATAATGACTGAGAAATGGGTAAACCTGATGTTGTTGCAGCCTCTGGCAGTAACTACCAGTGGGGACAGGAACTCATTGACAGGAAGTCCAAAGTTTTCAAAACCATGACCTTTTGGAAGACATAGACAACAAAACCAAGATGGCAGCTCAGTCAGCAAGGGTAGGACCCTTGGGTGTCATTGAGAATTGATGGGTGGGATCAGGAAGATTGAGAGAACCTCTGCCACAGTTGACATCCTTTTGAAGGCTGAAGTGCACTCCTTGGTCAAGTGTGAGCCTACTGGCGAGAGTCGGACTGAAAGGAACACGTTTTATTGCATTGGGTGACCAATTTGAATATGCGTGTTGCTCTTTACTGATTTATGGAATCCATTAAAACAGTCCAAAAATGGGGTGTGCTTGACCTCAACATTGGAAGTGAAATATATCACTGTGCATCAAATAGAGCCCAAACATCGACAGTAAAAGGATTTAAATAAATGTTTATTACATCTTTTATTCCATACTTTTAAAATCTTCCACGCAATGTAGTAGGTGTTGATAGATATATTAAAACTAATAAAATGACACTCCTTCCAGCCCCGTGCACACATATCCCATGCTCCATTCCATGCATTTGAAACATTGCAACGCCTATAGTCGCCAACTTTCCTTCAGGACTTTTATGAATTTGTTTTTCAGTAATTAATTTACTAAAATAAGACGAAACTGAACCTTAAATTCCAGAGCTAATTCAAAATTCAAGGCACCAGAGAAGCAAATTTGCTGCTTTATTATAAATGGGGAAAGTCAGACCTGTTTGGTGTTAAAATGGTGTTGAACATTAAGTATTTTGCAAGGAATTGTTAATAAGACGATATGTGGTCTCTATATTGATACCAGTGGCAAAATGATTCAAAATTTCAAACATTTAAACGTGTATCAAAAATGTGCAGCATTTTATGATTCACCACCCTCTGACTAAAATTACCTGCTGTCCTTCCATCTTTTTTTTTTCCTTTCACAGGTGTCCTGGAATAAAATTATAAAAGGACTGGACAGGCTAGATGCAGGAAATTTTTTCCCAATGTTGGGCGAGTCCAGAACCAAGGGCCACAGTCTTAGAATAAAGGGGAGGCCATTTAGGACTGAGGTGAGAAAAATCTTTTTCACCCAGAGAGTTGTGAATTTGTGGAATTCCCTGCCACAGAGGGCAGTGGAGGCCAAATCACTGGATGGATTTAAGAGAGAGTTAGATAGAGCTCTAGGGGCTGGTGGAATCGAGGGATATGGGGGAGAAGGCAGGCACGGGTTATTGATTGGGGACGAACAGCCATGATCACAATGAATGGCGGTGCTGGCTCGAAGGGCCGAATGGCCTCCTCCTGCACCTATTTTCTATGTTCTATGAATGCATTTGAGAGGTGTGGAAGTGAATTATATCCATGGTTAAAAATACAACCAAATTCTGCTGATTGACTACAGTGCCCTCCATAATGTTTGAGACAGGTTAGGATGTGTCTGTGCACTTCAGAATTCATTATGGTACTACCATCAGCAGTTGTATCATCAATGAAGATAAGTGAGCCAGTTCCTTCAGCAGCCATACATGCCCAGGCCATAACACCCCCACCACCATGTTTCGCAGATGAGGTGGTATGATTTGGATCTTGGGCAGTTCCTTCTCTCCTCCATACTTTGCTCTTGCAATCACTCAGATATAAGTTAATCTTCGTCTCATCTGTCCTCAAGACCTTTTTCCAGAACTGTGGTTGCTCTTTTAAGTACTTCTTGGTGAGCAATGTATAAAAATGGCCTTTATTAAAATCTGACAATGTGCACTTTCACCACATGTGATTTTTTTTTCTATTACAAATCTCAAATTGTGGAGTACAGAGGCAAATAAATAAATGATAGGTCTTTGTCCCAAACATTATGGAGGGCACTGTATCTCCACAGACGCTACAAGACCTGCTAAGTACTTAAAGTATTTTCTGTTTTAATTTATAATTTTAACTTTACTGGGGCTAAGAGGCAAGAATCAACTAAATGCACTTTACTTTTAGTAATTTCAATCGTTTTTGAAAAACCTGCAGCAGTTATTACTACTGCCTCAGATAAGTAAGGGGGGGGGAGCATTGTGTGACCTGCATAGCCTTAGTATCAGGAGAAAAAAGGACTGGGCAATACATGGGCAGATCGTGGGGGCTCTTTGGTCAAGCATGAAGGGAGAAAGCAGGAACGGGGTACTGATTGGGGATGATCAGCCATAATCACATTGAATGGCGGTGCAGGCTCGAAGGGCCGAATGGCCTACTGTTGCACCTATTGTCATAAATGTTAAAATTGTTCCGGGTGAACCATTCTGTTCACTTGTCTATCCTGTGAGAAAAGTAAACACACTCTGACGCAAGAAAGGACTAGTCTTGACGGTTGCTGTGACACCGCTGTTTAAATTAATAAATGATCTGTCTCACTGGGTTGCTTGGAACCATGTCCTGGAGATTAATGCTCAGGTCCTGGATCAGCTGGAGATTGGGCTGTATTGGGAAGCCTACATCAACCATGGCCAAGGGGAGCACTGTGGGGCCACTTTCATTAACAATTCAAGATCACCACTCTTTGACAAACAATCGGTATCTGTCACTGGATCTTTTTCAGCTGTGATCTTTTCCACTTCTGAATCAGGCCTCACCTTCACCAACTGGAAGGACAGAGACTGGGTGGAGGGCAACATCAGTGCTCACATTCTCCTCCGAGTGACCCAGCTCCCAGCTGCAGCATAGAACAGCCCTTCCTTCCCTATCAAGTCCTGGAGCTTCCTCACAGTATCACCTGCGCACAGACTGCAGCAGTTCACAAGGGCAGCGCTGGTGGGCTGGGCAGTATTACCAGCCAGGGGTGCCCTCGTTCCATGGACCAATATCCAAGAGGTTTGAAAGGAAACAATGCAAACTCCTAGTCCTTGTTGCTCAGACGAGGTTTTCACAAACTCACATCCTGGCCGCAGATCGTCATAACACAAACCATACCGGCCGCTGCTTACCCGATGGGACTCCACACCAACTCGTGCAGGGCCAGCCTGTCGACCGCCAATCCGTGTCACGCAAAGTAAAGTGCCACCACCACGTATATCACCCACCCAATGGACACAAAGACACCAAAGAGCAGGCTGAACAACACCAGCGTCCGCGCCTTCCTCGATGTGCTCTCCGCATGAACGTGGTCACCTCTGTGAATCGCCATCCGGGTCTGGCAGGGGAAAGATCAGAAGGGATTAACTGAACCTCCGCTGATATTGCTACCATCTGTAATAGACACAAGATGTTTTAATTGACAACTGTGGGGTTTGAGTTAAAAGAGTCAGAAACCTTTGAGGACTAATCAATGAGGTTCAGTTATGATTTAGTTCCAGTCCATTTCAGTCCAATCTAGTTTAATTTGCCAATCCCATTGTTCTCATCCAGTTCAGAGCTCTTGATCCAACCTTGATCCAGTCTACTGAGTAGCAAGTGATTAGGGTCAAGGATACACTGTCCAGGGTAGTCATGGAGACAGATTCAATGGTGGCTTTCCAAGAGAGCTGAAAGGAAGGAATTTGCAAGGCAGTGGGGAGAGGGTGAGGGATTTGGGACAAACTGGATTGTTCTTACACAAAGCCAATATGAGCTTAATGGGCTGTTTGGCCTCCACCTGTGCTCTCACCATCCCATTGCTGTACTAATATCAGTTTACATGTGATAAACATCCACATTGCTTCAATTAACATTTAGGATCTAAACTTTGAAGAATCTAATGAGCCAGAATCAGCAGGTACTAATCCATACATTGCAAGGGGTAGGTGTTGCAAATGAAGGACAAGTCACTCCTACCTCATGTGAGAAGATGATGGCCAGAATTCCTGACAACAGGCAGCAGAAGACGGTGACCAGAACTGATTCCACCATGTAGTCCTTAGGAGATCTCCTCTGTTCCTGTGCTGATTGGAATCCAGGCAATGGATAATTATACTGCAAGAAAAGGGGCAAACTGCTAAAAACATAGACAAAGACACAAAGATACCATTTCCTTCCTAATTTCTGCTGCCGAGTACCACATCCCTCCAGATTGATGGAATCAGAGGCTTGAAAGGGGTTGCGTATTGTTGTTGAGCTGCCACTTAGTGTCCATTAAACCACTGAGAAGACGTTATCCTCACCGACACCAGAAGCAGCTCTTTAGCCATGGGTGGAAGATGACACAAAGGAGATGATTGCCAATTCATTCACTGCAACGCAAGAATCTCCTCCATCACCTGCCGACACTGTACAGCACCACCTCCAATTATAGCAACTCAAAATGAAGCCACCGCTTAGTTTGGACACGGCTAAAATCCTGTCAGCTAATGTACACATTCCCCATAGATCACCTGCCATTTCCAAATGACTTTATCCTGCTGTATCCTTTGACAATCTCTCACTGTCCACAATGTCCATGTCATCTGCAAACTTAATTAATCAGACCATCTACATTTTCATTCAAATCAGTAATATATATTACGAAGCCACAGAAGATCGAGATACTATTGCAGAAAATACTGATCCTTGCAGAACCCCACAAATCTTCAGGTAGAACAGCACCCATCTACCCCTACGTCTGATCAAGCCAATTTTGGATTGTTTACCATCTTACCATGGACCTAGGTTGGTGGGGATTCTACACTTTTTTTTAAATGGCTTTGAGAACATTCTCAAATTCTCCTGGTTATGCCTTGCCACACATCAGAATAAAAGTCTACTTCAGGAGTCTGGGGTTGGGAATATAGGCCTCAACAACATTACACTATATCATATAATATATGTTATGAATAATATCATCATATATGTATGTATACATGATATATTACTGAGATCATATTTACATACATATGAGACCATATGTCTCATTATTATTATGTAATTATCCTGGGTTTGTGAAAGGCAATACAGAAATGCGGAGATTTAAAAAAAATATTATTATCTCGCGTCCTCTGTATTTGTCCAGCCTTAGCTGCGGGCCAACCCACTCACAGACTGGGAACTGGCTTGAGTCATCTACTCGCTGAGCCATTGGGAAGTGGGGGCTCGGGGGTTCATGATTCCACAGCAGCGGTTTCATGAGGATGGGCCAGTTACCGCACTTTGGCCAGCTGAAGGCCACAAATTCTGCTTTGGAAAATCTACCCTCTTCAGATAGTTTCCAAGTTACATTTGCTTGTAGAATTGTTGATCAATGGGGAGAGCACAACATAAAGAGATCATAGCAACACCAATTGATACAGCTTAAAGGTGAATGTTCCTAAAAAGATAAAACCTTAGAGGAGTTTACAGATCTGACCTGGGCAAATGGGATTAGTGTAGCTGGGCAAAAAGGTTGGCATGAAAGTGGTGGGCTGAAGGGCCTTTTCTATGTTGTACAACTCCATATTCAATTTCCCTTTAAGCAGATCATTGAACCTACTTCCACTAAGTTTTCAAACCTTAAGAACATGCTGTACATAATAACATTCTGCCTATGCGCTGTCTGTCTGAATCAATCGTCCCTGAAAATTGATTATCCGATCATTTATCATACTACCAGGTTCTTGTTGTGCACAATTTAGTCACCACATTCTCTCTTTTAAATATCTACACTTCAAAAATATTCAAAAGAATACTGTAGATCCTGACCAGATGAGATGAGAACAGATAATGAATGGTAAAAAGAACAGAGCAGGAATCATCTTTCGAGAGAGAAACAGTTAATGTTTCAACTCGATGACCTTTGATCAGATCTTGTTCCGGATACAACATTGATAGCACAAATATAACTGTAAACTTAAGATATTGGCCGACATTTTTCAACTGTGGATCTTCAAATTTGATTCCCTCTTTATACTAACATCTCTTTGATAGACGTCACAGAACATTTGCATTTGGTAGATCATGTTCATTGCTCTGTATTTTTAGGTGTTTGTGTATCTGTGTGTGTTGAAACACTGTGTGCACACTACCCTTCTGTGAGTTCCAACCAGTTGGAGAATTCAATGCTGATCTTATCAGCAAGAAGTGAACTAAAGACGAGGAGGTTTAAATTACAGGACTGGCATAATGATTAACTGAAGCTTCTCACTTTGATGACTTTACCCTGGACCCAGTAAAGTAATCCAGTACTGTGACTGCAATCAAACAAAGCTTTGTTATAAAACTTTGGTTCAGCAACATTTGGAGTATTGTGTGCAGGTCTGGTTGCCCCACAATGGGAAGAGTGGAGACTTTGGAGAGGGTGCAGGAGAGGTTTACCAGGATGTTCCCTGGATTGGAGTGTATTAGCTTTAAGGAGAGGTTGGATAAACCTGGAGCGACCTGACAGATTGATAGACAGATACAACTTAGAAAAAGGCCCTTTGGCCCACCGAGTTTATGCCAACCGACGATTATGCATACACACTAGTTCTATGTTATCCCACTTTCCCATCCACTGACTACACAAATAAGAGGGCAATTAACATACAAACCCACACGTCTTTGGTATGGGGGAGGAAGCCAGAGTGGAGGAAATCGCTGTCACAGGAAGAATGTGTAAACTGCACAGAGGCAGCAACTGAGAAACCAGCACACCCGAAGGAAACCCACGCGGTCAGGGAGAACGTGCCAACTCCACATTGAGAAACCTAATGTCAGGGTTGAACCCAGGTCTCTGGCGCTGTGAACTGTGGGGCGTACACAAACCTCAGGAGCCGCCCCAAATCTGCAATCCCGAGGGATGCCGGGAAAGGAGAATTAGGGAAGATCACAGCCGATTTGTGACCATTAACATCCCTTAGAACAGTACAACACAGGAACAGGCCCTTCAGCCCACAATGCTCCTAACATTTTCTACACATCATGTGCCCATCCAAAAGCTTCTTAAATGCCACCATCGTGTCATGTTCAGCAGGATAATGGCCATCTTTCTAATGGTTGGTTGATGGAGAGCACCCTTGCTCTTCCTCCACAGCCTCCGTGAGAATATTCAAATACCAGGGGAAACAAGACAACCAAACCCGAGAAGGCATGGCAGCTGAAGTACAGGCATGTGTTGTGGCCCCTGCCTTTACAGATGCTGCTCACTAATCAGTCGCATGCATCAATGATGTGAACTAATGAGTATGAATAGTCTCATTTTCTGAAAATAAATTTGTTTAAAGTTATATTTTGTTCCATTTAAAATTATTCAGAGTTTTGCCAGTTTGGTTCAATCTTGTTCCCTGTATTGAATTCCTGCTCAAGTATCTGTAGAACATTTGAATTATTAAAAGAGGCACTACTTACAATTGAGAAAGGATAGGGGCCAGGAAGGGCTTGCTGATTTTGACAGAAGACTTGATCCTGTGCTCCTGGCTGGTAAACAACAGGTAACTGTCTCGTGAAAGGGGTCCCAAAGGAAGGGTAGAGCAGGTGGAACGTCTTTGGATCTGGTGGTGAATATGGAGGAGGCTCTCCCACGTAGGCTCTGTTTGTATATCCCAGCGAGTTTGCGTCCTGCTCCACCTCGATCGTATCCTTTGGTTGGGCAGCAGAGTCAACAGTGCAATGGTTCCGGCCAGTGCTCTCTGCAGAGTTCGATACCTGGCTATGGGTGAAAGGAGGCTCCTCAATGAGCTCAACGGAGGGGATGGCTGAGGCCACCACTTGCACCAGCCCTTCCGTCGCACTTTCTTCTCGGTTCCCATCGTCTCTCGATCTCCTCTCTCTTTGAGCTTCATGTTCACGCCCTGCTGAGCCTGAAGAAATGCAAAATATGAACAGCTTTGTATTTGATATATAATATCTTATACAATAAGATATCTAGTACACCCTAAAGAACTATATGGCAAATAAAGTATATTCAAAGTGTGTAGTCCGTGTTACAAATTTTATGCCTACTTTTTAATAAGTAGGAATAAATCTGACTATCTTGCACACTTTCAACTGTAACTAGAAGTTCTTAATATTCAAGGTATGTTTCAACATTAATTGGGGAAAGAGGCTGACGCCAAATCCAATGATCATCGATCATTGACTCTGATAGTCAAAATCATCCCCGGCCTCTGATTCCATGGTGCTAACATTACCATCATTGAACTTGTAAAACTGTGTTCACTGGACATGGATATTGATGAACATTTATAGCCCATTCATACTTCCCCCTGACTGAGAAGCCAGGAAAGAATCAAATACTTTGATGGGACTTTAGTCACATACATAACAAAGATAGACACCAAATGCTGGCGTAACTCTGTGGGACAAGCAGCATCTCTGGAGAAGAGAAATGGGTGACGTTTCGGTTGGAGACCCTTCTTCAGGCTGGTTGGTGGAGGATGGCAGATTGAGTTTTACAACCATGTCAAAGCTTATCCTGTAGTTGGTTTATATTTAAATTTTAAAAAAGCAATTTTGTCCATTTTAAAGACGTAGTATTAGATAAGAAAGCTTTTCATTTTTGCAGACTTGGTTATAATAGAAGTTTGTTTAACCAAACAAGGATGGAAGAACTTGTTCTCAATCACGTGAAGAGAGAACCGAGTCATTTCACGCACCGTGCTGTGGCACTGGCAGAACTTATATTTAAATATTGAAAAAAAAAAAAATCCAATGTTTCCTGCTGAACTTTTCAGCCTTGGTCATGTGTCAACTATTCCCGATTCAGACAAAAGACTGCCCCACGGTGGGAGAACTTGCAATGATGTAGAGCACCTGATATTGTGTCAGCCGGTGCATTCGATTTTCACTGTGAATTCATTGAATGTGGGAAGATCTGAGGGACAAGCCCCCAATAACATCAAGCCCACCACCTCAATTTACACTATTGCTCAAAGGCAAAATCACACCCAGGGTGTAACTATACAATAATAACTGAGAGCTTGTGGTCTCAAAGGAACTACACTGTTGCAAATCTGAGAAACTGAGCAGTGTACTGCTGTTACTTGGTGTAACACCCCTGCCATCGAAAGAGATCAAATTGTTCAACTTACTGTTAACAACCTCAGTGGAGACTGTTTGCAAGGACCAACACATCAACAAGAAATTATTCTCGTCATTTCTAACAATTCTCTCTACAGCTGAATCCATTGTGGGTGGTCTTAACAGATAGTTAATTTAAAAAAGACCAAAGTTGGGATCAGTGCATGTGCAGCACAGAAAGAGACCGTTCGTCCCATCTAGTTTATACTGGTGCCACATGAACCTTCTCCCACCGTACTCCATCTCATCCATCAACAGCTCCTTCTGCTCCTGTCCACCAGGTGTAGATCAAGCTTCCCCGGAACTGTTCACTGCTAGTACACCTTGTGGAAGCACATTCCGCACTCTAAACGCTCACTGTGTAAAGAACTGTCTCCTGAATAGATGATTGTATTGCCCTGTTTTATGCGTGATGTTTAATTAATGGATTGACTGTTTAATTTCTTATCACTTTGTATTTGTTTAGTTATCCAACCCTTTTATATATATATATATATATATATATATATATATATATATATATATATATATATATATATATATATATATAAATATTTATAAGTGTGTGTATATATATATATCCAATGAATGGAAAAAGCAACCATGCAAGCAATGACTAATGCATCGTGCAGCACTTAGATAAGTAACACTTTGAAAGACAGTGACAAAATTTTAAGAATGTTCATTAGGAACGACAAAATAATCAAACAACAAAATCATTGTATGCAAAAAACTTTCTTTCAACCATTAGATAATTTTGTGTTATTCATTTGTACATTAAAGGCTTGGTCAAAGAGCATAGGAAGGAATTGCAGATGCTGGTTTAAACCGAAGATAGACACAAAATGCTGGGGTAACTCAGCGGGACAGGTAGCATCCCTGGAGAGAAGGAATGAGTGTCATTTTGGGTCAAGACCCTTCTTCAGACTGAAAGTCACGGCAAAGGGAAACGAGAGATGTAGACAATCATGTCGAGAGACATAGAACAGATGAATGAAAGATAAGAAAAAAAGTAATAATGATAAAGGAAACAGGCCATCATTATTAGCTATAAATACATGAGAATGAAAGCTTGTGTGGCTTGGGTGGGGAAGGGATGGAGAGAGAGGGGAATGCAGGGGTTACTTGAAGTTGGATAAATCAATATCCAAAGAGGTTTGGTTCTAAGAAGGTCAGAGAGGAAGAGAGACTTGGGGAAGGAACAACGAGCTCAATGCTCTATCCTTACTTTTAGTTCATTATTCCTTCCCTAAGCCTTTCCTTCTCTTTGACTCCTCCTCAAATTCAACTTCTTTGACCAAGTCTTTAATCCTAATATCTCTTTTATATGGTTCAGTTAGGATTTTGTTTGAAATGCCTTTTGATGTTTTAGCACAGTGTGCAAAGTGACAGCTGTTATTTATTATTTACTTTAATCTCGACACCGCCTTCCAGCTCCAGAATTACAGCTCTGCCTCCTCCTCCAAAATGGAGAGTTCAGCGTAAGATTCCAGCTTTGGCTGAATATTGCTCTGGTTCTCTTGTTCTCAGCCAGGTAGTCAAACAGACCTCTTCACAGAGATGAGATGTGAAACAGAAGGTTCCTGTGACGTTGCCAGGGTAGGTGCAAGATGCCGCTACCTCTGGATGGAACATCCAGTTTCAAGATAGGGGGACAGCCATTCAGGACGGAGAAGAGGAGAGATTCCTTCACCCATTGAAGGCAAGTTGGGACAAAGGGCCTGTTTCCAAGTTGTAAGACTCTATAACTATATGACAGTGGGTAATTTGGGAAAATATTCACACAAGGATAAGGAGTCTGCCATTCAGGTCAGAGAAGAATCTCAGTAAGTCATTTGGGGAAACCTTCACAGAAGAAAGATACTTGGAAATGTATTACCTCCAAGTTACATACTGGCTTGGAAAAAGATCGACATTGCTATTATATGGGCAAGAAGGATCTAAGATGTACCCAGCACCATCTTCTCAATGGACTGACCTTGCAGAAAAACCAACATTATAAGCATTATTCTGTAACAATTGACCAAGGAGCAGAAAAGCTGGACACAAAATCCATAGATCCTCTGGAGGTTATGGAAGATGTGCCAAGGTTGAGATTATAGGAGTCTTCTGTCTGCATTTACTACCTAGGTTTAGACAAAGGCAATTAAGGAAGTGCATTTTCTCCTTTGAGACGAATCTATTTTACAAGAATGGCAAGATCCTGAATCCACAATGATCTGATGTCCCACCTTCTTTCCCCCTCACTCCACACACTCCACTCTATGATAACAAGTAACTAACCTCCTCCACATCTACCCATCCAGCAACATTTGAGTTCCATGTACGGCGCCCCAGAACCATAGCTCCATGCCTCGCAGACCATTCAGCCCTGCCAATCTGCATTGATGTTCACCCTTCACAAGGAAAGAGCCCAAATCACAAGTCCTCCCATGTTCCACTGTCTCTTGCCCGATGGAATCCGAACATTTACAAACCCTACCTCAGCCACTCACCTGGAGCTTAATTCAGAGACTCACATATCTGTCTATTGATGATTCTCGCTCACACTTCTCCAAATCTCTTGTATTAATAGCCTTGGGCATTAGAACCAGCCATGTGGAAACAAGGAACTGCAGATGCTGGTTTACAAAAGTGCTGGGGTAACTCAGAGGGTCTGGCAGCATCTCTGGACAACCTTCCCATGAAGTAGCTTCACGACCCGAAACGTCACCCATCCATGTTCTCCAGGGAAGCTGCCTGACCCGCTGAGTTACTCGAGCACTCTGTGTCCTCCCCACCTTAAACTTGGGGGGGGTCTGTCAGTACCAGACACGGCTGTTAGGGGGGGAGAGGTGCAAAACTACAAGATCCAGCCGTAAAGCTGATCAATAACTTCTCTGGACCACATATAAACTCGCAAAAGAAACGCAGTTGCAAACGCCAATGAGTTTGGCGGACATTTGCCCAACTTTCAGCCAGTCAATGCGGGTGAAGAAACCCTCCCTCGGGCTGTGAATGACATACCTGATGCCATCGCTGCTGCTGCTGCTGCTGCTCCTCGCACCGTGCCTGCCGCCTGCCGCCTTCACTCGCTGCCGGCGGGAGCAATGAACAAGTGGCCGAGTGCGTGTTTACAGAGCGGGGAGTAAAGAGGTGAAGCCGGGCGCTGCGGGGAGGGGAGGGGAGGGGAGGGGGCTGGGGGCTGGGGACGGCGACGTGTGGTACCGGCCCGCCTCACCTCACATACACACAATCATTTACTGCTCTCCACCAGATAAGGCCCATTATCTCCACGCACAGTGCATGCACCTTGAGCCAGTGGTTAACATTTAAAACGCGTTTTATTACACTTTCTTCCACCGGGTCAGGTGCAAACTTCAGTCCACTTTTCCGAGAACTAATAAAGCAGTAAAGGAAAAGGTTTTGTAGATTAATAATTTAAAGCAAAGGACTTCGGTTTCAGTGGTTTGTAAATGCACAAGGAAACAATTCCAGGTTTTAACCGGTCTCAGATTTCTGTAGCAATTTCCCCAAAACAACTGTCTCCAGAGACGTTTAAAAATAAACTACTTCTGAACTCTGGTAATGTCAGAGCCATAGAACACAGAAAGATACAGCAAAAGAACTGGCCCTTCGGCCACAAAGTCTGTGCCGAGGAATGATGCCACGATGAAGTAGTCATACAGCGCAGAAACATGTTCGACTTATGTACTTATCGACACTCTGGGTGGTTGTAATGGGAAAATCTATAGTTAGTGGCAAGACCCTTAACAGCCTTGAGGTCTAAGTCCACAGTGATCCCGCACATGTCCTACACACACGAGGGACAATTTACATTTATACCAAGCCAATTAACCTACAAACCTGTAGGTCTTTGGGGTGTGGGAGGAAACCGGAGATCTTGGAGAAAATCCATGTGGGCACGAGGAGAACGTGCAAACTCTACTGAGCTGACAGCACCCGGGGTCGGGGTCGGGGTCGGGGTCGGGGTCGGGGTCGAACCCGGGTCTACGGCATTGAAAGCGCTGCAAGGCAGCAACTGTACTGCTGCGCCACTGTGCCGTATGTGCGTCTTGTGTTCCAGGGAGAGCAAAACCCAGCCTATCTGATCTCTCCTTGTAGACACAAAAAGCTGGAGTAACTCAGCGGGACAGGCAGCATCTCTGGAGAGAAGGAATGGGTGATGATTCGGGTCGAGACCCTTCTTCAGACCGGTTAGGGATAAGGGAAACGAGAGATATAGACGGTGATGTGGAGAGATAAACAACAATGAATGAAAGATATGCAATAAAGTAACGATGATAAAGGAAACAGGCCATTTGCAGGGTGAAAATGAGAAGCTAGTGCGACTTGGGTGGTGGAGGGATAGGGAGAGAATGCCGGGGCTACCTGATGTGGGAGAATTCAATATTCACGCCACTGGGCTGTAAATTGTAACTGCAATGTGCCAATGCAGGCAACAACCTGGTGAATGAATCTCCTCTGAACCATCTCAACGCAATCTCATTCTCTCCTATGGCAAACACCATCCATTTATACACAGTGAGTTCCCACAACCTACAATATTAATGCTAACCAGATGATTTAACATAGAATCTGGAACAGTACAGCACAGGAAAATGCCCTCCAGCCCTCAATGTCCGTGCTGAACCTGATGCCAAATCCAACTCTCTTCGACCTACACATGATCTATATTCCTCTATTCCCTGCATACCCATGTGTCTATCCAGAAACCTGTTTGTGATGATGTTGTTTTAGAGTTAAATGTTGGGTAGGGCCGATTTAATGTCTTGCCCAAAATATCTCACATTTTGCATCTTTCTCCAAGTGTTGGGAGTCAATTGATAATTCCAAGGCAGAGTTTGCTTGGGAGAGTATCTATGGGTGAGTAGATGATACAGGCCAACCACAGTTCAAATGAAGAATGAAACTAACTTGAGCTTTTGAAGGACGCGGTGTTTCTTCAGACAATGGTGCTGGAAAGGGCAAGTGCCAGCTGACAATGAAAACCTCCAACACAATGAGTGTACGCCAAAGATAGCAGGCAGTAAATGGTGGCTAATATCCGACCTCTTACTCTGACTGCCCCCATGAATAACATCTCCACGGCCGTCCTTGCCTCACCCTAGCATAGCGATTCCCTTTGTCCCTCTCCCACCACCTCAGCGACCACAAACTATCATATCCAGTTCTGACTGAGATAAAATGTAATTATTTTTCTCTTTCCACTGAGTTTGCTTGGTGTGCCGAGTTTTTCTACCATTTCCTGATTTTGTTTCAGGTTTCCAGCATCTACGGGGTTTTGGTTCTCATTTGCTTTCCAAGTCTTGAATCTTGTGCTATTTCGCAGAAAGTGATGTGAAGGAACAGCCTGGACACTGCTTAGAAGAGAGTTGAATTGAATCCAGCCTTCTCTTCTATTACAAAGTCATTTGACACCCTCTGGTTTACACAATAGCATAGAGGCCGCCATTGAAATGCTCAATAAAAAGAGGAGCACAATCCCCATTATTTGTCCTTGTTTGTATTGACTGTGAGAGAGAAAAAAGATTTTAGATGAAAACAAAGGAAATTGGCACAGTTTGGAAATGCAGCCTGTTTGACTGTTGGAGACCCAAGGATGAACTAAGTGAAGCATTTCAAATGTATGAAGAATTTGAAAGAGGAGGTAAAGAGTAACCATTTCCTCTGTATGTGGAGTCCAGCATGGGAGGATATGATGTTACAAACAGGACTGATGTCAGCATGTACTTCGTGGGGTGGAAGATTGCAACCTTCATGTGGTCCGCCCTGTTTCGACTAATGCAATCAACTCGACGTGCACAAACGGAAGATCAAATAGAACAAGTTGTCCAACAACTTTAGGCTGTGCACGCCACACGAAAGAAGAAGAAGCATGTACTCCACCACACAAGTGGATGTCTTGGTCCTTTTACTGGTACACATGACAATAAACTCAACTGAACTCGATTGAAGAAGCTTTTAAGCTTGAGGATGAACCAACATCTTGAAAGATGTTATCAGGAAATGATTTTAAAAGGTAGATGTGTATGTGAAGGCCAGTATGGATATAGTGGGCTGAAGGGTGATTTCATTGCTGTGTGGCTCTATATCAGATGAGTATTGTAGGGTCAGCATGGATATGGTGGGTTGAAGGGCCTGTTTCACTGCTGTGTGACTCTGAGATGGAGTCAAGGTGAGCAACTTCACCTCTTCTTTGAAATAGTGCCGTAAACATCTGTTACATTCATCAGGCAGGCCCACGGTTTAATGCAGCATTAGAAAGAAAGCAACTAACTGTGCAGCATTCCTTCTGTAGGTCAGCATTGATTTTCTGCTGAAATCTCCGGACTTGGACTCACATCCTTCTACGCCAGAGCCTAACAATGCTGCCTATTGAACTGTGGCTGGTGTCATGATCCGCAGCTCAAACCCACAATCATCCACATCAGCGGGGGGGGGGGGGGGGGGGGGGGGGGCAGTTCTGTCGACGGCCCTTGTTTTTATTAACCAAAACATCCTGTGTGGTAAAGTTCTTCAGTGACGTTGTATCGATGTGGAGCGATGCAAATGGTTGTGGTTGACTGAATATCATTTTCACAGCTCAGATGTGTTAAATAACGGCAATGAAAGCAAATAGAACTCTCTCTGGAGTTAATCATCAATTCTGCAATGTGTTCCAAGATGTGTTTGAAAGTGAACCTTTAAAATAAATGAAACGTGACGGTGTAAATGGTGCATGGCAAAGAGACTTCAATCATCTTCCACCAACAGCTGCAATGCCTCCAGTCCTGGATGGGAACATTGCCCTCCACGATCGCCGTGCCTGAGAACTTTGCTTTATTTTGCTGGTAGGAAAGGATGTAGAAACGGTTTCCCTGCCAGCTCACCTTTCTGCTTCTTCAGTGTGACTTGAGTGCGACACATTCTGTGGTGCTGCTGGAGGTAAGAATTTCATTGTTCTCTCTGGAACATATAATAATAATAATAATAATAATAATCATTTTATTTACTGGCGCCTTTCTAAAACCCAAGGACACCTTACAATGCATAGAATCACAACAAAACAAAAAAAACACATAATCGGAATAAATTAAATTTAAAAAAAAACACCACAGTACACAAATCAAGGACAGAATTCAATTTCAAAAGCACCAAAAGAAAATAAGAAACACAATTTGACAATATATGACAATAAAACACTCTTGACACCATTTGCCTGAGCAACAATATTTAACCCCCGGGACCAGCTATTCCTTGGTAACATCAGAGTATTAGACACTTAATATGGGAATATTGCCGATAATCCCAATCTGACACCAATCCGTTTACATTTCCAAAGCTCCTCACAAGACTTTAAGATTCAGGAAAATGCTTTGTGGCTGATATGGCCCGTCCCTTTAAGGCCTCTGTTAGTTGCTTGTAAGATGAGGGAGATGGGTTTGGGATGGGGCACATCATATGATCAATTAATTGTTCCTCTCATTGATTTCCTTGTGGAAAAGGTGCTTTTTACTCTTCTCCTTAGGATTGTTATTTGAGGGTCAGAAGCTAATGAATTCATTTTAATTTCACTTGATGTTTGACTGTTCAGTTATGTTTATTGGTAAGTCTTTTTTTTAAACAAAATTTGATGTGAAGGGTGAATTAACTGTAAAACTGAAATTTATTTTTTGATGTTCAAAATATTGTCACAGTGAGTGATGTTAATTCTTTGTTTTATGAGTATGTGTGTGTTTGGGTATTTTTCCCCTGTTGAAGCAAAGCAGATCATATAACAGCCAAGTCTCTAATGGCTGTAGATCAACACAGGCTGAGGCCATTTGGCATGGAATTGTTTTAATGAGTGAACTTAGTAGACACTCCCTTTCACTGGTACATATCGTACAGCAGTGGTGTTTGAAATGGCCTCCCTGAAGACCTTGAGAAGTAACACTTGGTAAACTCCTGCAGTGAGCTCGCAATCATGGGTCACAGTCCCAAGTCCCAGTTTTCTTGGAGTGCTTTGAAAATCTAGCATGGTAAATGTTTAAATATGGATATAATATTAAATGGGAGGTCTGACATTATTGGGATTAATAGACCAGAGACTTTGAACTTGAATCCCATTTTCCCATTTTACAATCTGAAAGTTTGACTTTTTAAAAAAAATTTCTGGACATATAAAAGGATAATTTCAGTAAATATGACATTGAAGCACTGGGGCTGTCGAACATCTAAACTGGTTCATTGATGTCTCTCGGTGGCAAGAACCTTGTTGCATCGTGCATTGTGCTTGCCATTAAACTGTTCTGAAGCTGACCTAAAACACATTTGGTTTAACCACCACTGCTGATCAACTGAGGAAAGAGAATAAGCCTGCAATGCCCTCACCCCAGGAATGAATAAGAGGAAATAAATTGATTGAGACAAAATAAAAATATGATGGGTAATGCTCAGACGATCTCAGTGCAATGTGACAAACATTTCTCTCCATGACTTTCCTGACATTTACTATTGTAAGGACACCTTTATTTGAACTAATGCACTGCTTGCTTGTCCTTTAATGCATTTAATTAAGTAATAATTTATGAGATTGCCACTTGAAGGTCAACAGATTATTTCCCTTATCACCATTACAAGATCCTGTTTACTTTGAAAGGCAGTTTAAATTCTGTACATGCATCAATAATATCAATGGTCCTTAGCTATATTGTTGGAGTACGTACATAATGTCGTAGCATTCTCAGGCACTTTGGTACATTGTACTGTTTAATTTGTGTTTATAAACACAAGATGCTGTAGTTCATTAATCTTGCATTATCCAGTAACTGAGGAACCTGGATTATAGGAGGCTGTGGAACGATCTTACAGAGGTTGATAAAATAATGAAGAATATAGATAAGGTGAATAACCATAGTCTTTTCCCCAGGGAATGGGAGTCTAAACCTACAGGCTGTAGGTTTAAGGCAAGAGGGGGAAAGATTTGAAAGGAATCCGAGGCACAACCTTGTTCACACAGAGGGGGGGGGGGGGGGGGGTGTATGTGGAGCGAGCTGCCGGAAGAAGTATTGGTGATGTGTATTATTATGCCATTTAAAGAACATTTGGGAGGAAAGGTTTGGAGGGATATGGTCCAGGCTCAGGCAAGTGGGATTAGCTTGGTTAGGCAGCTTGGCTGGCATGGACAAGTTAGGGGTGACGGGCCTGTTTCAGTGCTGTATATCTATGCGACACTGTGCTCTAAATGTATTGTGCCATCTTGTTTGTACAGTGTGATCGAGTGGGAATGAATATTGGTTGGGGCGAATATGACTGGTAGCTTATCTTATGAAGCTAAATTTGCTGTTACTCAGAAATGGAATATTTAAAATATATATTTTCAAGAATTTAAACCATACTGTGTTAGAAATCCGTGTTAAACACTTGTTCATTGTGCATTTCCTCTTTGCTCTCTGACTGAGGGGCAATGTTCCTTCTCTGCCGTGATTGCTTTGTTCCCATCAAACATCGATTGCCTGAGCTGAATAATGCTTCGGCAACAATAATTAACTCCAGGGTCAGCTGTTCCTTATTAACGTCAGTGTATGAGGCGCTTAACGTGGGAACATTGCAGATTATCCTCACCTGGGACCAAACAGATCTAGTTAATTGCTACAGGGCCCTGGATCAGTGGTCAGGCCACAATCGCACAAAGCAGCATCGCTCTTATGATTAACGTAAAATAAACAACCCAATTATGGAAACAATTTTGTTACACTTTATTTTTATAATATAATCAGGTTTTCTTCCCACAGTCTAAGTAGATCTGAGGGACCAAGGCCATTGGCTCTTTTGGAACTGGAAAGAATGACTTTAACATTTAACACCAAGCTTGTTTTTTTACTGAGAACAATGAAATGTGGTGGAGTGAGTTCGACTGTTCCATACATTGATTGGACATTTTTTCCATTCATTTTTTGAGCCAGCATTTATTGTGTGTTCCTAACTGTCCTTGGAGAAGCTGCAGCACTTCCGGTGAAGGTAGTTGCAATGTGCGCAGGGGGAAGGTAATTCCAGGAACAACGATCACTGATGCTGATGCATTTCCAAGTCAGGATGTTGTTCCACTTGGAGGGGGTGGTAATCCCATTTGCCTTGCTCCTTTGCTGCTTTCCTCCTTGATTGCTGGAGGTTTGGTCAGTGCTGTTGCAACGGTCTAGGTGAGTAACTCCAGCTCATCTTGTTCATTTCTCCAACACTGCGGCCACTGCAGTCTCCCAGTGTTGGAGGAATGAACATTTAGGTGGTTTACAAGATGCCAATCAAGAGGACTACTTTTTCCTGGTGTAAAGTTTCGTGGGAGTTATTGGTGCTGCATTCATCTGGAGAAATGAAGTGTATTCCTTCACATATATATATATATATATATATATATATATATATATATATATATATATATATATATATACACAAAATGCTGGAGTAACTCAGTGGGACAGGCAGCATCTCTGGAGGGAAGGAATGGGTGATGTTTAGGGTCGAGACGCTTCTTCTCTGGACTGAAAGAAGGGTCTCGACCTGAAACGTCAGCCATTCCTTCCCTCCAGAGATGCTGCCAGTCCCGCTGAGTTATTGCAGCATTTTGTGTCTATCTTTGGGTTAAACCAGCATCTACTGTTCCTTCTTCCTTCTCATTCCTGATTTATGCCTTGTAGACAGTGGAAAGACTTTGAGTGTCAGGAAATTGGTCACTTGTCGTAGGATACAGGGTCGCTGACCTGCTATTGTAACCATGATATGTATGTGACTGGTCACGTGAGTGTTAGGTAACCCTGTGATGTTACTGGTGATGGAAATGCCATTGAATATCAAACAAGAAATGATCTCTAGTTGAGATGGTTTTTGCTTGGCATTCTTGTGCAAAAACTACTTGCAACATGTCAGCCTGTGCCTCACTGCTGACCAGATCTTACTGTATACAACCAAGTGCTACTCCATTTGCTGGGAAGTTGTGAATGAAATTGGAACTCACCGAATAGTGAAAGGCCTGCATAGAGCGACTGTGGGGAGGATGTTTCCACTAGTGGGAGAGTCTAGGACCAGAGGCTATAGCCTCAGTATAAAAGGATGAACATTTGGAAAGGAGATGAGGAGGAATTTCTTCAGTCAGAGGGTGGTGAATCTGTGGAATTCATTGCACAGGGGTTATGGGGAGAAGGCAGGAGGATGGGATTGAGAGGGAAAGATAGATCAGCCATGATTGAATAGTGGAATAGACTTGATGGGTTGAATGGCCTAATTCTGCTCCTATAACTTATGAACATTGTGTGAACTCCTTGCTGATTCTGTGATGGAAGGAAGAGCATTGAAGATGGTTGGGTCTAAGCACTGCGCTGAGGATGGGATGATGGACTTTCAGTAACATCACCATCTTTCTTTGTGCAAGGTGTGACATTATCTCTGGAGCATTCTTCTTTTGATGTCCATTGATTTAAGTTTTACCAGGTTCTTCATGCCACATTTGGTCAACTGGTGCCTTGATATTGAGGACAGTCATTCTGATAACACCTGGAGCCACAGACAAGCAGCATGAAAACAACTTGGCAATGCTGACAAGCTGCCCCATCTACATTAGTCCCACCAGTCCACGTTTGGCCCATATCCCGCGAAACATTTTTTATCCATGTACTTGTTCAAATGTCTTTTAAATGTTGCTACAGTACCTGCCTCTACTACCTCCTATCTTGATTGGTTGGGCAGGTCGGCTGAGGAATGGTCGATGGTTTAATACATGAGAAGTTTGAGATGTTGCATTTTGGGAAGTCTAACCAGGGCAGGACCTAGGCAGTGAACGGCAGGGACCTGGGCGGTGTTGTAGGGAAGAGGGATGTAAGAGTGCAGGTACATTCCTTGAAAATGGCATCACTGGTAGATAGGGTAGTCAAGAAGACTTTTGGTATATTGGCCTTCATCAGTCAGAGTATTGAGTATGGAACTTGGGATGTTATGTTACAGTGGTACAAGATATTGGTGAGGCCGGCAGATATGCTGCCATTCAGCTGAGATCTTCAGCAAGGACTTCAGGTCCCCAAGACCATGTTTAGAAGAGAACTGAAGCTCCATTATCTGGTCTAACACGTATCCCTCACCCAACACCACTGGATTATTTGCTCATTAGTGGGATCTGAAAATAGGAATTGTTTAAAGAAAAATCACGCCTGTAGTTGTTACTGGTGAGATTAGAATACCTGGCCTATCCCTAGCATCTCCTTAGCTTAATGGTAGTGAGGGAGCTTTTTCATGAACCACTGCAGTCCATGTGGTGGTGTTGTTCCCGCTTGTAGCATCTCATAGGTGGGACATTTGAGGTCCTGGTTGCCCTCCTGATAGTTCCCTCAATGTCATTTGGAAGGAAAGTGGACTTCTCCTGTGACCTTAACAACCAAAGCCACTTGCTCCTCTAACACCCCCAACCCCACTGACTCCATGTACCACTGAATGCAGGAATAACTTCATCCCCTCTGTTAGCAGGTTACTGAATAGATCCCCCATGAGTTAATGATATTATGCCTATCTCCCAACCAACCTCATTGTGGCCCTGTGTTTAAGAAGGAACTGCAGATGCTGAAAAATCGAAGGTGGACAAAAGTGATGGAGAAGAATATCAGACTGAAGAAGGGTTTCGGCCCGAAACGTTGCCTATTTCCTTCGCTCCATAGATGCTGCTGCACCCGCTGAGTTTCTCCAGCACTTTTGTCTACCCTCATTGTGGCCCTTGTAGTTTTTTTAATCTGCTCGCGTTTCTCTGTAACTGTGATGCTGTAACTGTATTGCAGTTTGTTATTTCTGTTCACACCACCTGTACTCGAGTACGGTTGGACTGTACTTGTGTTCAGCATGATTTGACTGATAGCATGCAAACACTTTTTCAATTTTTCAATTTTTTTCAATTTTTTGCCTCCCTGACAATAATAAACCGACACCAGCACTGAATCCGCCAACACAGCTTATTATCTTTTAAAGATTCTTGTGTGAGCAAACCCCTTGCACGGTTTTCTAAATATGATCCCCATGTGTTGCTGTGAACGGCATTTTCCACAACACTCACACCTTTATCCAGCGTGTGGGAGGAGAAGGGAGTGGGAAGGGCATGACTCCAAGTCAATGTATTTCTTTCAATGTATAACAGGTTTTTATTACCCTTAATTAAATGAACATTATCATACAACCAGTAATTATTCATGACTGGAGTTCATTTATAACTACAGGCTTTTGACATTTTCTGAACATGCACGTGTGGAAGATAAAGAAAAGAAAACACTAATGGCCACTGTGACGAGCGAGTGGGAGGGAAAGGGATGTACTTCTCTATATTATTCTTCACCTGTAGAGGTTAGTGTTGTTAACGCTCCAGGATAGTCCTTCCAATTTAAAAAACATACCTTTATAATATATATGCAGGAAATACAATCGGGGCATGTCTTTCTCTAAAAAGACAGTGCTGGAGTAACTCCGACTGAAGAAGGGCCCTGACACAAAACGTCACCAATCCATGCTCTCCAGAGACGCTGCCTGATCTACTGAGATACTCCAGCATCTACAGTTCCTTGTTTCTCCATATTTCTCTACCTTTATTGAATCATAAAATCAATACATTCTCTTACAATACATCAGTGGCACTCATCTTTTCTCTTTAAAGATTATGCCCATGGACCATTTGAAAGGTTGTTCCATGGCACCCAGCAAAATGGCCACAGGACACTATACTGGCCCTTCCCTACAAAACCTTTGCAGCAGTTGCACTAAGCTTCCATGCATCCTCTGCATTAATCCTACACCCTGGAACATACCAGTTGGCAGCATTCCCTTATGGACATCTTACACTGGAAGACCAACAAAGGTTGGGGTAGAGCACAGCACATCTTTCATAGGGTTGATGAACGTCCAGCAGCACTTAATGTTTATCTGAGTAAACATGCCTGGAACAGCCCATACATAAGAGTACTTCAAAATACAAACCCACTGACTCCCACAACTATCTTGACTACACTTATTCCCACCCTGCTTCCTGCAGACTCTATCCCTTACCTCCAATTCCTCCGTCTACGCCGCATCTGCGTCCAAGTTGAGATGTTCCATACTTGAACATCCGCGATGTCATCATTCTTTAGTGACCGGGGGTTCTCCTCTTCCATCATAGATGAGGCCCTCACTCGTGTCTCCTCGGTACCCCGCAGCTCCGCCCTTGCTCCCCCTACCCCTAGAACGCAACAGTGACAGAGTCCCCCTAGTCCTTAACTTCCACCCCATCAGCCGTCGCATACAACACATAATCCTCCAAAATTTCCGCCGCCTCCAATGGGATCCCACCACAAGCCACATTTTCCTATCTCCACCCCTTTACGCCTTCCGCAGAGACTGTTCCCTCCGGAACTCCCTGGTTAACTCATCCCTTCCCACCCTAACCACCCCTTCCTCAGGTACCTTCACCTACAACCGCAGAAGTTGCAACATCTGATGTTGAGATACCTCCTCCCTCGACTCTGTCCAGAGACCAATACCAGTCCTTTCAGGTTAGGCAGAGGTTCACTTCCACCTCCTCCAACCTCATCTACTGTATCCGTTGGATTCTTATACATCGGCGAGACCAAACACAGACTGGTCGATCGTCGCTTTAATTCTCTTTCCCATTCCTACACAGACCTTTCTGTCCTCGATCTCCTCCATTGTCAGAGTGAGGCTAAACGTAAATTGGAGGAACAGCATCTCATATTTCGCTTGTGCAGCTTACAGCCCAGTGGTATGAATATTGATTCTCTCACTTCAGGTAGCTCCAGCATTCCCTCTCTCTCTCTATCCCTCCCCCACCCATCACACCAGCTTCTCATTTTCACCCTCCAAACAGCTTAGAATGGCCTGTTTCCTTTATCATCGTTACAATTTTGCATATCTTTCATTCATTGTTCTTTATCTCTCCACATCACCATCTATATCTCTCGTTTCCCTTATCCCTAACCAGTAAAGAAGGGTCTCGACCCGAAATGTCACCTATTCCTTCTCTCCAGAGATGCTCTCTGTCCCGCTGAGTTTCTCCAGTTTTTGTGTCTATCTTCAGTTTAAACCAGCACCTGCAGTTCCTTCCTGCACATAAGAGTACTACGTTTTGTAGTTGTTTGTGGCAAATTTCAATCGGACCATGCATCTTTTTTCTGAAATTCCTGGCAAATGCAGCCTGAGGGAGAAGCAAGCTCGCACCATCACTGTCCGTTTCCTTCCATGAAGACAACTCTCTGTCAGCTCTCCTTGGATCCATTGATTGGTTTGTGCAGCCAGATGGCCTCTGATTGGAAGTGATAGCAGAGCATGAGCAGAGTGGCTTGGGGCCGCCAGGGAGTTTGAGTACAGTGGACAGTTCTGTTCTTCACCCCAAAGTTGTTACTTTCAGGGCTAGATGCATACTACTGGTACAGGCAGCCTTTATTGAACTCGTGCAGCTTGCAGCTCGTGGTTTGCCAATGATCCACTGGCCTGACTTTAACAGGAACTGCAGGCTGGCTTTCTGCACAATTGACTGTCAACTGCAGACCAGCGGCAACAGTCAGTTTACTAATGCTTTGCTCTGGTGGCTCCAGTGCTGTCTGCAACCCTGTGAAGAAATCCGAAGCCGTTTAGAACTCTGGACACCTTGTGCTGCTGAACATTGAGGGGTCCAACTCGGGCTGGGGAACCCAACAAACAACAAAAGCTGCCTCACCCCAGGTTATTCCATGCAGGGCAAGGATGTTTTTTTGTAAAGACAGGTGCAAACACTACTGAGTATGACACTAATAATATTTAATTTATAGACACTAGGCATATAGTAAGTTTTCGCACAGATTTTTAATTCTGGATAATGTTTATTTTTGAAATTAAAAAAAAAATCCATAGCTGTTGAGAGATTATTTTCTCAGGCAAGGTGCACATCACCGGCAAAGACAGCTTTAATTGAACGTGCAGCTGGCAGGGATCGTTGCCTTGAACTGTTGCAGAATAAGTGGTCAGAAGGGTTCTGGCAGTGAGGCAGCAACTTGTAAGACCTTCGTTCAAGGGCGTAGAGATGTATTTCCAGGTCAGGACGGTGTCGATCTAGGTTAACTTTCAGATAGAAGTGTTGTTGCTAGTGTAGGAGGTGCTCGGGGGAGAGACTTGTTGAATTGCCTCACATCTTGAAGATGTACACTCTGCAGCCCCATGTGGGGCAGTGGGGCTGGAGAGTCAGTGTAGCTGGAGGGGTTATCAATCGAGTGAGGTATTTGATGTTAACCGTGAAAGGTCAATTGCCATTAATGAAATTGAAAAGTGTTACCAATCTCTTTAAATATGCTTACTTTAATTGTCAATCAGTATGCAATAAAATAACGGAATTACGGGGGTAGAATAAAATGAATTAAAATGGTCATGAGGTATCTACAACATCCTTGCTCTAGGTCAATGGGACAAGACTTGCATAAGTCAATAAATGTTGCTTATCCAGGTAAATGTAGAAGTTCATGAATAAATGATAGATCACAGTTCAGAATGGTTTGTACCTGTTGTTTAATTATGTCTTTGTAGCCATGTGGGATGATAGGACGTGTTCTAGCCAGGATTTATTGTCATGGTTCCTTCCTCCATTTGAACATAATTTGTGTTGACACTCCAGTGCATTAGTGATAGACTGCTGAATCACTGGAGGTGTTCAATGTCAGAAACATAAAAGATCTCGGGGAAATATTGGGAGTGTTCCAGGTTTTCTGAATTCTTTTTGGTGGTTAACAGCAGATTATAGGATGTTACTGTGAAAGAATTGTTTGTTGCCTTTGTTTACTGTTCAAATTCATCGGACACGTACAGTAACCATTTGGGAAATCCAAAGGATTTGAGAAAGCAAGCTTTTTCTAAAGTAAGTGCCAAGAGGATAGCAAAAGCTTTTGGGTGATATTCCAACTGAGTTTTTAGTATATTGACTGGAAAATGGGAAAGAAATATTAAATATCTGAGCTGACACACTTAATTTCATGAAAGATGTTTTGGATGGGGACATTTTTAAAGTTTAAGTATGATTTAGTCACCAATGCCATGTCACAAATACATATTTCTAATTACCAAAAATGCGTGGGGTGACTTGCGTTTGAGTACACCTGGTATTGCGTCCTGCCTTATCCACTGTCAAATCAAAATGTTTCCCATCTTATTTGCACTGGAACCACCTAATGGGGAGTACTAATTCTGACTTCAAATGAATAGTGCTGTGGTATCTTCAGGTGTAGGTGTACTGAGTGAGATCATGACGTTTAAGTTCAATCAAACCTCGTCACTACTTCATCGACAGGTGTGATTAAAATCAGCGAACTGAACTCTGAAAGACCCTTTTGAATACTGGATAGCTGAAAATGTCCTGGAAATCTTCAAGTTTTATTTCACCAGTCTTTAAGTTGTGCTTTTGTCATCTGTTCACATATTGCTTGGTGTCAAATTTTAATTAATGCCCACCTGTGACGTGCTTTGGGATGTTACACTCTCTTGAAGGTGTTTTCTTTGGATAATATTTGAATGATGGTTTAATATTTGAATTTCTAAATTTAAAGTAAAATGAAATCACACTTTTACACGTGGAATATATCTTGTGGCCTCAAATGGTTGCCTGATGTGATGTATGTTTTGTGATGGTTTTATTTGAAATTACAGTCATTGGGGAATGGTAACAACAAATCTGACTGGCATTGTCCTGTTTGAGAATTGGGCCAGTTTCATTTTAAACAATCTAAGGTAACTTACTCTAAATCCGGTCTTGAAAAACCGCCAATGTCTTGCTCTAGATGCAGTCAGTACCTGCCTCAGGGAGTATAATCCACTTGTATAGTCATCTGCAGCAGACAACGTAGTTACTACCATAAAATACTAATGGTACTTGGAGATTATTGTACAATGAAACTGGCATCTGAGATGTTTTCCTTATTGAAAAGTATCTGTTGAACTTTGCACTTTTCCCTGAAACAATTACCTTGCATTTCTTAATTGCAATGGCATCCCATCATTCTTTATCCATTTATTACTCACCAGGCTATACTGTTGAATAATGGATTAACCAGGGAAGCCAATAAGAGTTCAGATTGATTGAATGACACTATATAAATCTAGTAATGCTTTGGTACAGCACTATTCCACACGATTGTAATGTCTCTAATCTCGGTTACACATGGCCAGTCAACCACTGAGGCTATTGCCTTATCACTGGCTGATTGATCTGATCATATCCAACATTATCGGGGAAGAGCTCGGGAAGGTAGACTGGCAGCAGTCGTTACTGGGCATCTGATGTGGGAGTTGTTTACAGACCAGTTGATCGAAGTTCAGGACTGGGATGTTCCAATAAGGATGGCAAAATAATGGAACCTTGGATGACCAAAGAGGTTGTAAATTTGGACAAAATGAAAGCGCATGCAAGGTTTAAGAGGGTGGAATCAGACGTGGCCTTTGAGGAATATAAAGAAAGGAGGAAAGAACTCAAGTGGGCAATTAGAAGGGCCAAAAGGGGCCACAAAATGGCTTTGGTGGGTTGGATTAAAGAATATTGCAGAGCTACATTTAAAAACAAGAGGGGAACCAGGGAGAAAATAGACCCACTCAAGAAAAAAGAAGGGAATTTGTGCTTGTAGATGCAGGGGACATAGGCGAGGTTCTAAATCCGTACTTTGCATCTGGTTTCACCAAAAGGGTTGTGGAGGACAGTGAGATCAATGTGGAGAATACTAATATTGCAGGGGCAGTTTGAGATTAAGAAGGCGATGGGGTTCTTGAAGAGCATTAAGATGGATGGATCACAGAAACCTGATGATCCCAGGTTATTCTGAGTGATGATTTCAAAAGCTTCAACTAAGATCTTTGCATCTTCTCTAGCCACAGGGGCGAGGTCCCAGAGGCCTGGAAAACTGCTACTTTTGTCCCATTAAGAAGTGAGGTAGAGAGAATCCCGGAATTATAGGCTGGTGAACCTCACATCAGCGGCATGGAAGCTATTGGAGAGGATTCTTAAGATCAGGATTTACTCCTATTTGGGAGAGAATGGAATAATTTGGGACAGTCAGCATGGTTTTGTACATGACAGGTCATTTCTTACTAACTTGATTGACTTTTTTTGAGGAGTGACAAAATGATATATGATGGTAGGGTGGTAGATGTTGTCAACATGGATTTTAGTAAGGCATTTGATAAAGTGCCCCATGGTAAACTGATCCAAAAGATTAAGAAGCTCGGGATTAACAGTGACTTGGTCGTCTGAATTCAGAACTAGCTTACTGATAAAGGACAGACTTGTGGTGGAAGGACAATATTCACGCTGAAGCTCTGTGACCAGTGAAGTTCAGCAGACCTGTGAGGGAACCTTGGCTGTTTGCGATATATACTAATGACTTGGACATAAACGTAGATTAAGTTTGCAGATGACATCAAGATTGTTAGGGTCGTGGGCAGTGAGGAAGGCTGTCAAAGTATACAGTGGGATATAGATTAGCTACAGAGCTGGACGGAAAAACGGCAAATGGAGTTTAATCCAAGCAAGTGTGAGGTTTTGCACTTTGGGAGGCCCAATGTAAGGGGAGAATAAAGGCATTAATGTACAGAGGGATCTTGGGGTCCAATTCCATAACTCTCTAAGTGGCAACACAAGTAGCTCGAGTAGTAAATATGGTGTATGGTTTGCTTGCCTTCATTACTTGGGGATACAAGAGTCAGGAAGTCATGATGTAGATCTATAGAACTTTGGTTAGGCCACATTTGTAGTATTGCATGCAGTTCTGGTAACGCCTTTATGGGAAGGATGTGGAGGTTTTGGAACGGGCATAGGGGAAGTTTATCAGCATGATGCATGGATTAAGGGATATTAGTTACAGGGAGAGGTTGAACAAAATTGCAGCACTTCACATTAGTTCTGGACTTTGCTGGCTGTCATCTTCAGACTGTTGGTTGTGACCATGCAGGCAAGCCTATGGCATTCTAAGCTGTGTTTTAATAGATATTCCAAAGTAAATCCATAATCCTCAAGATTCATTCTGCTAGCAATATATTGATGTGAAACTTCAATGTATTTTTGAGTTTCAGTTAAATTGACTGAAGTTCTATCAACTGAAAGCTCAAAGAACAGGACTTTAATGGATGTCATCATGATACAATGTACAATCTACATGCATACAAACATTAGTAACTGCAATAATGGATGCAGCTTGTGATCCTGATTTTAAAGCCATCCATGTAAACCTCTATTTAGAACAAAGTTAGGGATGGTTTGAAATTATGGTATTAGTTGCATCGGAGGTTCATTAGTTTAAAAAAATATACAACATTGTCAATTAATTATAGAAAAGTGAAACAATTTTCCTTTGGACAAATTTAAACTCCTGGCTTTCTGTTTCACTTCTAGTGAACATCTTCAAGCTCCGGATGCCATTTCACAATTGGGCACAAAGTTGCCACTTTACATTTCAGCAAAGTTGGCAATAGCAGCTTTGTTTTCTTTCACTGAACAGAAAGCTCTGCTGTCATAAGGCACTAAACCTGGTGCAACAACTGTGAACTTCCAAAATATATCATAATTGTTAAGGTGTAAATAGCCATAATACTTAACCACAACACTCAAACAAGAGTGTTATAACTACTGGGTCATGCTAATTGCTCCCAATTGTAAACTTTAAACAAACAGGGCGTCAGCTTTTCCCTTTATGCCCAGCATCAGAGGCACATGGATGGCACCACATTCGATGCACTGTACAGCTCTCAATACATCAACTGATATTGAGATGATGCTACATTGTTAGAACAAGCACATAACTATTGATCATCAATAAATTTAGTCTTCACCTTTTTTGACCATTGACAAAATTATTGTCAGTAGCTGTAGACTGTAGTACTTTAAAGTGCTTGTGCTTTAAAGTAGAAATGGACTCTTATCTTGCAGCCTGTGTTTTGTTTGTCTCACGATATCATCCATTGATTGTTTGCTACCGTTTACGTATAAGAATGTCCCAGCTGTCTTTCCAGCGCAATGCAGTTAACTGTGATGTTGAGAGAGCTGGATACCCGTAGGTGAGAGGACTAAATGTCTGATACACAAAGTAGACGGAGGAGATCCAAGCTAAGACCACAGCACTGAATGTGTTTCTGGAGACAGAAGACCTGAAAATAGAACAGCAGCTGTTTAGTGTCGCAGTGCAGTTAATACTAAAGTAGAATTACAGCTTGGATAGAAAGTCATGCGTTCTGGTGTCAATGTAAGGGCCTGTCCCACTTGGGTCATCACTTACGCGACAAGCCGGTAGTGACGGTTGCGCGACGGTCCCTCGAGAGTCACGCGCGTCATCATGCGCCCACACAGCCGTCTGGAGCGCGTGACGTCATTTGAAGATGGACACAAAATGCAGGAGTAACTCAGTGGGACCGGCAGCATCTCTGGAGAGAAGGAATGGATTATGTTTCAGGTCGAGACCCTTCTTCAGTCTAAAAGGGTCTTGACCTGAAACGTCACCCATTCCTTCTCTCCAGAGATGCTGCCGGTTCCGCTGAGTTACTCCTGCATTCTGTGTCTATCTCCAATTGTCTTGGCCCCTGCTCTGGGAGTAGGAGTGGGGGCGGATCCGGATCCGCAACGGCCGTGAGCCCCAGGCTGAGTTCGACGATCGTTTGCCTGCTTCTGCTGCTGTTGGAGGTGAGACGTTGCGTCGCGTCTGGGTCTTGGGCCTGTCCCACTTTGGCCGTCAGTTACGCGACAGGCCGGTGGCGCGCGAAGATTTCGTGCAGGACGAAGTCCACACTCCACCACATCACTCCATGCGCCCGTCCCCACGCTACCCACACGCTAGCAGGTCGCGTAAATGGCGCGCGAAAGACAGTCAAGTGGGACAGGCCCTTTAATGCAAATATAACAAGAACTCTGAGAAACTAACTCAAAATAGTTGATCAGTAAAATGCAACGTACTCACCTGAGCACGTGATTGTGAATGTGCTCAAGAATGATTGGTAGGAGGAGGATTTTGAATGTGAGACCGGGCAGGTAGTGATATAAAAAGAGCGTTTTCTCCATGAAGAAGAAAGGGAGATAATTAACAGCCCATCCTCCAATGCAGACAGCTCCAGCCAGAATTAAGTGCTCCCAGGAATCTAAATGGATTGAGAATGAGAATGGTCATAAAACATAGAAACAGGCCCTTCAGCTCAACTTGCCCATGCCAACCAAGAAGCCGCATCTACAGTTGTCCCACCTACCTGAATATTACAAGATACAAGATACATTTATTTGTCACATGTGCCAGTTGGCACAGTGAAATGTGTGGTCACCGTACAGCCATACAATCAAAATAAAGAACACAACACACGATAGAGTTCAACATAAAACATCCCCACACAGCAGAATCAAAGTTAGCCACTGTGAGGGAAGGCACCAAAGTCAGTCATCTTCCTCTAATGTTCCCCAATGTTCACCCGTGGTCGGGGCCTCCCCGAGCCCACCGCAGTCGCCGCTACGTGCAGCCCGATGTTCAGGCCCGCTCGCCGGGGTGATGTAAGTCCGACGTCGGGGCTGGGGGACCTCAGCGGCCTGGACATCAGAGTCGGCCACCTCCTACCGGAGTCCGCGGCTCCCAAAGTCCGCAGGCCATGCTGGGCGGAGATTCAACGCTGGCGGCCCTCGGTAAAGGGCCCCAGGACTCCGCGATGTTGTTCAGCGCCGGCCGCGCTGGAAGCTCTCTCAAACCGCAGCTCCACGATGTTGGAGCAGCGGCCCAACGCTCCGGAGCTCCAAACGGCGATCCAGGTCGGCATCGCCCGCTCCGTGGTGAATTCAGCGCTGCGCCACCGCTGTTGCAGCTCTGGTCCGGTTCCCGGCCCCCGGCAGGAAAGGCCGCTCCGATCCAGGTGGTAGGCCGCGAGGAGGGGGGCGAGGACGCGACTTGGAGAAATAGTCGCGTTCCCCGCCAGGAAGCGACTGGGAAACAGTTTCCCCCTTACCCTACCCCCCTCCCCCACATAGAAAAGTTAAAGTTTCCCCCAAAAACAGACTTTAAACTAACTAAAAAATAAAAAAAGATTGAAAAGACAAACAGGCTGTAGGCAGTGGCTGCCGTCAATGCGGCGCCCCTAGTGGATTGCCCATATTGCTCTAAACCTTTCCTATCCATGTACCTGTCCAATAGTAAGATCATGAACAACAAAGCATTAAATACATTGTGGACATATCAAAATTGTTTGGTTACCCAAAACAAAATGTGCAACTTTCTTGACTGTTTTATCGAATAATGTTTTTGCTAATATTGAAACCAAATATTTATCATACTTATACCAAAATACATTGTTAAAATAAGTAGTTGGTTGCTCCTTTACAATTGACGTAATTGAATATTCTTGCACTATTATCAAACTCCCTCGTTGAAATAATGTACTTGAAGGAGCAGGGGTGTTTCCTTCCCATGCACCCAACCACTCACTGGTGTGCCAACCAATAATTACACCTTGACATCAACCTCACTAAAATAGATTCTGTTACCGACCGAATTCTTCCCCTTGGGCCATAGCTGTATGCAAGATTGGCAAATGCTTCATTTAATTGCAAAAGGTTTTGGGATGGCCCCAAGTCAGTGAGGTTGGATTGCAACACCAATTGTTGATTCTTTCTTGAAAAGTCAAATGCATGTCAACTGTTGTCTGCAGAGGGAATTACTAAAAAGCACTTCCTTTTTATCTCAAAATGTACCAACTCAAAATTGATGTTACTTCAAAAATAATTACCTTTGGGGATTGTGCAGATTCCCCTGCGCTGTCTCAGTAGATGCCAGAGGAAGAGTACTGTGTAAACAAGAATTCCAACCGTTGCTGTTGACCATGTTGAAATATTTCCAACCAACTGGACCTGTGCCTGTGGAATAAGTTTAGACATTCAAGAAGACAATGGAACGGCACAAGCTAATTAAGCCTTTCACCTCCCTGGAATGATACTTATTTTAATTCAAAGAGTTTATTGAATTTGAATCATCTATTCATTCAAATTGAAAACACTTCATGTCTCATATAGATTTAAATTAATGAAGCAAATTTACTTTTACAAGCACCATGAGCTTAGAATTAACAGAGGTGGAGTGGTTATGGATCATGGCTCTTTACTGCATTAGTGTAGCTAAAAAAAGCCACAAACTGATGGTGTAATTCAGCGGGCCACGTAGCACCTCTGGAGGACACATAACTTATATATAGTGGACATGGATAGGTGATGTTTTGTGCCCCCCAGAGATGCTGCCTGGCCTGCTGAGTTGCTCCAGCACTTTGTTCTTTTCGTAAACCATCATCTGCTGTTCCTTTGTCTCCATTAGTGTAGCTACATTACTTTGCCAAAGGCAGTTTGAGGTGGGACTCGTACACACACTTTTTTCCTTTATGCAACTTCAGAACTCAGTACCTATATACAGGATCATTTATAAACTGGAAATATATGTTCAATGTTATGTAAACAAAAGGAGCTACCACAGTCCATGTTTGTAAGTTAGTTAAAAACCAACATTGAATGAAGGGTGGTTAACAATCATTGCCTCGGTTTAGGTTGTGTTAGCCAGAACATCAATTTGTATCCATTTTAGATGCAAATGTGTGTAATCTGTTTCCTTTTTCTAATTTATGCCTGCTCTAAATTTATTAATTCATTTACTTCAATAGATTGCACTGGCATTTTACGACAGAATATTAATATTTATGTAGCTTGTGAACAAAGGAAATAAAAGGCTAGTACCCAAAAAGTACAGATACAACATGCTAAATTCATATGAACAGTTTATAAAACTAAATATTGTTCAATTAAATTAGTACATTGGTGCTGGGGTGAAGCCAATAAGCAATATTGGTATCCATGTTTATCCAGTCTAGAGGGGAAGAGCTGTACTTGTGTTCAGTCTCTTCATTCTTCAACGTCAACATCTTCAGCTGAAGAGAATAAAAACAAGCGTTGCATTAGATACAATTTACAGAACAGGCTGGGACTAGTAGTCTCACCTAACCTAGGTTTAAATCTACCTCAACTGGCATTTAAAAACTTGGTTATACTCGGTTGAAGGAGGTTGACGGGTCTTAACGATGATTTTCTGTTGATGTACATGTAATTTTAAAAGATAGTATGAGAAGGGGAATTAATCTATAATAGAGAAGAAATTAGCCGAAGAAAACATTAATGATGGAAAGCTTTAGGTTTAAAACCTCCCATTGTTCAAAAAGCTTAATGCCAGAAGTTTGGATTACTCAAACATATTCAAGGTGGAGATTATTAAAGTCCCTCTTTAAAAAATAAAATACATTAATGCAGAGAGCGCAGGGCGTTAAGCCATCTCAAAGTACAACCATTTTAGGAGTAGCACAATGCTGCAGCTGATAAAGCCACAGCCTCGCAGCACCAGAGAAGCAGGTTCGATCCTGACCTCGGTTGCTGTCCCTGTGGAGTTTGTATGTTTTCCCTGTGACCCCCTCACATCCCAACGATATGCTAGTTTGAAGGTTAATTAGCCAGGAAAATGTCACTAATGTGAGGAGTGGATGAAAAATCAGTCTAATATAGAACTAGTGTGAAGGGGTGATCGCTGGTCCCGAAGGGCCTGTTCCCAAACTGCATTTCCAAACTAAGCTGCACTAAAGCAGCCAAAAACAGAGGGGTAAGGATGGGTTTACATTAGAGGCCAGAATATAACAAGGACCATAAAATGAATATGTCTATTACTTGCAATTCCATGAATTTGGCCATGAAGCTCATGTTCTGGCTGACATCCATCTGTACTGGAGTTTGAAACTCCAACTCTCTCTCCTTCTGTTCCTCACCTGGGTGTGAAAATGAGAAAACGCACCAGTTTAATAAAATAAAACACCCGTTGCAATTCCAAAAGAAAAATGGCTTCAAATTTGAAAGGAATTCGTTCCTTGTATTTAAGCTCAAATTTGTTATCAACACAGGCCAATTCCACCTGTGACTAATATTTTAGAAAATAATTGCTGGTAGCTAATTGTAGGGGAACATTCTGATCAAGGGGCTTTACTTTTGTGTCCTCAACTTACTTCATCTCTCTTCAATAGCTAACGACATGCCTTACTTTTTCCATACCGGTGTTCTTCGACATTCCATGCCATGTTCTGATGATAAACCTTCGAACTTTTGTCTCCAACAGTCTCCAGTTGGCGGTAGCCCCAATCAGGCAAAGCAGTACCACTTAACTGAAATGAAAAGTACAATAAAATATCACAGAACCTGATGTTTACAAAGAGAAAAGTTTGAAATGACACTGAACATGCAAACCATTATGTTTTTACACAAGCTGAAAGGAAGAAATTAAGAAGTTCGCACAATGTCAAAGTGGAGCTGAACATTTAAGATATAATTACCTGAATTATAAATTGCTTTTAAAGAGGAATGAATGTCAAATTACAATCGAAAAAAATGAACTTTCAACATTCAATATCCTATCAGAACAACACATTTTTGGATCTGACCCTACACTCATCAATGCTGATTGTGGCCTCTGGGCACCTGAACACATGTGAATTCCACGTAGTCATTTTATATTTTCAGCTTTCTTTGTAGTCATGTAACTGACTCCAGGATAGAACAGTTAAAATAACGAACGTCAATATAGGAAGTGGGGAAAGGATGGGTATAAAACTGACTGCTTTCAGTAAATTATGTTCAATCCACAACCATCACAATGCAATTACACAAAACAACTGAGCCCTATAAGGAAAAATTGAGGCTAATGATCAGAGATAGGCTTCAATTATAGACAATAGGTGCAGGATTGGGCCATTCAGCCCTTTGAGCCAGCACTGCCATTCAATGTGATCATGGCTGATCATCCACAATCAGTACCCCGTTCCTGCCTTATCCCCATATCCCTTGACTCCTCTATTTTTAAGAGCTCTATCTAACTCTCTCTTGAAAGCATCCAGAGAATGATTGTATTACTGATGGAATGTCAAACCCTTGGATCTTGACAACTGAAGGCATGGCCACTAATGGTGTACGGTTTAACTTCAGGGATGAGCCAGAGCAGAATTGGAGTTGCTCTCAAATCTTGAATACAAATGAATGTATGAATTAGATGTATGAGTCAGGCATTCAACCGTAGCAGCTTCCTAATGTTCTCTCTGCAGGTTACTTTCTACCTGTCTCAGCAACCACACCCTGAGAGACTGCGTCCAACTCATTTATATAGGCCGTGAATAGCTCAGAGCCCAGCACTGATCCTTATGACTCATTGCTCATTACATCTTGCCTCTGCGAACACAATCCATTTCTGTTTCCTGTAGGCAGTTAATCTTCTATCCACAACCACAATGCAATTACCCAAACATGTTGCCAAATATATAACTAAAGAGCCCAGTTAAGCAAAATATTTCCTGATCAATAAAAGGTGACTAATGTACTATACACCCTAGAAATTCGCACTTCTGCAATAATAAAGGAAAATGGCAATAGGAAGATTACAGCTCTTAACTAAACACATTAGTCATGCATAAATCCTGCAAATATGGTTAATAACATAACTGTTCTGATTAGTATATGGGCATTCAGAAACTATGAAGCTATGGCCTTTAATAGCTTGTGTTTATTTTACAAACTTGCCTTTAATACTGCAGAGGTGTTTACATGCAAAAGCTTTACTTCTGATAATATAGTTTTCCATATTTCATTCTCAGTTTCACGATTGACAATCTCCTGGAACAAATAAAACATGGAATTAAAACTTTAATGTGAAATATAGATGAGTAAACTTCGGTCTATCAGCTTTGATTATTCCAGAGTACAAGACCTCAGCTTTTTCTGTATCTTCTGTTCATTTGGTATCTACATATCAGAAAACCAGACTCTTAGTAATCTTAAATAATTACACAAATGAAATCACTGACAAAATTACAGAAATCTGCCATAAATTCATCATTTTTCCAAATCCGTATGGGAACTATGTTAATGGAGGTACTTTATGGAACATAGAACAGTTCAGAAAAGGCCCTTTGGCCCACTATGTTGGTGCCAAACATAATGCAAGATACACTAATCTGCCAGCTCCATATATGTCCATTTCCTGTACATCCACGTGTCTATCCAAAAAAACTCTTCAAAGCCTTTTAAATCAGGGAATTGAAATGTAACTATTGTAATTCGCCTTTCAATAACTGACTGTGATATGGACATGTTCATTCCATTGTTAATATACTGCATAAATTGAATAATATGCTTTCAAATATGCCTTTCTGGAGCCCAATCATTCCAAGCGGAGACTTCAGAAATCCCAAGCTCATTGGTTTTGCTAGGACAGCTTCTTCCAATCTTGAACAGACCTCTCACAAGCTGAAGGTTGTATTCCCAACACCCCCCCCCCCCACACCAATCTACCTCATGACGGACCTTGCACTCTTTTAATGTGCACTTTAACACTGCTGTAACACTGTTCTACTGTAATGTGCTGTAACACTGTTCTACTGTTTCCCCTCTCTGCATTACCTGAAGCACCCATGTATGGATATCTTTATGCCTGGATAGCATGCAAAACAATATTTTCATTGTATCTCAGTACATATGACAATAAAACCTATACTCAGTACTTGAGTAGTAACTCAGATTAAATGTTACTTTATATGTTTCAGTACTTTTCTCTAACTTTTATGTATTCTATGTCTCAACCAATTGCAGTAAAAAGTTCCATATTCTAATTACACTCTTTGGTTAAAAAAGTTTCAAGACCATCACACACTTATACTCAAAACCACCTAATGATTTTAAAGTTTTCTCTCTTGGGTTTCTTTCCTCAGACTTATTAACTTTACAATGGTCCTTTCAGTTTCCTCCATCCTAGATTCTGGAATTAATTCCCAATAACTTTCAATTTCCTCTTATAATTTAAAGCACTCCTGAAAGCATACATTTTAACCAGGTCTAGTCTAATGTCTTTCATTGTGCTCAGTAATCAGGTTTTATTTGATAATGCACAAGTGCTTTGCATACTTGACTAAATTAGAGATAATCTAAAAGTAAAAATTGTGTTGATATTTTGGATGCTGCACACACTACAATTCTATCATTTTTGTGTTTCAGCATTGGTTAGATATATTTGGGGGTCTTCCATTCGAAAGTTTGAAAATCACAGTTCAAGCTCCAGTAAATATCAATCGGCATTTACCACTTTCCACAGGTTCTGTGCTGGCATTGAAATGTTGTAATCAACATAACAAGAAATCTCCTGCCACTGAGGACTCATAGGTGCTGCAACATCATGCCTGGAAAAAAAGTTACAAGCTTCATCACATGAGTTAGTAAGTTTATTATTGTTCCAATCTGTAAATATTAAGTGGACCAGAACCCAACTGCTGCTGATGTAATCTTGACACTACATATGGGAGATGTATTTATATTACCTTTTCACCTTGTTCACACAAAGCAAAGAACTTAAGTATAAATAATAATCTTGTGGATTCATTGAGGACCTTGATGCAGGACATGCAGAGCTAAAATATTTAATTCACTGTTTATTGAAGCACTCATATCTTTAATAATAAAGGCACATTAAATCTTTAAGATAATTAAACAATGTAGTATTTCCAAAATACTACCTGAAGAAATGTCAGTGTTTGGAATGGATTAACTGTAGAACTCTTGCAAAGAGTTGATGCAGGCAGAATGTCACTTCATTCTAATTCTACCTCTACCAACATCTTTCACATTGCTTGCCAATAAATAATTGATAGCAAGGGCTAGCCAGAGACCTCAGGTTACCTCCCAGTCCATTAAGATAAGGAACACTGCAAGAAGTAGAAGAAAGGAGTATTGCCTTAAATAATTAATCTACAATGATGCCAAAATATCCTGGTTTCTATTCCATATGCAAAAATTGTCAGCTATAAAGACATGTGTAGTGGAATTTTAATACAAATCTTGGCATACCATATTCCTGTTCACTAAATTATGTGAGCTGCATAACAATAAAGAAATAAAAAGAATGCATGTGGATCTGCTGAATATTCCTGAGGTTTCTTGCTTTTATATCAGACATCTTCATTTTGGAATTGATAATACTTTGGTTTATTTGCTTCATATTTCAAATGTATATGTATACATTTTTCTGCTAAAAATTCATACTCAGGAACAGGCAATTCTCAATAATTCAATTGACCAGAGTGATTAACAAAAATGCAAGATGATGGAAGTGCATCAATGTAACAGCACGCTCCTTGTACATACGTGTTAAGATAACGAGCTGTCATCCCATGGACCAATTGCACAATATCACCATGGCGAACTGAGCGAGGTGGATTGCTGACAACCAGCTCCTGTCTGAATAAGAAAGAAAACACAATGACAAGTCCATATAGTTTATATATAAGTAACTGTCTGCTAAACATCTCCATTTGAGCTAAGCACAAGAACATCAAGTGGTGAGCTTGGGAACTAAGGAAAATAAATTAAAATTCTGTTGGATAAAAAGCGTTCATGACACCATTTACATTTTGTCTCAGAATTAGTAGTAACAGTAGAAGGATGCAATTTTAAAGTAATGTCAAGTGTACAAATAAAATCTTCTCAAGTGCAACTCTTTTCATGGTTACATTCAAAGTAATTTTTTTGTAAATGTTGGACCAGACCTGGCTAAACAAATCCCTGATCCAGGGACATCTGGAGAAACTCCTGAGAATTTATTGGAGAGAAATCCCTGCTCTATGTTTCTTATGCCAGTAGATGAAAAAGAACTGTTGGAAATTGTTAAAACAAATAAAAACAAAATGTCTACTGATTTCAACGACATTGACATGTCGTTAGTTAAGATGGTCATCGAGGGGATTTCCAAACCTCTAACATTTATTTGTAATTTATCTTTCCAAACCGGTACTTTTCCAACTAAAATGAAAATAGCAAAAGTCATACCAATATACAAAACTGGGAACAAGCATCATTTCACATACTACCGACCTGTTTCTTTACTCCCTCAATTCTCCAAAGTACTAGAAAAAATGTTCAATAATAGACTAGACATATTTGTAGAAAAGCATAAACTAATCACTGAAAGTCAATATGGATTCAGATCAAACAGATCAACATCACTTGCAATAATAGAATCAATTGAAGATATCACAAACGCTATTGACAATAAACTATACGCAGCTGGGATATTTATTGATATAAAGAAAGCATTTGATACGATTAATCATGATATTTTATTAAAAAAATTAGAAAGGTATGGCATTAGAGGTCTAGTACTGAATTGGATAAAAAGCTATTTAAGTAACAGGCAACAGTTTGTGAAGCTGGGCAGTTACAGTTCTACATGTTTGGACATTGCTTGTGGTGTCCCCTAGGGGTCAGTGTTGGGTCCAAAACTATTCATCATGTATATAAACGACATTTGTAATGTGTCCAACGCCTTGAGGCTGGTCTTGTTTGCAGACGACACAAATATTTTTTGTTCTGGGGAGAATTAAAAACAACTACTGGACAAAATAACAAAAGAAATGGGCAAACTGAAAACATGGTTTGCCAGGAACAAAATATCATTAAACTTGAGCAAAACCAAAATAATGTTATTTGGTAATTGCAGAACAAACACAAAAGCAAATATAAAGATAAATGGGGTTGAAATAGAACAAGTTCATGAAAATAAATTTCTTGGGGTTATAATGGATGATGGAATCAGCTGGAAATCACACATTAAACATGTACAATCCAAACTGTCAAAAAGCATTTCGGTACTACACAAAGTTAAGCAGGTTCTGGATCACAAATCACTCTGCATTCTCTACTGTTCACTAATCTTACCCTATTTAAATTACTGTGCAGAAGTCTGGGGCAATAACTATAAAAGTTCGCTACATTCATTAACTATTCTGCAAAAAAGAGCAATACGTATTATTCACAAGGTCAGGTATCTGGGTCACACTAATCCATTATTCTTATAGTCAAAATTATTAAAATTAGAAGATTTGGTTGCATTTAAAACAGCACAGATAATGTTTAGGGCCAAAAATAAAAACTTACCTGGAAATATACAAAAATTATTTAATGTGCGAGTGGGGGGTTATAATTTAAGAAGAATATTTAATTTTAAGGTACAAAGAGTCCGCACGACCAGAAAAACGTTTTGTATTTCGGTCTGTGGAGTAGGATTGTGGAACAGTTTGAATGTGGAATTAAAGCAATGTCCAAACATGAACCAGTTCAAAATGACACACAAGGTACAGGGATGAAGGGGATGGTTGACAAACAGGGGTTAATGTTTATTTATTATTTTATTTATTATTTATTTATGTCTTTTGGTTACTTCATACATATTACTTGTATGTGTATATCAGTTGTATGTATATATATATGGCTGTATGTATCTCTAAAAATGGTCTGGGGTATCATTATTATTAATTAATTAATTATTAAATATGGAAGAAGGGTTTAGGGAGAAGGGGTGAGATTAAATAAGTTATTCTTCTTCTCACTCCTTTTCGAGCTTGTAAAGAAAAAGTGTTGGACATTTAAATCTTGCATTATGCATTTCATTGCTTTGCAAATATTGCCTGGAATGTCCAATGTTTGACTATTTCGATTTTGTTATTGTTATTTATTCCTATTTATGTCTTTACTTGTTCGGAACAAATAAATAAATAAATAAAAATAAATAGAAGTTCACACATACTTGCCAGGATCCTTTATAATCCACCAATTGTTCACATCTTTAAAAGGATAGCATGTTACTTGTTGCTGATGTGAGCTGCCTCTGCCACCATCATACCTGCAAAGATACACACAATTTCAGCTAACAAATGGCAGCTCTGACAGTACAAAACTCCGTTAACTCTAAGCCAAAACATGTTACATTAGGGATCTTAACCCAAAATATCACCAATCCATTTTCTCCAGAGATGCTGCCTGACCTGCTGAGTTATTCCAGCCTTTTGTGTTTATCTGTTATTTTATATGTCCTCAAATGTATCCTCAATTTTTTCCCCTTCAGAAATCTTTTTTTTTTAAATAGTGGTGTATCATGTAACAAACTAGGTCAATGCATGCCTTTTGATCATTATGTAGGCAAAACCCTTCATTATGTAGGCAAAACTCTGCTGCCTGCATTTAAATCAAATTAAGTCCTGTTCATCCATTATAATTCTTCTCATTGGCCTACACTTTCAAGATACATTTATTTATTTGTCACATGTACTAATTGGTACAGTGAAATGTGTAGTCACCGTACAAATAATAAAGAGCACAAAACACGAGTCTTTTACACAGACATCCCCACACAGAAGGATCAGAGTTTCCTACTGTGAGGGAAGGCTCCAAAATTCAGTCATCCTCCTCTGTTGTCCTCCCGTGGTCGGGTGGCTCCCGAACCCCCCGCTGTCGCCGCTAAGGGCGGCCCGATGTTCAGGCCCGCTCGCCAGGGGTGATGGAAGTCCGACGTCGGGACTGGAGGACATCCTCAGCGGCTTGGACATCCAAATCGGCCACCTCCTACCGGACGGAGTCCGCTGCTCCCGAAGTCAACAGGCCGCATCAGGCGGAGGTTCAACGCTGGCGGCCCTCGGCAAAGGGCCCCAGGACTCCGCGATGTTGAAGTCAGCGCTGCCTGCGCTGGAAGCTCTACGAACCACAGCTCTGATGTTAAAGCAGCAGGCCCAACACTCCGGAGCTTCAACGGCGATACAGGTAAGCAATCGCCCGTTCCGTGATGTATCCAGCGCTGCGCCGCCGCTGCTGAAGGGTCCGGGGTCCCCGGCAGGAAAGGCCACTCCAATCCAGGTGGTAGGCCGCGAGGAGGGGGGGGAGGACGCGACTCGGAGAATAGTCGCGTCCACGCCAGGAAGTGAATGGGAAACGGTTTCCCCCTTACCCTACCCCCCTCCCCCACATAGAAAAGCTAAAGAAATCTCCAAAACAAACTTTTAAAACTGACTAAAAATTTAAAAAGACAGAAAAACAGACAGACTGTAGGCAGAGGCTGCCATCAATGCGGCGCCCCTAGCGGACTTGCACAAGATCTGCCAACATTTAAGCATTAAAATTATCACCCTTATTTTCAAATCCCTCCGTGGCCTTGTTTATTGATATTTCTATAGTGCGCATCAATCACACATGGCTTTGAAATCTGTGCTCCTCCAGTTTGGGCCTTGTGTAATCAGATTTTAATCTCTGCAGTTAGTACTGAACGATGTAGCTTATTGATAATGTCCTTCAGGAATACTCTCGTTAAAGTTTTCTGCCTCTACCTCTCTCCCTTCCTTTAAAATGCTGTTTGAACCTAATGCTTTACCAGACTTTTATTCAGCTCTCTTGTATTTCTGTATGTGGCCAGATATGTTATCTTCTGTCAAGCAACTTAGGGAGTTACATTACAGGCACAACAGAAGGATAAAGTTGTTGCACGCACAATACAAAGCTTTTGTATCAAAATCTACGGTATGTTGTTGAAAGATTCAAATACAGGGCAGCGGCAGCATTTAACTGTATACAGTGTTGAGTGCTAGAATTATCTGTAGTCTGCCATAGTTCCCTTATGCACCCAAACTTCATAAACAGGATCAAAACATTTCTATCATCTTGAACCATTCATTACCTGATAGGGTACATGTTCTTGTGTGAATGGAGCCAGCATGGAACAGGTTTGCTCCATGTATTCCTCAGCGTAATCTGGGAACCATAGGCTATTTCAAGAGGTTGTCCCTGTGTGATCCTTGCCAGTCCCCCCTGTAAAAGAAAACATGTGTAACATTAAATATTTATACTAACATAATAAAACATATCTATGCGTCAAACTTGCCAGTATATACTTTTGACTCGTAGACACAAAAAGCTGGAGTAACTCAGTGGGACAGGCAGCATCTCTGGAGACGGAATGGGTGACGTATCGGGTCGAGACCCTTCTTCAGACTGGTTAAGGATAAGGGAAACGAGAGACGGTGATGTGGAGAGATAAAGAACAATGAATGAAAGATATGCAAAAAAGTAATGATGATAAAGGAAACAGGCCATTGTTAGCTGTTTGTAGGGTGAAAATGAAAAGCTAGTGCGACTTGGGTGGGGGACGGATAGAGAGAGAGGGAATGCCGGGGCTACCTAAAATCAATATTCATACCACTGGGCTGCAAGCTGCCCAAGCGAAATATGAGATGCTGTTCCTCCAATTTGCGTTTAGCCTCACTCTGACAATGGAGGAGACCTAGGACAGAAAGGGCAGTGTAGGAATGGGAAGGAGAATTAAAGTGTCCAGCAACCGGGAGATCAGGTAGGTTCAGGTGGGCTGAGCGAAGGAGTTCTGCGAAACAATCGCCCAGTCTGTGTATGGTCATCTCTCCTTTTGTTAGTGATGATGACTCACTGTATCTCTCTGTTCTCCTGCAGCTCACCATTGTGAGTTATTCCCTTTGAGCCTGCAGATTATTCAACCAAATTCTTTTTTTCTCACCTCACACAAGATTGATTGTGAAATGATGAACAGATTCAGGAATCAAGCTGCCTTTGCCTGCCACCCCTTATGAATCAAAGTTACATCGAATTTAGTGTTAAAGAAGGAACTGCAGATGCTGGAAAATCGAAGGTACACAAAAATGCTGGAGAAACTCAGCGGGTGCAGCAGCATCTATGGAGCGAAGGAAATAGGCAATGTTTCGGGCCGAAACCCTTCTTCAGACATAGAATTTAGTGGTCTGCACTCCCAATGCCAGTCCCACTAAGCAGAACTACTAGGCTTGAAAACATTCTGAATGACAAATAGTTTATTCAACTAAAACATAGGAAGGCAAATTATAATGTCAATCAGCTTAAAGTATAGGTCTCATTATAAATCATAACCAGTTTAGAGTCGCAATGATCACAGGATAGATTCTGAAAAATCGTTCTGCAGCCTTGAAATTATCTAGGTTTTGGTGTTCCTTCGTGTTTACCAATGAATTTAACAATTTGAATACGTCCTGTCAAATTAAATTCCTGAAGCATACCAGGCTGTTTGAATTCTTAACACACTGTGTTTAGAGTAACTTTAAAACATTTTGCTTATCAAGGAGAAAGAAAAATAAAATCAGTGGCTGGTAGAGCTGCTTCTTCACAGTGCCAGAGACTCGGGCTCGAACCTGACCAGTGTAGGGAGTGGATGTGAAAGTGGGACACAAACAGAACGAGTGTGAACAGAGGATCAATGCGTGGCATGGATTCTGTGGGCCGAAGGGGGTATTTCCATACTGTATCTCTACACTAAACTATCTTCATGTAATATATTCTTTCTGTGTGATTTTATTTTCACTTTCTGCACATCCATTACTAGAATAAATGCACTGATGAGAAGACCCACATGATATTCAATAGTCTTACCTCCAGACTTGCTTGGAACATGCTGGTCATTATTTGATCGTGTGGCCCAGAGCGGTACAACAAAGTCAGGTGGATGTAGAAGCAGCCCAGATACAAGATTATTGGGAGGACTAGAAGTGCACATACACGGGCCATGACGTGATAAAACACTGTGACCTGCGAATGAGATTTAGAGAAATTGCAAGGCTTCGTCTTCAAACTAGGCGATATGGTAATAAAGGGGAAAAAAAATCCAACCAACTGGCCAATTTTTTCAGTCCACAATGCAAGCACAGAGGCCTCCATTTCCATGTTCTAATTAAAAAAAGTTAAAGTTATATTGCATTATTCTAGTACATTTTTCTTTTTCAAGAAATAAAATGAAGTTACTGGGAGTAAGCAAAATCCCAAAACACACTTATTAGAACAATGATTAATATGTTGCCAAACGAAAACTATATCTGAGAAGTAGCGACAAAATGCATTTGATTTTTATCAGATCATCGACCTGTAGTATAGATAGTTCCGCTCCACAGATGCTGCCTGACCTGTAAATCCTTCCAGCATTTCGAATGTGCATACAGTTTTTGTTTTCCCCTATTCCCAACAAGGATAATCCCTCTCTATCTATATTGTTAGATAGCTTTGGAGCTGTTTCTTTTCACTCCATGTCTGCAACAGTTAGATTATTTGATTGAATTTCAAAGGGATTGTCAAATTCAATCGGCTTCCATGAGAATCACTTGGGAAACTCTTCCCAAGCCGGAGCTCAGACATAATTGCAACGTAAAATAGGCAGCTCTTACAGGAGCTAGATTTTAGCTCAAGAGTTCAAAAATGTTTAACTGTCATATGTACCAGGAGAAGAATAACGACATCCTTCCTCAATGTGCCTGGAAAGCTGCAACAAATTAGAATGCCATTATTCCAGTCCCAATGCATATGACAATTAACCATTCTTGAACTTACAAGCTAAAAATTCACAATTATTTACCTGCCCCCTACTTTAGAAGAACACAATTATCTGCATTTTCCTATTTAGATTACTTACACTCGCAGCACAGACTTCAAATGACCACCCCACATAACAGTTAACTATTGCAATGGGCCTTCAGACTGAAATCTAATGTGAATAACACCAAGGGAGATCTGAACAAACGGATGAGTGAACAAAGTAATATTCAAACTGTCTTAAAAAAAAAAAAAAGGTATCTCGAACAAGGGAGGAACCATTTGTCAAAGGAGGAACCAATTGCCTATCTGCAGAGTAGTCAGCTTCACCTATTTCGCCAACATTACTACCTCACCCACATTAGTCTTAGTGCAATCTTGTGTAGCATCCAGGTTCAGGAGCAGCTTATTCCCAACCATCAAACACAACAACCTCCAACTAAACTCAGAATTACATATAGACTTGGGAGGTGGGGTTGCTTTTATCTTGTCCTATTGTTTTTGTTCATGTTGAAGTTTTTTGTTGTTTATTATGGTGTTTACTACAGAGTACTAGGTTTACATATATGTTGTGCTGCTGCAAGTAAGAATTGTATTGTTTTGTTTTGGAACATATGGCAATAAAATGCTCTTGACTCAAATTGGCTTTAGCATTTCATTATTTATCTCGTGACTTTAATGTAGGGAAACAAAATCTGACACTGACTTACAAATAAATATTTTTAGAACCAATAATTAAATAGTTGAATCTTAAGGACATTGAGGAAGAGGGATGAAGAGGTTTAAATTGGGAATCCAGAGCTTAAGGCCATGGCAGTTTAAGACATGACCACGAGTGGTGAATTGAATAAAATGACAAATGCTCATGAACTGGAAGAACACAGACATCTCGCAATGTCAAAGGGCTGGAGAATATTACAGATATGGAGAGAGGTGAAGACAGAGGGATATGAAACAAAGGATGTGAATTTTGCAAACAGGTCTATGCAATGCACATCACCAAGTGTAGGGTTGATGAGAAAACCGGACTGGTGCACATTAAGACACAGGCAGCAATTCCAGGCAATGGCAAACACAGGGGAAGCCTGTAGGAGGGCACTGGAATATTTAAGACTCAGGATGAGAGTTTGTTCAGCTAGTGGAAGATTCACTTTGTAGAGAGAGGTGGTTTAATGGCTTCACTAATATCTCCTTGACTGGTCCTGGATATCAAACAAACATTATGACAATTTAGAGGCGGTGAAGGGGCCGAGGAAGGTGAGTGTCAACACTGAATAACAGCAACTAACCTTTAAAACAGTACCTGTTTGCGTTAAATCCCTTGGGATCTCGTGAAATTCTGAAACATGTTATATTAAAATTAAGCCTTTCTTTTACAGCTACTGACTGACCTCTGAATATGCCAACATGCAGTCACCACATTCTAGTTAGCGACTGGGAGATCCAGCAGGCTTTGACCGATTAAGCATAAGTGTTCAGCAAAACGGTTGCTGTGTACGCTCTGTCGCGCCAATCCTTCAATGTAGTCAATAGTCTCCAATTGCTTGAGAGGAGGAATTACTAGATTCAATTGTATTTATTTATCTGTTTCATTAGAAAAGTCATGGTATAACTGAGTGGTTTGTTGGGCCATTTGAGAGGCATTTACGAGTCTTTGTTAGGTCTGGAATTACATATGGGGCAGGCCAGATTATTAACTGAAAAATTAAAAAATCGTGATCTTGGAAATCTTAAATAAATGGAGAAAATGCTGAAAAAGCACCAAAGGTTAGGCAGCATCCGTGGAAAGGAAAACACAATTAGCGTTTTATGTTGAAGACCCTTCATCATAACTGGAATATTAATCTATTCCATAAATCCATGTCCTTATCCCAACATAGTAACTGACATTTCAATTTAGTTAATAACACACAGCAGGATAATTCTGATGAAGAGTATTTGACCTGAAATGTTACCTATTTCTCTGTACATAATTGCTGCCTGATCTATTGTGGGCTATTAACTGAATATAAATGTCTAAATTTAATCTAAACTGAATATAAAAGGTACTATGGTACAATTTGAATTTGGGTCACTTGAATGTTAGTCCAGGCCTCTGGATTACAATTCTGGTAACTTAAACACTGAGACTACCACTGCACTCTCGTACTTACCACAGCAATGCCAGTATACGAGTTATTAAAGATGTACTCTTGAGCTCCAAAAACATAAATTAATTGATTTACCATATAATGTCTCCATCACACAAAATTAAATATAAACGGTAGCTTAGATACCTACATTTGATAATGTTGTATCCCCAATTAGCTTCCATGTATGTACTCCAGCAATAGCCAACAGAAGCAAGTATGTGAATAAGCCCATGTATTTTACCCTGCAAACATATCAAAACAAAAATAGCCATTGGATTTGAAGTCCCAAGTTAACATTTCTAATTAAGCTAACAAAAGTCATAGGTTTCCACATTTAAGATTAAATGATAATGAATTACAAACAACTTGCATTTACACAGCACTTTAGCACAACAAAATATTCCAGAGCATTTCACATCAGCAATTTAAAACAAAATTAGACAATAGACAATAGGAGTAGGCCATTCAGCCCTTCGAGCCAGCACCGCCATGCAATGTGATCATGGCTGATCAGCCCCAATCAGTACCCCGTTCATGCCTTCTCCCCATATCCCCTGACTCCGCTATCTTTAAGAGCCCTATCTAGCTCTCTCTTGAAAGTATCCAGAGAACCGGCCCCTCTGAGGCAGAGAATTCCACAGCCTCACAACTCTCTGTGTGAAAAAGTGTTTCCTCGTCTCAGTTCTAAATGGCTTACCCCTTATTCTTAAACTGTGGCCCCTGGTCCCCCAACAGCCGGCTACAATGTGATATTACAACAAATGATTAAAAACTTCCATCAAAAAGTTAAGCTTTAAGAAAGAGGAAAGGATGAGATGGAAAATTATTTCAGGAGGTAACTGCAGAGGTTATGGCCTTAGCAGCTCTGTTTCAGAGTTCTCTAGGGCCTATCGCAAAGTAGACTCTAGCTTTCTCAAGTGGTCAAGACCAAAGTAGTAGTTAAGAGGGAATTAACGCTGCTGCTCTCTTCAAACAGCCTATCACCCTCACCCCAGCCATTTCCTTTTCTCTCTTCCATTTCTGTGAGAAGATACAGGCGCTTGATAGCTCAAATATCCAGACTTAAGAATAGCTTCTTCCCTGCTACTGACAGACCACTGAACCAATCATCTCTTTCACACCTCATTCCCGGAGGTGCTGTCACATATTCTTAACTCTACTTCATTCAGTGATTCTGTTATTGTACTTTTGTTCTCGGATCCTGTCCATAACAATGGTTCCTTAAATGTAACTTTATGCAACTAATTTTCCCACATTTTCTGGTTAAAAACTCTGAAATTTTAAAGAAAATTACTTTCCTTTGGACATTCTGCCAGTGGTTTAAATCACTTAACCTCAAATTTTCAACTCACTCCCATGAAGTAGTAGTTATTTTATGTACCCATGCTCTAGTCAATGATTTAAATCGTACCCTCAGATTTTCAATCCACTTTCCAGAAACAGTCTGTATTCCATCAAAGTATCGATTCATAAATTTCTCATACATTCTCCTATCCAACAAAGAAACAACACAATGGTTTAAATAGTCTCCTGCAAGGTATGTTTCTGTGATAAGGCTCACATGATGCGCACTAGACTATTCCATATGATGGTGATCAGTGGTGAGAACCCTGGCTGAATTTTCTCCTCCCTTATCATAGAGATCAATTGTTGAACCTTCAATGTCAACCTGGCTGAGAGCAGCCAACCCCACTTAGAACAGCATTAAATGTATAAGCTCTCTAGTATTAATGACTCAGCTACATTGCAGTACACAAAGAGATCCCAAATTTCCATTTCATCTGCTTTGTAATTAAATTAAAATAAACATTAAGTAAATTATGCTTATCCATGTAGGAGAAATGCAGCAATCTTAGCCTTGCAGAGGTTAAAATTCAAGAACATTTGTTCAGCTGACATATTTATTTGTAATCTATATGCTGAACAGATAAGCAAGCGGCAATAAGCGAGTTCAGTATTCCGAAAAACGCAAGGAATCATGGGATTTGTCAAAGTTCATTCGAGAAAAAATAGCGAACGGGGATGCCAGGTAGCAGGAGAGCCGGGTGTAACAGCGAAAGAGGGGGTAGATACATGTGAGAGACAGGGGGAGAGACTGGTCCGACGGAGAGACGGTGATAGGTGGGGGAGAGAGAAAGGGGGTGAAAGACTTGCGTGTTTGTGTTTTGCTCATGGATGTGTTTAGTTTAACATTCCGTGGAGGGAGGGGGGGGGGGTTGGTTGCAGAGACAGGCAATGTCCCCCAGTCTCTCCCTCCAGTCTGGGGCGGGGGGATGGGGGATGGAGGGATTGTCCTAGCGCCGGGGAATTCTTCCGGAAACGGGGTGTCTGGGACCTGCAGTGAAGCCGCGATAGCGAGTTCATCTCCCCGCCGCCTCGCCTTTACCCGCGGACAGGCGTTGGTCCGTAGAAAGGAACTGCAGATGCTGGTTTACACCGAAGGTAGATACAACGTGCTGGAGTAACTCAGCGGGACAGGCAGCATCTTTGGAGAAAAGGAATAGGTGACGTTTTGGGTCGAGACCCTTCTCCAGAGATGTTGCCTGTTCCGCTGTGTTACTGCAGCATTTTGTGTGTATCCCCGTTGATGACTGGTGCTCGGCTTTCGTTGGCACTGAGGGGGTTAACCGACAGCCACTGGTTAAGGCGACAGTGTAGCTGATGGTCCCCGTCCCGTCGGGGAATGGGTTCCTCGGGAGATGGAGCAGAGTTGAGCTGGAGTTAGTGCTTCTTCTCCGTACTGGCTGTAAGCCTGGGGCTGCCACTGCTCTGGGCCGGTGTCCCATCAGTCCAGTGTCACCCCAGACATCTCCAGCCGCCCCCGGACAGGGATGGGACACTCGGGAGGGGATGGGGACGGTAGTGAGACTCCGCTCATAAATCTGCTCCTGGGGTTATGCAGGAGGGGTGCGTGGTTTGCCCCTGTATAATAACCCCGTATAACCCGGGAGGGCAGCCCGAGTGAGAATGGAACCCATACACATAGGCTAAGGGGAACCGGACCGTGATTCATTAGATTGTCACTGCTGAAATTTCTGCATGGACCTAGAGAAGGGAGAACTAGTGTTGCTAGCTCCAGTAGCAATTCAACAGCGCTTGCAGCGCCGAAGGCCCAGTTCGATCCTGATGAAACGCAAGTCTGTACACAGCCGGCAGCTCGGCTGCCGAGAATGTTTATCCCCAGTGACCTATGACCTGGGCATGCGCAGTTGGAATGCCAAACTCGCTTATTGCTGCTTTATATACATATGTGAAGGAACTCACCCAATAGCAAATGCACATGCTGTTCCAGTTAGGAAAAGCCAAAACCACCACTTCACTGAAAATGAGCTGAAACAAAATGTAATTGATGAAAGGCATTAATGTCTACATTGCACACTTTCCATAGTTTACAACATAAAATATTACAGTAATGGTTCATCATACCTGTTTTTCTGTATATTGTAGAATTTCAGATAAGACAAGACCGCCAGCAGTGCAAAGAAAATGAGAATGGGTTCCAGAAGCATAAACCGTGACTGGGTTATTAAGGAGTTTTCTATTTGGAAAAAGAGAACTGCAATATTGGAACGGCATAAATTTTGTACAAATACATACTACTTGTAAAGCAGACATTTCACAATGGTAGAAATGAAATCTAACACACACTCAACACGAACAGCTGCATTGATATATGGATTTGGTGACGGGGCTGATTTTGCACATGTGAGATTATGTCTTACAAATTTGACTTGCATATTTTGACAAGTAACCAAAAAGGTTGACGAGGGCAAAGCCATAGACGTTGTCTATATGGACTTCAGCAGGGCCTTTGATAAGGTTTTGCATGGTAGGCTGCTCTGAAAGATTAGATTGCATGGTATCCAGGGAGCTGGCTAGACAGAAAATTGGCTTCATGGAAGGAAGCAGAAGGTGATGGTGAAAGGCTGGTTTTCAGACTGGAGGCCTGTGAACAGTGGTGTGTCTCAAGGATCATTGCTGGGCCCTTTGGTGTTTATGGTATATATCAATTATTTAGATTAGAATGAACATGGCCTCCCCAGGGAAAAATAAAAGAAAGGTACTTGAATAGATCATCCGAATCATAGGCATACCAACTCCTAATAGTGGTTAGTAACCTGTTATGGAGACAGAGGTAATATAAATAAAATAACTGGTGCTGTAAATAAACCTCATTCTGCACAACTGTAAAAGGGGATTCTCAACACCACACTCAGCAAAGAGTATAATAGTAGATACTTTCTACCCTGGATATTAACCATCTCTTTAATACTAAAACTCTTCCTATTGTTTGTGCCGACACTGTGCCAATCTACTTTTCCTATCTTCTTCCAAACGCTAGGCCACAGCCTTCCCATTTTCACACATCCTATTCACATTTTTCCTGTTGTGGCAATAAACATCTTCCCGTCGCATTCCCACGTATATTTCCGATGATATTAATACTTAATTTAAAAAACAGCCCCAAAAACTCACCCATTTCAGGAAAAATAACCCGAGTGACGCCACAATGTACTCGCAAGGCAGGACGGGACACTCCGGAAGGGAGGGGCGCATTAGCGGTCAACGAGGAGTGGCGGCGGCTGCTGGCACCTGACGGAAAGGGTGGTGCCGCGGGCCCTGGCTGGTACCGAGCATGGTGCTCCAGCTGGGGTGAGAGCCGAGCACGGGGGTTGGGATGGGGCTGTGACCGGGGCCGAGAAAGAAGCCGCCACTGGAACCAAGGACAAGAGTGGGTCCAGGGTCAGGGACGAGCCCGGAGATGAAGTCGGGGCCTGGACTGGAGCCACGCGGCGGCCGAGCTGACGGCTGGAGTCTACAGCCAGGGCCGGGGCAAGTACAAGAAACAGGCCGATTTCTTGGGGGAAGAGGATGAGGGAAATGAGGAGGGAGATGGGGTGGGGGGTGGGGTGGTAAAGGGAGATGGTGGGTTGTGAAGGTGGGAGATGGGTGCAGGAAGGAGATGCCCCCTCCCTATCTACCCTCACTCCCACCCTCTCTACCCCCCCTCCCACCCACTCTAATCCCCCTCCCTCTCTACCCCCTCCCTCTCTTGGGATTGGAGGGCTGGTGAAGAGGAGGAGGGAGTGCTGGGTGATGAGGAGCAATGAGCCGCGCCTGCTCAGTTGGGGGCTATGCGTGAGTGGTGCAATATTGTGTTGGGGGAACGGGTGAGTTGTGGAATCTTGCGTTGGGGGAGCAGACCCTACGGGTCCGCACTTGGTTTATTTAAATATAAAATTTTAACGTCATAACACTTAAAATAACACAACTATTTCATTTTTGTTTAATTATGCTATCAAATTACCAAACATGATAAGGAGGGCAGCAACAAGAGCAGAGGTGTGAGAATACTTGAGTTCTACGATAATCTGGTATGCCAGCGAGATGCAGAGAGCCCCAGCCAGAGCTGGAAAGAGCCTCAAGTTCCAAACTGGGACAGTCCCTGTGTATTCTGAGCAAAAGAAAACACAAATGTTATAATAATACACCATTGTGAAATATGAATATTTGTGAACCATAGTAAACACACAATCAGCGAAAGCCTTCCCCATGTTTTAACTGATATTCCAACTCAACCACAGAATATGAGAAATAGAAACAGAGGCCCTCAAAGGGTCTTGGACCTGAAACGTTAAATCGGTTTCTCTTTCCAGTCTGCCAAGTGTTTTCAGTATTTTCTGTTTTTAGTTCAGACTTTTCCATGTTTGTGCACATTTTAAACAGAATGACAGGAAAGCGACTATTGAAAGAAGGAGAATTTACCTGATGACCCATCTGCCCATCTAACCTGTTCTAGATGCCCATGCATAGTTAGAACTTCCAAACTTCCAGTCTGCTGATTGCTGATCTTGGGAGCACAAGAAGATAATTATCTAACGGCAAGTGGATAATGAGTGGAACCTGACCCCAAATTGACAGAAGTAAGATCAAGTCATCAAGGTGATATTTAGATATTCTCTGGCTCACAGCTTAGTGATTACAATACATGACCACTCTGAGTAGTGGACACTGGAATTCTGTGCCTGGAAGGATACGGTAGAAATGTATGTAGTGGGATTCAGTTTGCTAAAGAGGACTGCAAAAATCAATTAAAGGGCATGACAATAAATCAACAATAGCACACATCCAATGACGTATTTCATATATTCAACAGTGTGCTCCAGTGATCAAAGAAAGTCTCTGCAAGAAGGATGCACCAAGGCTAACTAAGGAAAATGCAAGATGGAAAGAAAATTCATATACTGCTTTAGATAGGCACATGCAAATGCAGGGAATAGAAAGATATAGATCATGTGACTGTTCTGTTGCTGTACTGTTCTACGTTGCAATGATTAATGGTCAGCCAGAGGATTGGAACATTTTTCAGAAACTGATAAAGATTGACTAATGAAGAGGGAGATGTTTGAGTTTTAAGATTAAACTATTAAATAATTAAAGAAATATAGCAAGTATATAAAAAGTGAAAGATACTCTCATACTCCAACCACTCAACAAATGTAGATCAATATGGTTAAATGATGCTATTTCAATATAAACAACCTAGTGGATTCAAACTAAGGCATTATCTGTAAAAGAAGAAACAAAAATGCTGGAAATACTCAGGTCATGAAGGTTGTGTGGACAGAAAAGCAGAGTTAACATTTCAGGTTGATGACATTTCGTTTGAATAATTCTCGTTTCTCTCTCTCTCAACAGTTGCTGCCTGACCTGCTGAGTATTTCCATAATTTTCTATTTACATTTCAGATTTACAGCATCTGTAATTTATTGCCTTTAGAAAACTCTATTAAACCCAAACTATATATTTATGGCCTGACTTTAAATTTTGATTACAGCCACAAATATTTTATCCAAATGGATTCAATATTGCAACAGGAAAGAATCAATATGGATGTATGTTCTAAAATACACATGTAACAAAATGTCCTTGCATCAATATCAGAAGTTGGAAATGCATGACTATGGGCACAACAGTGAAAGTATAAATATGTTTTATAAGTATGTTACTTTCTCCAGGAGGCACCATTAATACACATTAGCAGACACTCAATGATCCATTCAAAGCCAGTAGGTGGCATATGTGCAACAGGTAAAAGTATTTAGTGAGCGTTTGTTTCCTTATACAGGTCCACCACCGATTTTCTGGTATCCTTGATTCCAGTCTTTCTGGATTATCCATTTTGCTGGACCAACAGAGGTCAAGGCATCTGAGAGAAGTTCAATGGTATCGGAACAGTACCTCAGTACCGGGGAGTCTCACTTAGTTTGATACTGCTAACTTTCACTACAAAATACGGTGAAAAAGAGCAATGATTCCCACCTGCACCAATTCTATTCCAAGCAAAATTTCCATCAAAACCACCGAGATAAGCTGAAAATGAAATAGATGTGCATAGCAATTAGTACTCATTAATCAATCAATCAACATTAAAAAACATTTTTGAAAGTAAATACTTTGCAACTTTTCAGTTTTGAAAAGATTCATAAAAGCAACATTATCTTAGTATAGTAAAAAAAATTGCAACCACAGCACATCAAAAAGAGTGCAATGACTTAATGGCAATTTTACATTTTTCCGTTTATTGAATGCTGTACATTCTAACTCAGCTTGTGCTGTGTGGTAGCCTACACCCTTCAACAAACTGCACAATTTGCATATTGCTTAAATGCAATGCCAAGATACAAACTAAAATTTAGATTTGCCAACCATGCAAAGCTGAGACATGGAGCAGCACAATAAAGCTAAGCAATGCCACAAAGGATCAGGTCAAAGCCTTGCAGTCCTCTTGTGGTGGACAATTAAATAGCAAACAGGAGGAAGCTCCAAGAACATTCACAGACTCTTTAATGATGGAGACAAAGTGAGTTTCAAAGACAATGCTGAAGCACCTGCAGCAACCTTCCGCCAGAGGAGTTGAGCGGATATTGAGGACTGCGGGCGGCAGAAGATCCCAGAGGGCCACGGCCTTTAATCAGCCAAACGCAAGACCCGGCGGACGGTAGCATGCAAGGGTAAGCTGCTGAGCCTACTCTGCTCGTAGGACCTGGTGGACCGTGGCCTGGAAGGGGGAACCTGTTAAGCCGGCCCCTGCTTGACCCCGTAGACCAGTGATTGGGAGGAGGGAGCCAGTAACGACGAAGGATGCGACAGGCGAGGAACAAGGCTAGTCGGAGAGGAGAGGGACCTGGGGTCTGGCCTACCTCCCCCCTCAAAAACGGCTGTGGGAGGCACCCCCCGGGCGAGGAGAGAACATCGCTTCACTGATCGATCCACATGTCCAAGGAAGGTGATGGTGGAGACCCTGCCTAGGGCTTGCCATGAAAGGGCACCGTTCAACAATTGAGCACGGAATCTGCACTTTGAAAATGGTGCTAAATCATGGTACCTCTTGCATGCAGGATCAGTAGACTATTTCTGTACAGTTTGCTAATCAGGGATGTGCTTAGGTATAGCAATACTCTACTGGACTATTTGTAAGTAAAGAATTTCACTGTGCATTTGGTATATGTGACAATAACTGCATCATTGAGCCATCTATTCTTTCTCCCGAGACCATCAACCTCGTCAGCTGATTTATTTCATTTCAGGCAGTATTAAGGAAAAGGTAAGAGCATATGACACTGAAAAAGCTTTGGTGCAGAAATAGGCCAGGTATAGTAGTGAAGACCTGTGCTCCAGAACTAGCCACACTTCCACCAAAGCTGTTCTAATGCACTTACAAAACTTGCATCTAATCAACGAGGTGGAAAACTGAGCCAATAGTCTTTTGACAAAAGCAGCACCAATCCAATACAGCTCTAAGAGTCTGCTGTCAATAAGCTAGTTCGGTATTCCGACTGAATGATCAGGTCATAGGTCACTCGCCATAAACATTGTCGTTAGCGGATCTGCTGTGTGTTATCAGAACTTTGTTTTCATCCCTATTTTCCAGCTTTGATTCTTCTCGGTAAGAAAATACTGCTTTCAAACTATGAATTAGTTGAATTTATTGTTCCATTGTATAAAGCTACAATGATTTTGTCATTTTTATTGATTTATGCTTCTCCATGGGGTCGGGGTCCGTGGTCGAGCCCGGGTCTCGGGCGCTGTTGAGTTGCTGCTGAGCCGTCCCCGTCCCCGTCCGGAGGTGTCGGGCCAGGCTTGCAGCCGGCGCGGGGGGGGTGAAGCGCTGGCTCCAGCGGGCCGGGGACCGCCGGCTGCGCTTCTCTCCTTGTGCAGTGGCTGTCGATTTGGCCTTTATTAAAATCTGACAATGTGCACTGTAACCATATGTGATTTTTTTCTGTTACAAATCTCAAATTGTGAAGTACAGAGGCAAATAAATAAATGATGGGTCTTTGTCCCAAACATTATGGAGGGGACTGTATGTTGACAGTGCCTGTCCTTGACAACGAGGCAGTATTTGACCAAATATGGAATAAAGAAGCCCAAATAAAATTGGATTCAGTAAGAATCACCAACATCCTTTTGTTACCATTGTTACCATAGACAAAAACATTTGATAATTTAATGGTAACTTCAAAATTAAACTACTGGACTATAGATTCAGACACATAAATTCAAATTTACGCACAAATTAAATAAATCTGGAACTTTACAAATAAAGTTAATCTTATTAAAGGTAGCCATGAAACTATCCGATTGTCATTAAAAATGCATCTGGTTCACCAACATCCTGCAGGGAAACAAATGTACTACTTTTACATAATCTGTCCTTTATATGTCTCCAGACCATTGTGAATGACTCTTAACTGTCTCCTCAGCTTAGGGAAAATTAATGACGGGCAATAAATTATTTTTTTCAGTCTGTTGTCACATATTTGAATACGTTTAGTTTAGATATTCAGCAAGGAAACAGGTCCTTCGGCCCACCAAGTCCGCACTGAACATCGATCACATGCTCACTAATTCTATCCTACACACTGGGAGCAATTACAGAAGCCAATTAATCTACAAACCTGTACATCTTTGGTGTGTGGGTGGAAATCGGAGCAAGGGAGAAAAGCCACGTAGTCACAGGGAGAAGATACAAACACTGTACAGACAGCACCTATAGTCCATGCCAACCTGTTAACAGTAATTCTATGTTATCCCACTTTCTCATCCACTCCTTTTATACTTGAGGTAATTTTGCAGAGGCCAATTAACCTACAACCCCACAGGGATGTGGAGTAAACTGGAGTACTCGGAGAAAACCCACGATGTCACAGGGAGAACATGCAAATGCCACACAGACTGCGCCAGAAGTCAGGATCAAACCCAGGTCTCTGGCTCTGTGAGGCAGCAGCTCTCCCAGCCCAAGTCTTAGGGAAGTCAATAATCTTGTACCAACAAAGCCAAAGAATACATAATATGAACAAAAAAATAAAATAAGATGAACATTTACGCCCTTTGGTCTATTATCAGAAACTTTAAAAATTTCTTTGCTATTCTTCAAACAGTGAGGTTTGATTTATTTTGACTGTTAGTGGTAACAAAATGACTTTAATGCTACAATAATTTTAAAACTTTTCTTTAGAAGTTTCCTTACCTCCAAGAGCCAGAATCATGTGGCCAAGGGGTGGTCCACTGTCATCAATAAAAAACGTTTGTTTCATGTACAATGAAACAAATTGTCCATAATAAACTTCATCAAACCTGGGAAGAGAATTTAGATACCATAATCAATAAACTGCTGAAGAACAGGAAAATACTGAGCTGATAGTATAATGATTTTTTTTTCATGACAAATCCAACAAAAAAGATTGAGACTACTTTTTAAACACACAGACCAGACATCCCAACATTGACTCCATCTACACTTCATGCTGCCTCGGGAAAGCAGCCAATATAGCGACTTGTTCCGTCCCGGTCATTCCTTCTTCTTCCCATTCCCATTGGGCAGAAGATACAGAACAGTGAAAGTACGCACCACCAGACTCAGGAACTGCTTATTCCCCTCTGTTATCAGGCTTCTGAACATTCCTTCCATAAGCTAGGGTACTGTCTGTTTCACCCATACCCATTGCAGACTTTGGACCCTCCAGAACTGGTGCACTACAGTGCTGTACGCTCCACTCCTTATCTTTCCTTTTGTTCTACTTATTGTACTTGAGTTTGACTTGATTATAATTATGTCGACAGTGCCTGTCCTTGAATTATGACTTTTTAAACCCAAAAGAATCAACAGAATAAAAAAATAGAAACAGATGTTAAATACAAATATATGCTTTACACATTAGAGGTTCTGTTTAAAAAAAATATAAAACATCTACATCCTTACATGGCCCTTGGTAATGGAGTAAAAGACCACAAGCATCTGAGACCTTTGATAACTTGCGAAACAGATAACTTGCATGAAAAAAACACCTTTGGAACAAGCAATATCTACTTACACAATAGCTCGAGGATATTGCAGTCCCCACAGTCTGCTTCCAATTCCTAGGACAGTAAGGATGGCTAAAACCACATCAATCTGCACTGTGATTACAATTGGCATTTTCAGCAAATCAACCATTTTCCCTGTTCTGCAAGAAATAACAGGCATTTATACAGATGAGTAGAAAATATCTCTCAAAACCTCATCAATCAACCCAGAACCCACAGAAACTGAATAGAAGACACAGATATGTGTCAAATGTTGCAATTGTATTATCTGAATCGGTTCAGGCAGAAGTGTTTCAATACCAACAACCACAGTAAATACTCCACTGCTTGCTTCATAAATTAGTCTGTTGATGTGAAATTGCACCACTGATGAACAACACGTATGTGTCAAATAAACAAAACTGCACAATTCTCATCCAATGCACCTCATAGAATCCATAACATTAGCTCTTAGCATTCACCCTTGCTGGAGATATATAATGTACAAGTTATCTAGACAGTATCACTGCAGTAGTTCAGTCAGGTTTTATGGTGCAGTTGGTATCAACAAATATTTGGATGGGTCAATCATCGTGGGGGAAACAGGGTTTGAAAAATGTCAAATTGAACACAGATAGTGCAATCTACCCTAGCCCAGGCTTTATTATTTACCACTTCAAGCAGCCTGTAGAATCCATGTAAAATGGCAAATCTTGCAAGATATAATTTACTAATAGGCGCCCTTCATATTAAGTACAGCGTTAGTTTAAACATACGGCAAATGTCTGTCCACCGAATTCTGAGTTTATCCTGAACATCTCTAATAGTCATGAGATTCACTGAAAAGAACAAATCTTACAACAAATAATTTTTTACTACATCAGGATCAAGTTAATTATCAGTGAAATGAGAAACAATAAGCCTGTATTAGTTTAGTTGTGAGAAATATATAATGGCTGAGTTCAAAGGTTTAAGTACTCAGATGCAAAGGCTGTTCTGCAGGTAAATGTGGACACCAGTGTTATCATCTCTCAAAGTGGGTTAGGGATATTTTAAAACTTGAATGGAAGAGGCGACATGTTTCCAAGTTCCAAGATGTGGGTTCTTTTGTTCCTTGATGCAAGGTGGGAGGTGGTGTGACCAAACATTGACCAGGGAGAGTTGACTGCACTGTCTGGGAGGAGGGAAGACAGATGGACTCGGTGGAGAGAGCAGTGGAAGGGGACAGTGGAGGAAGACAGGTCTGGACACTGGGGCGGTTGTAGGGTCTGGGCAGTGGAGGGGAAGCTGGATCCGGGCAGTGTAGGGAGGGGGGGGGGGATAGGGTGTGGGCAGTGGAGAGGGGGCGGGGTGCGAGTAATGGAAAGGCGGGGGGGGGGGGGGCAGGATGTGGGCAGTGGATGTGGGAGTGTGCGGGTAGTGGAGGTGGGAGGGTGCGGGCAGTGGAGGGGGGCAGGGTGCGGGCAGTGGAGGGGGGGCAGGGTGCGGGCAGTGGAGGGGGGCAGGGTGCGGGCAGTGGAGGGGGGGTCAGGGTGCGGGCAGTGTAGGGGGGGCAGGGTGCGGGCAGTGGAGGGGGGGCAGGGTGCGGGCAGTGGAGGGGGGGCAGGGTGCGGGCAGTGGAGGGGGGCAGGGTGCGGGCAGTGGAGGGGGGGCAGGGTGCGGGCAGTGGAGGGGGGGCAGGGTGCGGGCAGTGGAGGGGGGGGCAGGGTGCGGGCAGTGTAGGGGGGGGCAGGGTGCGGGCAGTGTAGGGGGGGCAGGGTGCGGGCAGTGGAGGGGGGGCAGGGTGCGGGCAGTGTAGGGGGGGCAGGGTGCGGGCAGTGGAGGGGGGGCAGTGTGCGGGCAGTGGAGGGGGGGCAGGGTGCGGGCAGTGGAGGGAGGGCAGGGTGCGGGCAGTGGAGGGGGGGCAGGGTGCGGGCAGTGGAGGGGGGGCAGGGTGCGGGCAGTGGAGGGGGGGCAGTGTGCGGGCAGTGGAGGGGGGGCAGGGTGCGGGCAGTGGAGGGAGGGCAGGGTGCGGGCAGTGGAGGGGGGGCAGGGTGCGGGCAGTGGAGGGGGGGCAGGGTGCGGGCAGTGTAGGGGGGGCAGGGTGCGGGCAGTGGAGGGGGGCAGTGTGCGGGCAGTGGAGGGGGGGCAGGGTGCGGGCAGTGGAGGGAGGGCAGGGTGCGGGCAGTGGAGGGGGGGCAGGGTGCGGGCAGTGGAGGGGGGGCAGGGTGCGGGCAGTGGAGGGGGGGCAGGGTGCGGGCAGTGTAGGGGGGGCAGGGTGCGGGCAGTGTAGGGGGGGCAATGGAGGGGGGGCAGGGTCCGGGCAATGGAGGGGGGGGGGCAATGGAGGGGGGGCAGGTGCAGGCAGTGGGGAAAAAAGTCCAGGCACTCTACGGTGGTGTTTAACCCGGTAATGCTCCGCTCGGGGTGGACGGTTCCCGGACCCACGCTGTCACTCTTTTCCCCGCTCACTTCACTTCACCTCACGCTGCTGCCTCGGGGTTTCCTTCACTCGCGGGCCCGTCTTCGCTGCGCTGCCGACGGCGCGGCCGTTGCCGAGCTCCCGCCCGCCCGCCGGCCAGAGGCCGCGCATGCACGTGGGCACCCCGCCTCCCGGGCGGCATCTGCGCGGTGACGTCATCCGCTGCGTGGTCGCCGGGCAACCGCAATATGTCACGTCTCATTTACATATCAGTAGCGGGCACGTTGAGGCCAAACCAAAGATCGGAGAGTTCCGCTCTTTGGGCCAAACGCAGGTTGGAGGAAAAGCACCTCGTATTCCCCATGAGCAGCGGGGGTGTGAGCAGTGTGGGGGCGGGGTAGGGTGCGGGCAGTGGAGAAAAAGTCCAGGCAGCCCAGACACAAAAGGCTGGAGTAACTCAGCGGGACAGGCAGCACCATCTCTGCAGAGAGGGAATGGGTGACGTTTCGGGTCGAAACTCTTCTTGAAACCCACATATAGGGAGGTTGCACGGCCTCGAGGTCACGGCCCGTGACCCGTACTGTTGCCGCGCAACGCCAACTGGAGTACACGCGGTGAATGTACTATGGCTGCCAGCACAGCGGGCCCTTCTTCTGTCCCAGCATCCACTTCCACACTCGCGGACCCCGGGCCGTCTGTCCCCGCGGTCGGGGGGTCGGTTCGGTGTGTCACCCACAGCTTGCGACAGTGTGGCCAGACAGCGCTGACACCGGGGTGCTGTCCCGAGGGATGCGCTCCTTCGGCCGCTTACACCTTGCTCTGGTTCAGAGCGCTCAGTCGCCCTCCACATTTATTTACAGCACAAAAATTGATAATTTCAGCGGTTTTTAACAGGTAAGAAAGTACATCTTACCTGTTAAAAACCGCCGAAATGGTCAATTTGAGCTGTAAATATTTGTGGATATCCTATCTGGGTAACAGTGAGGGACATTTATCTTACTTCAGAATTCCAAAAGTGAGGAGAAATGATGGTAGTGAGACAGCTGAAGGGTCAACAACAGCTATAGTGGTTGGAGAACATTGACCGTGCAGATATCAAGATTGAAAATATTGGGAGCTATCGCGTTTGCTCACTGCATTTCATCAACAGTAAGGCATTATTTGTGTTTTTCCTCGATTCCTTTTGTCAGGCGCAAGTTGTGAAAGAACACTCACGATGCGTAGAGAATGTAGAGAAACAAGTTTATTTATTAGCAAGTCTGCAGAGTTGGGTGTCTCCCCTGTCAAGACACACCGAGAGATGGAATTCATCTCTCTCTTATTCACATCATTTTACATTTGTTACATTTATTCCTCCCCTTCGGGCTCTTGTCAAATCAGAGCACTGAGGTGCACATTCTACAGGTACCGCCCCTGGTGCCTCCCAGATCATACATGGCTGTCAGGCGCAAGTTGTGAAAGAACACTCACGATGCGTAGAGAATGTAGAGAAACAAGTTTATTTATTAGCAAGTCTGCAGAGTTGGGTGTCTCCCCTGTCAAGACACACCGAGAGATGGAATTCATCTCTCTCTTATTCACATCATTTTACATTTGTTACATTTATTCCTCCCCTTCGGGCTCTTGTCAAATCAGAGCACTGAGGTGCACATTCTACAGGTACCGCCCCTGGTGCCTCCCAGATCATACATCGCATGTACATTTAAATGAGACATCTTGTCATGATGGGTGTGTTTGCAATATTCATTTATCTCATTACGCAAGCGCACAGAGTGTTTCTCATGACCCTTACCCTAATTCCAGAATGGACGGTCTCCTTATCTTCTCTGTTCTCATCCTTGAAAAGTCACCATTTGTACTTGTTCTTTACTCCCCTTATTCTCCGTTCTATACTCTCTACTATACTCCCTACTAGACAATGGGTTCTTGTCTAAATCAACTATACCTATTAACCCATTCCTCACACTTTGGTATCTAAAATGTTTCAAAAGTGATTAAATCTGGCTGTAAAATTTTAAAATCACCCATGGTTCTCAAGTGCGTTTTTACATGCAAAAAGAAAACGCTTCTGAAGCTAAATTTATCATTAAAAAATCACAAGCCATAGGTGGGTTTTGAATTACATTTTACTCAGATGCAAGCCAAGGAATGGCATAATTGTTAGGTGTTAATTGGACATAATCAACCTCAGCAAATTGACAATATCTTTGAGAGTGGGTATTTAAGCTGTCAGGACATTTTATTATTTGCCAAAATATACATCTCAATAGCATAATAATATAAAACTTACTTTTCACACACCACTCGTAAGTCTGGAGATTTTTTTAATGATAAATTTAGCTTCAGAAGCATTTTCTTTTTGCATGTAAAAACCCACTTGACAACCATGGGCAATTAAAAAATTTTACAGCCAGATTTATCACTTCTGAAACATTTTAGATACCAAAGGAATCAAGAAAAAATACAAATAATGCCTTACTGTTGATGAAATGCAGTGAGAAAACGTGATAATTACCAATATTTTCAATCTTGATATCTGCACGGCCAATGTTCGCCAACCACTTTAGCTGTTGTTGTCCCTTCAGCTGTCGCTTCTCTCTACTATCATTTCTCCTCACTTTTGGAATTCTGAAGCAGGATAAATGTCTCTGTTACCCAGATTTCGACAATTATTTACAGCGCAAACATTTCAGGTTTTTAACAGGTAAGAAAGTACGCATTTTGTGTATTAACAGTGTATGGCGTAGGCTGTCATGTCCTCCACATGGATCGAACTGCTCCGTGCGTCACGCCCTTTGACCCAATGACCTTACGTGCAACCCTCCTATATTGGAGGAACAGCACCTTATATTCTGCTTGGGCAGTTTCTAACCCATATTTATTGGAGGAGCAGCACCTCATATTCCTCATAGGCATCTCACAACCCATATATATTGGAGGAACTGCACTTTATATTGCACTTGGTCAGCTTACAGCCCAGCAGCATGAAAGTAGACTTCTCGAACTATTGTCAGCACCCTGAGTGTGGCGACCTTTGCATATCTTGTGTATGCAAAACAAATAATCTCACTGTGACATGTGATAATAAAGTATAATTCATTCATCTTCAAGTAGCCGTCCCTCCCCCACCCAAGCTCTCTGGCGAGTCTCACTGCCCTCCTGATTCATTTTACTGTTCGTATACCTTTTTGTGACCTTACCCTCAGTCAACAATGAACCATTCCAGCAGGGTCTCGACCCGAAACATCACTTGTTCTCGCTCCAGCGCTGTTGCCTGTCCATCATTTTGTGTCTATCTACATTTCCTTGAGTAGCATATTTGATTTGTCGTTTTCACACCTTACCCTTCCATATCCTCTTCCTTGACGCTCAGTCTGTAGAAGGGTCTCAACCCGAAACATCACACATTCATTCTCTCCAGAAATGCTGCCCGTCCGACTATGAATAAAAGAATGATTTGGAAGAAGTCTAGTTTCATTCTGCCAACAATGGGTGGCAATCAATTAAAATTATATTGAACAATGTATAACTTTTGGTCGACATAAAATAAAGGCAGTGCTGCAAGATTCCAAACAATTGCAAGAACAAACCACGTTCATAGGATAACAGCTTACATCGAGATTGAGTATCCGATGTATCCAGGGGAGGTGTCTAGGGTCCTTCCACTGCTGAACATTGAGAGGCAGAGTCTGGTGGAGACACCCCTCAAACAAGGAAAGGAATATCACCCCAGGTGGGCACATGAGTAGCAACGGTGTTTTGTTTACAGAGAGATGGAAACCCTACTGAGTGTGACAATACTGCTTGTATAAACGCTGAGAATCTCAGAATTTTTGCAGATTTTTTTGTATGGATTTTTAATTCTGAATAAAAAGTTTATTTTGGGGGAAAAAACGAGTGGCAAGAGTTTTAAATGTACACAACTGTTACACACTTTTGTACACACTTTTGAACGCACATACCAAAAGTATATGGATTTTTATATACTGTTTTTATAACATGGCAATAAGAAATTGCTGCTAGAAATCTTTGTCAAAATCACATCAAAAGCTTCAGTGAAGTCAAGAAGGTGCATCAGCGTCTGTTAAAGGACACAAATTGTGATCGTTTTCCAAGTTTTTTAGAATTAGTCTGCTGCATGTAATGCTAAGTTTTAGCATTGTCGTGGCCATTTACAAATCGGCTGCTATAAGCATGACTGAATTCTTCAGCATAAAGCACAATTTTTCACTGTATTTAGTTTCTTTGATTAAAGGTCAGAATTTCAAAAATTATTTACAAAAATTATCTTTGATGATCCAATATAAACAATTGTTCAATTATTTCTTATATCAAAGGAAGTCTAATAATGTACAAATTCTAACGCTTATTATAATCAAACTACATGTAATTTTCAAAGCTTTTACTAGAAATGAGGAAAATTGAGTAGAACTGCAAGCCCCAAAATGAATTTAGATGGAATAAAAGTATATTGCAATGATCTCTACAGGACCCTTTCATTAGATACTCACATACATGCCCAAATTGTTTGCATTAATTGTCCAAAACAACAGATGTTCAAAACATATTGCATATATATTTAAACTATTACGGTTGAGTTTTTCTTGATCAAACAAATATCCTAATTTCTCTGTTTGTGCATTCCAAAAACAAGCTCTCTTGCTTTCCCCAAGCATTGCTTGAAACCCCCAAAATAAGTTTGAGATTTGATTTCTTCTGCCAAAATTTCATCCATTTGAAGGAGCCTGGGATGTTTGTTCACTTTAAAAGACAGCAAAATTGTGGACAACCAACATATATATATATATATATATCTGTTAATCCTATAGGGTTATGGTCGCCATCTTCGATGTGCATATGAAAGGTCTCCAGTCTGATCCTGAGTAGACATGTTTAGCCTTCTGCTACAAGTTTTGAGAGATATGTAATTAGGCCCATCCCCATGAAATTTTTCAACAGCTGCTCAAAATTCTGGATAGAGACACAGTGGCACAGCTAGTAGAGATGCTGATGCACAGCTCCTGCAATTCCACATCAATCCTGCCCTTTGGCCCTGCCTTTGTGAGGTTTCCATATACTCTGTGAGCATGTGGGTTTCCTCTGGGTGTTCAAGTTTTCTCCCACATCCTAAAGATCTGTAGGTGGTAAATAAGCTGGCTATTAAATTGCTTATAAAATGGATTTGAGTAGTAGAATCTGGGCAGTTAATGGGAATTTAGGGAGAATAAAATGGGACACATGTTGGATTAGGTAAATGAGTGTTTAACAAGTGGTGTGGACTCACTGGACCAAATAACCCATTTCTGTGCTACTGTACCTGATAGTCACTGCCATTTTAATCAAACACACTCGAAGGAAAAAAAGTTAACACTTTATTTGGTCAAGTGAAAAAAGCATCAGCTGCTTTATTTAAATAAACCAGATCCTTTCATATGGAAAGAGCTATTACAAATCACATATTTGAAAGGACAAACAATAGGTACTGAACTGTAAACCAGAGGCTAACACCCACCCAACCAGTCAGCCTCATCAATAAATAACTCCTCAGTGTACACAACATATCCACTATCTGCCCTTTCAAATATCAAATCTACACAAAAACACAACAGATAAGGCCAAAAGACTAGTATGCACGTTTCTGGTTACAAACACAAAATATATATAATGGTAAATATGTTTAAGGTAACTCGTTCAGAGCTTCTAACTCTTCCTTGGAATAGAAGTGTGACATTTATTAAAAAAATATAAAAAGATATTGAGCTGTGTGGTTCAGAAAGATATATTTACTCAAAAATACACTTGAAAATACATGTAAAAAAAAATTATCTGCTTCTCCTCCTACAATAACTTTGATATGAGTTTTAATAGTTATGAACATAAAAGGCTAATCAAATAATGTGCCAGCAAAGCCGCAGTAAGTAAAAGTTTCGCTGTCCTGGTTCACATGACAAATAAACACTCCTGAACTTTAGTATATTTCTCCTTCCCACAACACACATTTTTGACCAAGAAATATAAACTCAATTAACTGACAAGATAAAATAATTGGCTCCATAACATGGGCAAATAATGACAATGTTAGAAGTGGATCTGCATCAATTAAAATCATGCTAACATGTGCATCACAAAGGAGAGTTTTTTAGCAATTAAATTCAGACAGTTTTGGGAATTTCTTCCATTCATCTTGACAGCTGGGCTCTGACAATATTTCTGGATGGGTTTCCCTTCAATTTCAAAACTACAGCATCTCTGCCTCTTGTTAAATGAGCTACTGTACATCAAACAATCAAAACTACAATTAAAAACATGTAAATACCTACCTAATGCTGTACATTATTTAAGTCAGATGTTTGAGAACAAGGAACTCAAGCCAACATTCGCAAATGTATTATTTAAGATAAAAGTCAACAGATTTTTGAAAACGTGCACGGGTCTTTTGGCCCCACCATTACACAGTTGTCAAGACAATATATAAATAATTGATCACTGTGAAACATGCCCAATGCTGGTATGTTTCAACACATAAGTACATATTAAATAATGTAGTGTTCAGGAGACCATTGATTCAGAGGAAGAACTCAGTGGGACTGCTTCACTGATTACATGAGTGTTTCGTGAAATGCATTATAGTTTTTCTAGCAAAACAATTGCTCTTTTTGGAGGGAATCTTATTTATATATAGAGAAATCCATTCTCTTTTGTTGATTCTGTAGGCTATGTTGAATCAGGGCCTCCAAAAAAAATACTGGGAAGCAAAGTATAGATTTCCTGCTCATAATAGTCTGACAGAAGCTCTAGACAACAGGAGACACAAGGAACTGCAGATACTGGAATATTGAACAAAACGCAGAATGCTGGAGGAACTCAGTGGGCCACCACCTCAACAGATACTGCCTGACTGGCTGAGTTGCTCCAGCATTTTGTGCTTTGCACTAAACAATAGGAGACTGGCAGGAAAAAGAATAATCCACCAGGTGGCAATTTAGGCTATGGATGACAAACCTCAGGGGCCAATTCTTAAGCAGTGTTGCACATCCTTACAGTGTTCAAGAAAATGAGCCCAAGCGTAATATGCCTAAAGTATTGGAATACAACAATTATTTTGGTTGATGGATTAACGTACCAGTGTCAGACAATAGACAGCCAAGTGGATAGTCACAAGGATCCAAGCTCCAGATCTGCCCACCACCTAACTCATCAGAAATTCACCTTGGTCCACATCATACTTCATCTCTTGGCAAGAAGAAGAAAAATAAGTAAATGGTGCACTCATCTCAGGAGCATATCTTGAATAGATGAAATGAGCTTTGACATCATCATCATCATGAAGAGCTTTAGCATTTCAGAACACGGTACAAATAAGCAATCCATTAGTATATCCTCTTTCTCCCATCAAAACTTGAACCTGCCAGCACACAGAGGTTTCATTCAGCTGCAAAGGTAAAGATCACCATCATGCAATGCTAATTTCCGAAGGATCATAATGCGACATAAATACCTGATGGTGAGCAATTTACAGAATGCTATTTTCCAATAGAAGCTGTGTGAATAGCTAAGGTTCTTCAGCAATATTTTTCAAATCAACAATCCTCCCACCCACTCGCCCGATTCACTTCCAAATGTTGATTTTTTAAATTGACTATGCCAGGTATTAAAGTAAATTTCTTAAACAAAGTAAATATGGAGTCATTTTTTCCTAACAAAGCAAATGGAAAGCTACCGTCAAATCCAGGAAAGAAAGAACTGCAGATGCTGGTTTAAATAGAAGGTAGACACAAAATGCTGGAGTAACTCAGCGGGTGGGGCAGCATCTCTGGAGAGAAGGAATGGCCGATGTTTCGGGTCGAGACCCTTCTTCAGACTGATGACAGGGGAGGGGGCTGGACAAAGATAGAATGTAGTCGATGACGGTAAGACTAGTGGGAGAACTGGGAAGGGAAAGGGGATGGAGAGAAAGCAAGGGCTATCTGAAGTTAGAGAAGTCAATGTTCATACCACTGGAGTGTAAACTACCCAAGCGAAATAAGAGGTGCTGTTCCTCCAATTTGCGCTAGGCCTCACTCTGACAATGGAGGAGGCCCAGGACAGAAAGGTCAGATTGGGAATGGGAGGGGGAGTTGAAATGCTGAGCTGTCAACTTCTCCACATCAGCGCCAGATGTCAAATTCGCTACATCGGCGAGGCAGAGGTTCACTTGCATCTCATCCAACCTCATCTACATCAACGAGACCAAGAGCAGGCTCGGCGATCGTTTCACTGAACACCTCCACTCAGTCCATCTTAACCTACCTAATCTCCCAGTGGCTAAGCACTACAACCCCTCCCATTCGCAATCTGACCTTTCTGTCCTAGGCCTCCTCCATTGTCAGAGTGAGGCCCCGTGCAAATTGGAGGAACAGCACCTCATATTTCGCTTGGGTTGTTTACACCCCAGCGGTATGAACATTTACTTCTCTAACTTCAGATAGTCCTGGCTTTATCTCTCCATCCCCTTCCCAGTTCTCCCACTAGTCTTACTGTCTCCGACTACATTCTATATTTGTTCCGCCCCCTCCCCTGACATCAGTCTGAAGAAGGGTCTCGACCCGAAACATCGCCCATTCCTTCTCTCCAGAGATGCTGCCTCACCCGCTGAGTTACTCCAGCATTTTGTGTCTACTTTCTCCTGGGTACTGATTATAGTGGACACACCTAACTTGAACATGTGGTTATCATTATCTAGGTAAATATACATTGAAAAATTGGGCATAGAGTTTTATGTTTTATGTTTCAAAACTAATGAAAGGCTAGAGTTATGCAATGACAGGCTAATACTTGCATGTACTTGACAATGAATACGAATTCAACTTGAGATTCCTCTTCACTTAAGAAATACACAAGATCAAAATTGTCTTGTAATTTAAATTCAAAATTCAGTTACTAGAAGTCTTAATGGTATAACACATCTTTTCAGGCTCTCAATCACATGATTATTCTCTGACCTGATCCCTCCCCTGATTCTTCAGCGAATTACATACAAAGAGAAAATTCTAAATCCGTCATGTGCAGACAACAGAAATGATCCTGAATGCCACTACATTGTAAAATATCGATCTAACCGCTGAATTCCTTACCAATTCACGCAGCGTTAAGGGATGCCAAGATTACATTACACAATAAAATATGAAGATGGATTACTTTTAAATTTGCCCGCGGCTAAGACTAATGGCTGCTTTAAAATTAAACCCCCTCAAGGGATGATGTTTTACTGAGACTCCTGATTAACCCTCATTGCTTTTCACAAAATTTGAAAATTCCCATCCAATATATAAAAATGATACTAAACAAAAAACATGAAGTTGGAACTCTCAGAGTTGAAATGTTAACAATTATGACAACCTTTGCTACAGCTACTGTCCCTGTTATATTCAAGCAAACAGCCTGGATTGAGAAGCTCAATACAATTAAGAGATCTACAGTGGAGTTGAGGAAAGACCGCTCCACAGCTTAGTAAGAGGTCATATTCAGTTGTGTGAAACAGAATAACTTTGAGGTCTTTCTCTTGACAACTCATCTTTCAGCAAAGATACTAGTCCGGCTTAATTCCTTACACACATATTCAGATTAGTTGTCTAAACCGGTTGATTAGCAATAAGAATGTTATCGAAGTGACCCCGGCTGTCAGGGAATCCCGAGGAATGTGCCACACACATCACGTTCCGTGTTATCACATAGTTGCAGTGCTAATTCAAATCCCGCAACAGTGCCAAACAGATCGTTTGTATCAACATAACCGATAACTGCAAATAAGCTGAACTATATCCTTCCTGCCACATTTGATCAACATAATGGAGGGCAAAAGTCATTAAGTTGTTTACCAGAAAGTACACTGTAAAATTGAATTCCTTTTGTCATGGAATTCAGTTCATTACAGACAAATGGAGAACAAAATTCATAATTGTATTTGTATACTGGTGAACTATGTACAGTGGAGTGCAATATTCCAAATTATAAAGGTAAGGATAATTCCGCCTTACAGGACTGTCTGCAGTAGTCCATCAACACCGATGCCAAAGTTGCTAAGTTATTGAAATGCGCGCAAATACATATGCACATTTATTTATTATATTTCTCCACATGCACTATACATGTCATGACTTAAAAGCATGGTACTATTTTTAAACAAATGACTACTTATTCCTCATTTTGTGTCATGCTCCTCCACGAAAGGATTCTTAATTTGCAGAATCAACAATCTTTCTCCTCAATGTTTAGCACTACAGGAACTACAGTGCTGGATATGAATGATTTGTATTCTGGACATTGAGATGTGCGCACAACATCCAATTCAAATGGTTCAATTAACTATACTGGAAATACAGCACTGCTCATAACCCATTCTCACTTGTCATGGACAAAATATTCTGCATGAAATAAAGTCTAAACAGTCAAACGCTAGGAAAAGAATGACAGATCCCCTCAAAGTTGCCTGCCAGCTCCCATTGCAAATAATTAACAAACTGTTTCTTCAATATTCAAGGGAAAAAAAACGTGCTATTGATTTTTGTATACAATTTCAATAGTATATCCTTATTTCCACACATTTGTCCACTTACTGTGTAAAGAAATGAAGTAAGCCATCAAGCAACTAATAAAACTGCATTCGATAAATGCCATTTCTCCAAGTAATAGTTTGCTGTAAATGTAACTTAAAACTATGCTGCAGTCTTGAACTAATGGTAAATTTGACTTCTTCCAAACTACTACGGTGGGAATTACATTTTTCAGTCATTATGAAAATGAAAAGTTGAAATGCACTACATCTTGGTTAATCTTATTTTTCAGTACATGACCAACATATATATAAATGGATTGTCAGGTGACAATGTACAACTGTGTCTCTCTGCACGAACGTCACAGAAATAATTTCTATATTCCAAATCTTGATTTTGTCTCCGTTCACAAAAGAACCAATGACTAGAAGTTAGCTGATGCACCATGCTGTAATGCCACGACGTAGGTGCAATATACTGTACAAGAAAGGAAACCAGCACATGTTAACAATCAGAACTCAGTACAATTCTTCTACGTATCCATCCTGCAGCGTTCCAAATGGATACTCACTTGCCAAAGTTGGTTACATATCCTGAATTCAACTGTGGATACTGAATTAATAATCATCCTCTCGAGAAGTACAAAAGCCTCAAGTTCATATCACCTTGTACTGGTATCAGTTTTACTCTCTGCTTTTCAAGACCGAGCAGCAAATGAAACAGCATTTTTTTTAAACGAAGTCTTAGCATTCCAGAAATCCCGGGTCCGTTCTGATTATTATATATATTTAGATATATATCAATTTTTGTTAAACTGTAGGGGATCCTTATGCTTCCCCATCTTCTGCTTTAATGCCATGGTGGTCAACTGGTCCAGTTCAGAGAGCTCTCTCCTGCGTCACAGCATCACTGGCTGGGTCCTGAATGTTTGAAACATTTAAGGTTGAGCTTTCTTCTCCATGATCAGCATTAGAAGTGGCTGGTTCCACCTTCTGGGCCAGGTTGGCAAGCTTCCCCTGCTGATGCTGTTCAAAGAATTTTTGGGTCAACTGCAGCACCTCCGCCCGCTGTTTAGCCTATGAAAATAAATGAAGACTCTTTGATTTTTTTAAAAACTATACAGCATACTGCACACACCAAGATTTACATTAATATGACTTTGAAGCAGAAATTTTCTCTTTAGGATCATACTAACCTTCATTCATTCATCTTTTTGAATCATGGCAGCAAATAAATAATTAATTCTCAGGAATGTGCGCTGTTTGACACTACGGCCTTGAAACAGAAGAATTTTAGTTTTTTTTGGAAGGTTTGCAACAAAAAATCATCAAATTGATTACTGGGATGGAAGGTTTGATCCAAGAAGAAAGGTTAAGCAAATTAGACCTTATCTTTTTTGCAGAAAAATGAGAGGCTATATCATTAAAACTTACAAAAATTCTTACATGTCTTGACAAACGAAATAGAGAGGTTTTGTTTTCCCTCTTGGATAGCGAGCCCTGATTGCGATGTCTGCAACGAGGAGTCACAGTTGTAAAATAAGGGGTTTGATATTCAGGAGAGTGAGAAACAATTTCTTTATTCAGATGGCGATGAATCTTTGTAATTCACTACCCAAGTGGAGGACAGCATTCAAGACATAAATCAATAGATTTTTAAATATTGAGGAAATCATTAATATGGGGTTATTGCAGGAAGATGGCGTAAAGATAAAAGATCAGCCATGATCTTACTGAGTAGTCAGGGGGACTGAACTGCCTAATCCCATTTATATTAATCTTCATGAATCTCATGAAAAGCATTAGGTCAGCTTTCCCATTTAGGAAGGAACCCATTATAACAAGATGTTTTTCTTTAACTTTCATATAATAGCTACCTACATAATCTGCAAATGCCACCAGCTAGGTAGCTTACTTCACACAGCCAATGTAAAATACAATTGTTTCTCTGGTGTAGAGTGGAAAATTGAAGTAAGCCGTCACCAAAAGAAGGACTCTTGTGAGAAAATAGGGATGAGGCAGGAAGCAGAAACATTTTAGTGTCTTTAAATCAGCTCACCTTCATATCTTCTTCTCCTCTTTCAGAGTTGCAAGCTCGAATAGTAGGTACTGAATTCTCCCGAGTCGAGCTGTGGATTCGAGGCTGGCGTATTGTTATAGGGGGTGCAATGGGCCCTTTGTTCATCTGCATCACAGGACGTTGAATTGGAGTAGGATATGATCCTACACTGGGAGGCCTCATGTGCATGATCATGTTGCCCTGGGGTGGAGGTGGCATCTAAGTAAATTGATGGGAAACAAAAGAAAATTAAATGGTTTTAAGTGTTTCATGTCTTAAGATAAAATGTAATTGTTCAAATTGTTGATTGATTCCTGGGATGGCAGGTTTGCATGTTTGCCATACGAGGGAAGATGCAGCTGAACTCTTTTTTTCCAATGATCTAATTGAAACAGGTTTTTAAAGCGTTTACAGGTAGATGTAGACTGATGATTCACCTCGCTGGGTGTCTACAACCAGCTCTTAGAGTTTCACTTTTCAGGACCATGAGAAGACATTTTTTTTCAATCATAGAATAGCAAATCTCTGTGATTTTCTATCCAAGAGATCTATGGAGGCCCTGTTTTTTAATTTAAAGTTACAGATCAACAGCATTTTCCATTTAAAATAAATTAGAGATTTGGGGTAAGTGCATGAGAATTTTGTGGCATGAGATCAGCCACAATTTCAGTGAATGGTGAAACAGAAGCGAGGCTTATTCCTGTTTCAATGTTTTACATCAATGCTACTTGTAAACAAAATGTCACATGCCTCAATTGAACTTCAAAACACATATTCCGTCCGGCCAGTTGAGATAGTTGAAGCATTCATCTTAAATTTCCCAGATCCTCTAGGTTTTTACAAATTTCCATCATATATATTATATATAACTATTACAACTCTTCGTTAGTTAGTTTGTTTGTTTCTCCTCACATCTCCTTCAAAACCCGACGCGGTAACGGAGACATTTTTACATATTCCGGTAGATTTAGTTCATGAATTCAAAATCTCCTCATCTGAAAAATCGGTTAATTATTTCCAGAGTTTTTTTACTAAAATTTAAATCTAATTGAATCTGAAGTGAGCTGCATGACGTCACAATGCCTTTGCTCCTCGCGACCAGCTGTGCAGACTTTCAATGCGCAGCCAGTTACGTAGCCCAGCCGCCCTCCCCCACGGACTCTGGATTGAAGCCCTTGAACACGTGATGAAGTCGTGCAGAGGGCTCCGCTGGGCTTCTTGAAGTTCAACAACATGGCGGCGGCGGTCGTTATTGCAGCGCGGGCGAGGACAAGCACAGTTGAAAAGTCGTCGTCGCGCCCGTCACAGGGGACGACCTCCTCTCTGTCTCCCCCGCCTGCCGCTGATTTTCACAGTACTCAGCACTGCGGGCCTCGCTCTGGTCAACGACGCCCACAGCCTACCTCGGGCCCGACTCATGATGGGGCCAGTGCGGCCGGCCGTAGCGCCCCGCCCACATCCCTGCAGCCAGCTGTAGCGTCCCGCTCTGCCCACAGCCCTCACTCCCCCAGGGCTGAGTTACCTCCCCCCCCCCCCGCCATAACTCGCAATCTGACGGCCAACCCGAGAGATGTCGACGAACATCCGAGAGCGGCCACAGTCCAGCCGCCCCCCCCCCCCCCGTAACTTCCTCCCCCCTCCTCTTCTCTTCCCCCCTCACCACCTCCCCCTCTCTCATCCACTCCTCTCTCTCCCCCTCCCCCTTCTGCTCCCCCTCTCCCCTCCCCCCTTTGTGTTTGGGGGGTGGTCAGTGTGTGTGTGACGTCACAGAACCCCCCCCCCCCCCCCCCGCAACCGCGCGTTGAGGGGATGGGACCCAATGGGACCCCCTTGGTCTAGTTAGATTTTAAACTGTGTAGGTAACCCCTCCATTCCAAAAAGGGATATAGAAATCAGAAAACTGCAGCTAATTTTGCTCATGGTACAAGGATAGCAAGGACAGCAAGTGATGTAAAGAACATAAGGGTGTCCTAAGGGATAGAGATAGGTTACATGTCCATTTGTGAGAAAACAAGTGACAAATAAAAATAAATATTGAGATTACAGAAGCCTGACATGCAGAAGTGTCCATGTGTCCAGTGCATGCTTTACAAAAGTATACAAAAAAACCCCAAAAGCATTAGAATTTATTGTTAGAGAAATTGAATACAAAGCAGAGTGCTATTGCCTCATGTTGGGCATTGATGTGACCACATCTGGAGTACCATGCACAATAATGGTCTTGTTACTTAAGAAAAGATGTGTTGAAAGTAATCCAAGGTTTATTGCATAAATATCTGAAATGGACAGGTTATCTTATGAGAACAGGTTGGATAGAGCAGGTTTGTATCCACTGGAGTTCTAAAGTGCAACATGAAACATCTCTTATAACTTTCTAATATAAAAAAACTGTCTCAAATGATACATGTTAGAAAAGTATAAGAGCAGGATGCTTATTCAAAGAACCTTGTGCATTATTTTGGTGCAAGTCTTATATTGTTACTTTTACATCAAAGTAGTTCCACAGGTACAGCAACAAACCTGTTGAGCATAGTGGCCCTGGATACCTCCTGGAATATTTAAGCCCATTGTGTTCGCAGATGATCCAGGTCCAGACGTTTTCCCACCTGGGCTTGAACAACTGGGTCTAAAAAGCACAATATTAAGAGATACACATTGACCCACAAAGCAAAGATAAATGCCAGTCCAGTTTGTTCTTATCGTTAAATTAACAACAGAAATGTGTCAAATAGCTGTGTGCCATGAATGGTTCATGAAATTATTAACCCTATTTAAGCTAATTCATTCTTCCTTTGGACAAGTTTCATTGTCTAGTCACTGACTAACTACGTTTGTGATGAAACAATCTCCAATTAGTATTAGGTACAATATATTTTCCATTTCACCTTTTCCATTGTTTGATGTTGATTTGCACTATTGTTTTATTTGAGGATCATTGTCTGAATATCCACAGAATGAATAATTACACCTAAATTATTACACAAATGAAATGTAAACAATCTATATAGTAATTAGAGAGTTCAAATCCACTCCCATTTACTTAGATCAAGTTAAGGTGAAATTAACTGTGCAAGGAAACACAGTCCACACGTTTAAAAAATAATCAGTTTTTTGATTTATTACATAATGAACATCACTTGAAAGATCATATCACTACACAAACTATTCAAAAGCGTATTATAGGACAAATTTTCACTGCCCATAAAAATAAAACAAGTATTTCTCCAAACATTTTGTAAAGTACTATTGAACATTTTTTGAAAGGCTACCTGAAGAGGTTTGGTACAGGTCCTCCAGGGATTCCAGAGGAAATCTGCTTGTTATCTGCAAATTGAAATGCATTTAGGTCCATTTGGGGAATCTGAAAACAAAAGGCAATTTTAAAAGATGTTGACATAATGCCACCTTCTATTAATAGCAAAATGTTTACATAAATATATTGCTTTAAAACGTTAGTATTTCACAGCACTGTGGCGCAGCAGTGATGTTGCTGCTTCGATCCTGACTATGGGTGCTGTCTGTACGGAGATAGTACGTTCTCTATGAACTGCGTGGATTTTCTCCGAAATCTTTGGTTTCCTCCCACACGCCAAAGACGTAGGATAATCAGCTTGGCATAAATGTAAATTGTCCTTAGTGTATGTAGGATCATGTTAATATGCAAGGCGGACTCGGTGGGCCGAAGGGCCTGTTTCCGCGCTCAAACTAAAAGCTAAACTAAAAAACACATTCACACAACACTGTTATTTAAAACCAATCGGCTTGCCCCAGCATCAGTACAGTACTAGATTGACACTACAAAACTCCACTCCTCCCCATCAACTTTCATTTGCAAGCTGTTATAATTTTCCATAAGCATTTGTTTTAATTTCTTTGGTATCGTTCCTGTTAGCAAAACATGTGGATCAATATTCAGACAGAATGATGAAGGAACTAGCGTCATAGAGATGGGAACAACAGATCTATGGATGAAGATGGTTGTTTATGGATAAGCTGAGCACCAACACAGGGCAGCTGGCCCAAATTTAAAGTAACTGCTCTGACCTCTCTGCCAGTAGGTAGAATAGGAGGCTGAGATCCTGGGGGTAGGAGTCTTCTGGTCCCTCCAACACTCAAATTCTGTGCTTGGGGAAGCTGGATGGACTGAGTTAATGCAATTAGTTGTTGCTGGCCTGAGCCAAATCTGGGAAGAGACAATTGGGATCCAGGCATGGACATGGTCACCTGCAAAAAGGGAGGAAAAATAATAGTAATTTAATATTTGAATTGAATTATACCAATGCAAACAACACAATACATTATATATTGTATGCTGCAACAGAAATATACCTCCTACACAATTACAAATCCATGAGAAGCAGAAAACAGTTACCCATTTAAAAATAACCCCTGTACAAATCATCATTATATAGCATTTTCAGTGAATTATAATTTTCACCCAAGGAGGAAAGAAACATATTGTGAACCCTCTCAATGAATAAGTCAATATTATGAAATGGCCAGGGATTAGATGACGACGACAGATTATAGGTATGCATGCACCAAAATGGAGATGGTTAAGGAGCATAAAGAGAATTGGAGGGGGGGGTGGGCAAAGAAGAGACTTTTTTGTTGTCTCTCCAACAATGGGATGTAAGCTAGAGCTAGGTCATTCAAGAGAGAGGTTAGAAATATGTCTGCATGCAATAGATTGCAGAAGGTTCATCTCAACCACAAAAAGCAATGGATGCCATCTTGATTTAACAACCACATATCTAAGACTGACAGATTTTTTTCCAAAGTAGTTCTTAAAAAGCAATGCAGCAAGGTGAATGGGTGAAAGGGGAGAACAGAGTTAAGTTAAACATCTACCATATTGCATCTGAATGGAGGAACAGGCTTGAGGGACCTATGAACCTTCTGTATTTAATACAAGACAATTTTTGGTTTACATGTTGGCGGAACCCAATTGTAGAAAAAGACTCAAGATTGTCATACGAGAGAAATTATGAATATATTGTATAATACATGGAGACACAAGAGATTGCAGATGCTGGAATATTGTGCAAAAAATAGCTGGGGGAACTCAGTGAGCCAGGCAACATCTGTGGGTGGAGGTGGGACAAAAAATTGTCTATGTTTATGTATAATTTACAACCATACCCCGTTAAATCAATTAAAATACATTCCTTGAATACATATTTTAAATGAATGCTACATGGCAGCAATGGATCCATTAAGGATTACAATGCATTGTGTTCAAACCAAATACATTACCAGTAAAAACTTCAGTTTACATTTTTTGATGGCAACATGTTACTACTGAAACAAAATTGCATTTATTCCTGAATAGAGATTGCAGTAATTCCTTAAACCTGTATCAGCTGAGAGTCCATGATCTGTGAAGTGGTAAGCCCAGGCTGGTTTAGTTGACTTTCATACATGAGGGTCTGATTTCCTCCAATTGCTTGATAATGAGACCCTGGCTGTGGCTTCACCATGTCAGAGGTTGGAACTGTGGGGAAAGCTGTATACGGAGTTTTCAGAGGAGCACCAGACAAGACCATTGTGGATGGCTGAGAAAGACTGGCATGCATGTACACTTGTGACCTGTGAACAAGAATTTAATTAAATCCAATTAATTGTATTTCTCTCTCTAACACACACACACACATAAAAATTGACTGGAAACTTCAATAAATGAAATACACAGAAGAAATTAATCTTTACATTTCTTAAGCGCAGGTTAAAAGTTGCCTTGCATCTTTCTTCAATTCTTATCACGTTTTAAAGTTAGATTCGTAGGTTCTTTCAAGGTCAGTTTATTGTCACATGTACCAGTTAAGGCACAGTGAAATTTCACTTTTTGTCAAGTGAGAGCTCAAAGCAAGGCAACTTTTAATCTGCATTTAAGAAATTAAATCAACTTTATTTGCCTTCTATTTCCCCAGCAAAGTTACTCAGCAGTTGAAGACATATTTTTATATTTGTAATGGACTGGATAAGTTCAGCATTTGTACATTGAAATGGTACAACTGGTACCTGAAAGGCTGCATTGAACCAAACATTTCTTGGGACTGGGAGACAGGCAGTCCATTCCTCAATCCAAGGGGTGCCTGGGCCTGTAAGGATGTATGCACTGGCATTGGAATCTGATGTGCTGCAGCAGCCTAAAGAGAGAAAAGCAACCAACCATGATACCAGGCACAGCAGCCACGTTGCAACTGATTTGTCCTATCATACCCCACAATCTCTGGAAAATGTTAAGTTTCATACTGGCATTCGTCAAAACAGCGTCCCAAAAGAACTCAAACTGCCACATCTGAATAGTGCCAGTGTTTTCGAACAACACCACATTCAGAAGTCAACATGTGCTGGCACACAGTGCTTTAACGGAAAAGATTTTCAGACCTCAAGTTGCAAATAAGATAAACATGAACGAAAACGCTACCATTACCTGAGAGAGGCTGGCCTGGAAACCTTGTTGTTGTGGGATTGATTGCGGAAGGAGCCGTGCTTGACTGGCAAAAACGTGGCCATCCATGTACAAAGGGGAAATATGGCTCCCTGAAAAAAAAAATCACAAGAAACCATTTCTCCAACATGCTTGTTACTTATGGCACAAATGATGGAAAATAAAACAAAATGTTACTTTCTTAAAATGATGATTGTTTCACTGTGTGAAATAGTGAAATTCATAATCAATTAATAATTGTAGGTCCTTAATCTGCATCATTTACTCCGATAACTTAAACAGGAATTAGTCATTGAAATGCAACCTTTGGTAGAAGGGAATACAAGAGGCTTTTTTCGCACCACTAATGTTTTTAAAAAAAAAGACAAAGTGCAGAAGTAACTCAGGTCAATTAGCATCTCTGAATATGGTAGGCAATTTTTGGGTTAGGACCCTACTTTCAATTGATTGTAGCAATAACTTGATGGAATACTTGTTAACAAGAAAGCACAGAACAATCATGTGTATATTCTAGTAATGCCAGGTAATCTATATATCAGAATTATTAATCAGAGCTGCCCTTTAAGGTAATCAAAAAAGAGGCATTAATACCAATAAGCTATTCACATACCTGGCAAAGACACAGAGGGTGCAACTGAGACCATTGGCATAGGAGGCACAGGAGAACATCCAATTGAGCTGTAGCCTACTCCACTAGGTGGGCCGGTGTTACAGGGAGTCTGTGTACTGGCACTACTGCAACCAGGAGAACTCTGCTCAGCAACACTGGGAGAATTTTCCCAGGCTTTGCGGGCAGACTCCATCTATTCAAATAAAGAAAATACTGTAAAAATCAGAAATATTGACCTAAAACTCAAAGGCATCTCCCCCAAAATACTATGATTAATCCACACACACATTTGTCACAAATATATACATGCAACACAGCAGGCAAGAACAAGTTGAAGTTTAATTTTAAAATAAAAACAAATAAAACAATGAAGAAACGTTAACCCCTCAATATTTATCATCTTTTCAACCTGCATATTTTTTTTTTTAAATGGCATAAACCCAAGTTAAAAATCGTCAGGCCTTTGCAGTTAATTTCCACAAGGTTCCCTATTAAATCAACATACTGCTACTAAAAAATCTTTAACATCTGAATAAATTTCTTCTTTAAAGTCACATTGTTTCCCGAACTTTCCCAATTGTGCGATTTTACCTTTAATGTAAGGTCTGTACTTGGTAGAGAAACAGGAGTGAGGTTGGGACCCTGTTGGAGATGCTCTCTTCGCAGGATTGGGATTGACTGGCTTAGTGTTACCTGAAAAACCAAAAGCCGATACTAAATGAAGACTTCGATCCATATTTGCATCATTAATGAAAAATTGTTTAGCTTTGCTTAAAGTATTGGGAGCAGAGAGATGACTCAACAAGACATATATATGAAGGACTTTGATAGAGTGGAAGCAGAAATAGGTTTCCACTTTTGAGGAATAGCATAACTGTGGCTATCGATACAAGATAATTAATTAATCAGAATGGTGAGAATGTGAAACTATCAATCACAGGGAGTGGTTGAAGTCAATAGTATGCACTTGTTTAGGAGGAGGCTGGACAATTCTACAAGATGCTGAGTAACCTGGGTTCCTAATGCACAATTTGCGATTGTAGTTTGCAGCTATAGCAAGTAATCAGGAATGCTGTCTGAATTGACTGGCATTCACAACAATGCGAATGACTTATCTGAAACAAAAATCTCTGTGATCTTGACAATGTGGATATGAAAATGATGACTCCTCTTGACACATTCTTGACATGGAAGGGTGTGAAATGCTATCCTGGTAAAGTGGAACATGGAATTGAGGTCAAAGTGAGAACAGCCATTACTTTAATAAATGGTGGAGCAAGTTTGATTAACTGGATTTGAGTCAACGTGACATGCTCCTGCTCCTAATTCATGTACACGCTCACACGAGGGCAAGGGCAATGAAGGGTTACATTGCTAGATTTAAATGATGAAAGACCGAACAAAGCTCAAGTGGAGCATAGATGCCAGCATGGGCTTTGGGCCAGATGGTATGTCTCATGCCAGATATCCTTTGCAACGCTATGAAGTTTTATTATGTTCCTGCCCTGAGCTGGTTCGTCTCCTACCTCAAAGATAGGAGTTTCTCTACAAACATAGGCAACTCTTTCTCTTCCCCAGCTAGCCTTTGCTGCGGGGTTCCACAAGGCTCCATCCTAGGCCCCATTCTCTTCTCTCTGTATATGCTCCCCTTAGGCCAAGTCATTCAAAGGCACGGCATTTCCTTCCACTGCTATGCAGACGATACACAGCTCTATCTCCCCCTGAAACTCAACAACCGATCAAATCTACTCAGCCTTATGCACTGCCTTGAGGATATAAAGTGTTGGATGGCCTGAACTTCCTCCAACTAAACGAGAGCAAGTCTGAGGTCATCCTACTCGGCCCCTCGGACTCCATCAAAATGATAGCAGGCAGCCTTGGAAGCCTAACCTTCTTACTCAAACCTCACGTCGAAAACCGTGGTGTGATATTTGACTCCGCATTGAAGTTTGACAAACAAGTCAATGCTGTGGTAAAAGCTAGCTTCTTCCAGCTTCGCACGATAGCTAAAATCAAACCATTCCTCCAATTCGACGACCTTGAAAAGATCATCCACGCATTTATCTCCCGCTTTGATTACTGCAACTCCCTTTACACTGGCATCAGCCAATCATCCCTGTCCTGCCTGCAATTGGTCCAAAACGTCGCAGCGAGACTTCTGACGGGCACCCGAAAAAGGGACCACATCACCCCAATTCTGGCCTCTCTCCACTGGCTCCCAGTGCGGTTCAGAATCAATTTCAAGCACCTACTTTATGTATACAAAGCCCTTAACGGGCTTGCCCCCACCTACATCAAAAATGTACTAACCTACCATTCTACCTCCAGGTGCCTCAGGTCGGCCGACTTGGGGCTACTGACTATCCCGCGGTCCAGGTATAAGCTCAGGGGCGACCGCGTTTTTGTGGTTGGAGCACCTAGACTGTGGAACAGCATCCCTCTTCTCATCAGAACTGCCCCCTCCATCGACTCCTTTAAGTCTAGACTTAAAACTTATTTCTACTCACAAGCGTTTCTTGAGGTCCTCTGAGGGAGCGCTGTATGTATGTATTTATGTATGTATTGTTAGACCTATGTACCACTGTATGTAGCACGTTAGTACCTGCACTGATGTAAAGCACTTTGGTCAACGAGTTGTTTTTAAATGTGCTATAGAAATAAAATTGAATTGAAAATTGAAAAATTGTTCTGATTTAAGTCAATGATTGCATTCATTGTTCTAAAAAGCTTTTATAATCGCAGAGAAGTTCTGTTAGTAGTTTTCAGGTAGGTGAAAATCTATTGTTTTTAGTATACTTCATATAAAAATTTAAAACTATAACTGGATTTTCACTGTTTGATCTCAGAGCTATGCAAAGAAATTTGATGAAGCAACACCTTCAGAATATAGTACTCACGTTGTTCACTAATACATCCTGCAGTTTAGTGATCGAGTTGGAAACTGGATTCGGCACTGAATTCTGTGGCAAATTGAAATCAGAATCCTAAAACAACAAACAAAAAACCTTCTCAGTTTATCAGAAGACAAACCACACAGACTGTCGGAACATGGAGAAGTTGTAAATATTACCCATTGACTCAGACTTCCAAAACATTATTACATTGATGAACCAATACCATGATTCATGTCATCACGATAAAAGCCAAGTTGGGAATAACCCTATATTAAGAAAAGCAATTCTTCAAGAAGAGCAATTAAAAAAAAAAAATCTTCTGTAAAGCTAGATCAATGTTATTGCAACCAAATTAAGTCTACAGTAAAGTGAATTAAGAAAAATACACTTTGCTTATTGATCACTGGCCAATTTTTACAGTATAACATAGGAAACATTCAATTCAATATCATATATTAAATGCTTTTCTTCCTGTATATCCTCCTCATTTAATGTATTTTTTGGCACTTCCAGTTGATGACGTGGCTTCTGATTACTGAAGAACATTGTGAATCATGATACTTTAGGTGTCATGTCTGACTAGAAAAAATAATCGTAGGCTTCTGCTTGTGGACAAAGTCAACAGAGAGTACACACATCTACAAGATATAGAACTGAAGCTTGTTGAAAAAGAGCCAGGTGCTGTAGAACAATGGGCAGGTCTGGAGCTAAGTAAGAATGCGAAAAGGTGGACAGATAATGCCAAAATTAGGCCACAAAAACAGTAGTAACACTGAAAAAAAAATGTCTTAAAGTGCTAGAAACTGAAAATCATGACTGCTGGGCATAATTAAAGCAAATACCATGAAGCTACACTAATGTGATGGGCAGTCAAAATGTGCAGAATGGGTGAGATGAGGCAGACAAACGGGAAAAGACTCGAGTATAAACACCAGCACAAACAAGAAAAAATGATCCATTTGTCTAATGTAATTTCTATGCAGGAAATACCAGTCTTTTTTTCATCCTCTGTTCTTTAGATCTGCAATTTACAGTGCTACATAAGGGCATATTAGTTCGGTGTTATGCAATGAAATGTGATTTCAGTGATCACACATCAGCTCCAGAGTTACACAATGACAATTTATAGATTTGAGACATTATCACCAGCTATAATTTCAATCTTTAAATGGAACCAACCTTTGGACTCACTCCGAACTCTATGGGTGGAACTGGAATGACAGACTCTACGTGCAAATCCAACCCTACTTTGGCAATTGGTCTGTTATCAGCTGCCGTTTTCGAATTAATGCTCCCATCACTTCGCTCTGCTCCCTCTGGTTCTAGGCACTCTTTCGCCTTCTTGTTTTTCAAGGAACGTTCATTTCCTATTGGCCCTGGCTTGTGGTCTTTGCTCTGCCCTTCAGCTGGCTCCGGAACCTTTTGACCATAAAACAGCAAATAAAATTATTTTATTATATGATTGCTCTGAAGTAAGTATTTAATTTAAATGAAACATAACTGCTTTATTCAGAATGTACCATAGTACTCCCAACATTCAACAAATTACAACATATAATCTTGGAGGGGACACTAATGGTTACAGCAGAAACAATAAGGCACATCTCATTGTGCAATGTTGTTTAATCCACTGAAATCATCACACCCAATCTGTGCCCCTCAACCTCACCATGCCTAATAAACCTATCTTGACTAATCCCACAGAACACGTTAACCTCCTGAAGTATTCTCATCAATAGAGTAAATCAAGCACTTCAGGTTTTCCAAATCCATTACATTTTTAGGAGTTGGAAATTGTGATTCTCCAAATTAACCCAAACTCAGCCATGATCACATTGAATGGCGGTGCTGGCTCGAAGTGCCGAATGGCCTACTCCTGCACCTATTGTCTATTGTCATCCTTTCATTACTTTCAAATTTCTGTAGTTTATCCCCACTTACAATCCTCAGCTTTGTGTTTTTCTCTCTTCCTGGGACTTGTTTGGCAAATGCTTTCTATTTAGTGCCTTTCTGTGTTGTGCACTTTGATCTTTAGAGTGATTCAAACACGTTTTGTCTCAATAAAGTGGTCATTTCTGATTGCTCCAGTTGACCTCCGTGGACCAACCAAACATAAGCCCACATAGTACACACATAAACTGTAGCTGAGATTGCAGTTTTAGAGATACTGCGTGGAAACAGGCCCTTTGAGTCTACACCGACCAGTGATAACCAGTAAACTAGTTCCACCCTGCACACTAGGAACAAATGTTTTTTTCTACAGAAGCCAATTAACCTATGGGAGGAAACTGGATGTGGGATGAAACTGGAACACCTGGAGAAAACCCACGTGGTCACAGGGAGAACATGCAAACCCCACACAGATAGCACCAATGGTCAGGATCGAACTGGGGTCTCTGGCATTGTGAGGCAACTCCACTGCTGCACCACTGTGCCGCTCATTAGTATTAAGTAATTGTTTTGAAATACTGTGCCACCTTGTACTCTGGTCTTTCTGACTTCTGCCGTGGTTCCTTGGGATCATCTGTTTTCCCATTCGATTTATCTACTGATGTGTCTGCACTGGCTCCATTGACTTCAGTCATTACTCCTCCCTCTGGCTTTAGCGCACCATAAGGTGAGCTTCGCTGTGATGATGTTGCAGATGAACCTTGGGAATCAGCACTGAGTTCAACTCCACTGTCGGGCTGACTTGCCTTGAAACTCTACCAGAAATAGTTCCAAAATAGTTAAGAGCGGCTTAAAACAAAAAAAAATCAAATTATGCATCTTGCGCACAAAATATAATAATCTTAAAATTATGTTTCTACACTGACACACACTCAATGTTTTTGCAAGGGTACTTTTCAAAAAGTTAATGCAAAAAAAAAAAAGCTATTGAGTTATGGGCTACACATCAATATTGTTTTTCTAAACCAGCTGATAGATGTACATATTGAAAAGATGTTCAACAATAATTTAAAATAAAAATCAGAAAATACTGGAAACAATCAATGGATTAGGCATGTGTGGCAAATGAAGCAGTTAACATTTCAACTCAGAGACCTCTCATCAGAACGGGGAAAGAGGTTTAAAAAAACATTTTGATGTTGTAGGTGTATGGATCGGATTGAGGGAATATGATAAGAGAAGTTCATTACAATACTATAAATCAAGTCATGCAGTTGACTAATTAATGGGAGCAGTTAAGAGCGCAAGAACACAATCAAAGGAACATTAAAGTTGCTGAATGCAGAACTGTGGGATGCGTCCAGCAGATACATCTGTGCTGATGGAGAGAAACACTGAGCCAATATTCAGATGGTCCAGCCAATTCTGATAAAGAATAGGACTGACTGTAGTGTTAAGGTGCCAGGCACCTGGAAGCAGAGGCTTGCCACTGTAGATTGAAACAGGTGCTGCACTGCTGCCTTCTGGACCTAGTGTCTTTGATCTTCATGAATAATACCGTACATTATTTAAAAGCTTTTCAGTGGATCTTTTCTAATGCTAATAATAATGTCTGTACACTTTGTGAATATACTCACTTCTGTACAAGCAGATTCAGATCCTGTGTAAGAATGCAAAGGTTTCACCCAACCATCGCTGCTGGTCGGCTGAACAGGAAGGGCTGCAAAAAAACAAATAAGTATTTACAGAATAATTAAGGGGGGACACCACCTGTGTTCCATGAAGGCAAAGCCAAATCAATTTTAACGGTATCAACTTTAATGAATTAATTAGAGCAATATGTGCAAAAGATAGTTTTAAAATTTAGATTTGAACTGTTTGGTGCTATTTTAATTCAAAATAAGTGCTTGCAAATATTGCAAAGTTTGCAAATATCCAATCATAAATGCAAGGACGTATTTTGCTCTCCTTCAATCATATGCTTAGCTTATTACTGGATCATCAATTGATCTCTTTTTTTGGTGTATCAGGACATTATTCTCCTCATATCCACTTCCTTTAGTATATGAAAGGGTCAGTAGGATCCATTGGAACATCATTCACACCGACACAGGCAAGAAAGGTTTTATACAGTGGCTTGCAAAAGTATTCATACCCCTTGAACTTTTCCACATTTTGTCACGTTACAACCACAAACGTAAATGTATTTTATTGGGATTTTATGTGATAGACCAACACAAAGTAGCGCATAATTGTGAAGTGGAAGGAAAATGATACATGGTTTTCAATTTTTTTTACAAATAAAAAACTGAAAAGTGTCGCGTGCAAAAGTATTCAGCCCCCTTTACTCTGATACCCCTAAATAAAATCCAGTGCAACCAATTGCCTTCAGAAGTCACCTAATTAGTAAATAGAGTCCACTTGTGTGTAATCTAATCTCAGTATAAATACAACTGTTCCGTGAAGGCCTCAGAGGTTTGTTAGAGAACATTAGTGAACAAACAGCATCATGAAGCCCAAGGAACACACCAGACAGGTCAGGGATAAAGTTGTGGAGAAGTTTAAAGCAGGGTTAGGTTATAAAAAAATATCCCAAGCTTTGAACATCTCACGGAGCACTGTTCAATCCATCATCCGAAAATGGAAAGAGTATGGCACAACTTCAAACCTACCAAGACATGGCCGTCCACCTAAACTGACAGGCCGGGCAAGGAGAGCATTGATCAGAGAAGCAGCCAAGAGGCCCATGGTAACTCTGGAGGAGCTGCAGAGATCCACAGCTCAGGTGGGAGAATCTGTCCACAGGACAACTATTAGTCGTGCACTCCACAAATCGGGCCTTTATGGAAGAGTGGCAAGAAGAAAGCCATTGTTGAAAAAAAGCCATAAGAAGTCCCGTTTGCAGTTTGCCACAAGTCATGTGGGGGACACAGCAAACATGTGGAGGAAGGTGCTCTGGTCAGATGAGACCAAAATTGAAGTTTTTGGCCTAAATGCAAAACGCTATGTGTGGCGGAAACCTAACACTGCACATCACCCTGAACACACCATCCCCACTGTGAAACATGGTGGTGGCAGCATCATGCTGTGGGGATGCTTTTCTTCAGCAGGGACAGGGAAGCTGGTCAGAGTTGATGGGAAGATGGATGGAGCCAAAAATATAGGGCAATCTTGGAAGAAAACCTGTTAGAGTCTGCAAAAGACTTGAGACTGGGGCGGAGGTTCACCTTCCAGCAGGACAACGACCCTAAACATATAGCCAAAGCTACAATGGAATGGTTTAGTTCAAAGCATATTCATGTGTTAGAATGGCCCAGTCAAAGTCCAGACCTAAATCCAATTGAGAATCTCTGGCAAGACTTGAAAATTGCGGTTCACAGACGCTCTCCATCCAATCTGACTGAGCTTGAGCTATTTTGCAAAGAAGAATGGGCAAAAATTTCAGTCTCTAGATGTGCAAAGCTGGTAGAGACATACCCCAAAAGACTTGCAGCTGTAATTGCAGCGAAAGGTGGTTCTACAAAGTATTGACTCAGGGGGGCTGAATACTTTTGCACGTGACACTTTTCAGTTTTTTAATTTGTAAAAAAATTTGAGAACCATGTATCATTTTCCTTCCACTTCACAATTATGCACCACTTTGTGTTGGTCTATCACATAAAATCCCAATAAAATACATTTACGTTTGTAGTTGTAACGTGACAAAATGTGGAAAAGTTCAAGGGGTATGAAAACTTTTGCAAGCCACTGTATTCATCTCAACCAGCCATGATTGAATGGGCCGAATGGCCTAATTCTGCTCCTATCATTTATGACCTAATGAACACCACTCCCTTCTATAAAGTTTCTCCCAAGTGAAATTCATCATACCTTCCTTGTTAATTGGAGGAAAATGTGATTTTTGATATGATGCTCTGGCTTCCAATGACTTGCAAAGGGTGTTATATTTTAAATTATATTTCAGTGCCAATTCTATAAAAAATAGAGCACTACAGCCGGGACACCCACCATATCTCAGTAACAATGTGGAAACAACATCTCAGGTACCATTTTTGGTGAAAGTTAGTTAACAGTTCAGCTCCATGACTTTTCATCTGATCTGGAAAAAGTTGGGATGTCATCAATCTAAAAATCCTGATGCTGATACAAGGAACTGCAGAAGTTGGTTTCCAAAAAAAGACACCAGGGGCTGGACTAACTCAGCAGGTCAGGCAGCATCCCTGCAGAACATGAATAGGTGATGTTTTGGGCCCGAACCCTGCTTCAGACTGATGGAGTATGAAGAAGGGTCCCGGCTCAAAATGTCGCCTATTCAAGCTCCTCAGTGAAGCTGCCTGAACTACTGAGTTACTCTAGCAAGTTGTGTCCTTTTGTTGTTGTTAATATCGATGCTGTTTGATCTGCCATATTTCATAATTTGCTTTAACTTCACTTTCAGCACCTGCAGTATTTTGCTATTGTCCTTTTAACAATCCAATGGTAATAGCTGTTGATTCACAGATTTGTCACAACATAGAAACATAGAAAATAGGTGCAGGAGTAGGCCATTCGGCCCTTCAAGCCTGCACCGCCATTCAATATGATCATGGCTGATCATCCAACTCAGTATCCTGTACCTGCCTTCTCTCCATACCCCCTGATCCCTTTAGCCACAAGGGCCACATCTAACTCCCTCTTAAATATAGCCAATGAACTGGCCTCAACTACCTTCTGTGGCAGAGAATTCCACAGATTCACCACTCTCCGTGTAAAAAATGATTTTCTCATCTCGGTCCTAAAAGACTTCCCCCTTATCCTTAAACTGTGACCCTCTTGTTCTGGACTTCCCCAACATCGGGAATAATCTTCCTGCATCTAGCCTGTCCAACCCCTTAAGAATTTTGTAAGTTTCTATAAGATCCCCCTTCAATCTTCTAAATTCTAGCTAGTACAAGCCGAGTCTATCCAGTCTTTCTTCATATGAAAGTACTGCCATCCCAGGAATCAGTCTGGTGAACCTTCTCTGTACTCCCTCTATGGCAAGAATGTCTTTCCTCAGATTAGGAGACCAAAACTGTACGCAATACTCCAGGTGTGGTCTCTGTAATGAGGTCATTCACCCGAGTCCATGCAGCACCTTTGTAAGACCATCTGCTAGTCCCAATCCACTGCCTTCTCCTTATGGCCCTGTAAATGGTTTATTCCAACTCCAAGTGTATCCAGCTCCCTTTTGGACCCAACAATGGATTTTGCCACCCCTAATATCCCAGGCGATACATTTCAGACCCAAATCATTCGTCACATAAACTGTCAACCCCAGATCAATCATCTTATTTCCATGTCCCCAAATTCTTCACCCCTCTGCCAATGGGAACAGTTTCTCTCCATCTATTCGTCTCAACTAATTATCCTTGCAATGCCCGAATAACTCCAGCTTCCTCAGTCCAATCACATTACCAAAGTCCCTGGTCCTTGGAATCATTCTGGTAATCTCTTCTGCATCCTTTCCAGAGCCTTTACATTTTTCCCAATGTACGCTGCCCAGGCTAGATGCAATATCCTAGTTGTGTCTTAACCTGCATTCTATAAAGTTTGATTCCCTTCCTCTTTTGCTGAATGCCCTTATTTATTGATTGAAAGAACACATGTATCCAGCCAAATTCTGCATGATTCTACATTGATATCCAACTTACGTGCACTGGAGTTCTCCCAGATCTCTGTACCTAGACTGTTGGATGCGGCCTGCACCTTAGAGAAGCTTTCCTCAGTTTGTTCAGTTATTGCATTGGAAATCTGTTGCTTTTTAACAAAACGAGGAGGAATCTTGGATGAAGATGTCCAGCTCTTCTCATTCCGACTTTTCCCTGGTGCCTGGTATAAAAACCAAACTGTGCAAATGAGACCAATTCATATCCCAAACCAATCTCACCTCAAAAATACACCAATTCCCCTTCAAAAAACTGTTTGGTGTGTTCCACCTCCAAGGGAAACACAGAAAATAGCTGCAAGAGTAGCCCATTTGGCCTTTCGAGCCAGATTTAATACGATCATGGCTGATCATCCAAAATCAGTACCCCATTCCTGCTTTTTCCCATATCCCTTGATTCCATTAACCCTCTCTTAAAAACATCCAGTGAATTGGCCTACAGACACTTTCACCAGTCATTATGCTTACAGATCTATTTTGCCCCGGATACAAACCTTTAAGATCTCAGCTCGTCTCCAATTCTGGCTTCTTGAGCTTACCAGATTTCATTTGTCCCGTCCCTACACTTAGCAGCTTTGATCCTGATACTGGAATTAGCTTCAAAAACTATCCGCCTTCAAATTTATTTATTTGCTTATTGGGCCAGTATTTATTTGTTGTCTAATATTATGCAATATAGCTCACTGCCAAATCTAATAATGTGCTTATTACACAACATATACCATAAATATGCAAATTATGTTATCTTAAGCATACTGCATGAAAAAGATTTAAAAATCTCAAAAAGATTGTACAAATGGTGTTATGCCTATGTTATCTAACTGTAAAATTCATTTTGAGTAACTGCAATTGAGACAATATTTAGTTGACAATGGCTACTTATTGCATTGAAACTGATGCATTTACCTGCAATGTTTGCTCTTTCTTCCTGCGCTCCTCTTCAAGCAAACGACGGTGTTTTTTTGAGATTACCTCAGTAAAACCATCATTTACAGTGGACACAGACGGTTGTTCTTCCACTGCTACAGCTGGGTGATCATCAATAATGACAACACCTTAAAGAAAATAAACCATCAGAAAGCCCCCACAGATGTACTGAATGTTGCATAGACGGCTGTGAAGAACACAGAAAATTTCTCATGAATGGCAACACCAAACAAGTTTCCTTAGCAGCATGGGAGGCATTTATCACAGCTTTTAGGTTACATTTTGTAGTTAAGTCAGAAATAACTGGCTTAACCAGTTTTTGCATGGTGAGTGAGAGGTGCCTCGAATGCTCTGCCAGGGGTGGATGGTAAAAGCAGATACAATAACAACTTTTAAGAAAAATTTAGACAAAACATGAACAGACTTGGAAAATTGACTCCCAATTTTTTTTACAATGCAACAATAACATTTCAAATGAGCACTTTGACAGGTCCAGGAACATTGCACAAATAAACATTATTTCTCACAATGCTTAAAAACTTGTAGAAAAACCTAAATTGACGATATATTTAAGACTCAGTGAATCAATAGGAACACTGTAGAGGTGAGAGCTAATTCTGATGATGCACTTAAATCAGTCCTACATCTGATAAATTTTTGCATCTTTACTTCCATGTTTAATGCTAAATGCACCTGCATGTCAATATATCTGCACTTACTTGCATAATTGTTTAAATCAAACTGGGCCAAAGCATCAGTCTTCTCTTTTGATTTCTTCACACCAGGTTTTACATCCTTTTCCTTCTTTTTATTTGATGCATCCTTCACTGCAATTTGTACAGCTGCTGGGTCATTCGGAACCACACGCTCGACACAATACACTGTGTTGACACTCCCTCCATTCACTGCTATCTGGTCACACAGTTGTTCTTCTACATACCTTCAATCAAAAGATTAGTGAAGATTCAGCACAAATGCCCATTCTATAAGCACCAATATGTGTAACAGACTCAATCCTCTGACTGGCTGGATTACCTCATTTGCATGTGAGTAATGGCACAAAGTAGCAGTTTAATATATCATCTCATGAGCTGGTTGGTAAATAATTAAAGGCTGGTACAGGGACACTTTTGTTACAGAAGCTCAGTATTGCTATCCATCTGATTGCAGTATAGACAGGAGAAGTGAACAAGACCACAGTTTGGAACTTAGGGCCTTTGGAATGTGGAAGTAACAGCAACAAAATTTAAAGTAACATATGCTTTATGGGAAAAAGTTAATTTGACACCAAGTAGCCATTTATTATCTGAACAGCAACTTTCTTTACTAGTTACTCTGAAGTATTTGAAGAGACATATTACGTTATATATTTTGAATTACACTATCAGTTTAAAACTGTGCTATTCTTGGGCCCCTGTATATACTGGCAATATATTCAAGCTTTTAAAGGTAGACAAAATTTGCTTGGTCAGAGGAATTTTGATTGGACAGGTCTGGTGACTTATTTCAAGCTTTTAAAGATGACTTTTGAGAAGGATGAACCAAAACCAGTTAATAATCAGTCAAATATTTTTTAGTTAATGTTGACAGCCATTTGGGTTCCCAAACAAGCAAAGTCTTAAAGAAAGAGTGACAAAGGATTGTGTTTCAAATTGCTCTCTCAAATGTCAAATTCATTTACCTTTTGATTCTTGATGGTTGCCCGGATGCCTTTTCATTTCTGGGACCGGTCCCGTTAGACTTTGGAGACTTTCCTCCATAGCCTGGATTTGTTCTGCGGTTTTGCCTATCAATTGGGCGTTGGCTGGAGAAGCTGCGTTTAGCTAATTCCTTTCTCTGCCCAAGTCCAGTATCTGCCACATCTACTTCAGGAGTCAGGTTATTCTGGGATGCTCTGTTCTCTCTTTCTCGCCTTTCAGTAAAGTCACTGCTTTCAGAAGCAGTTTCCCACTCCTCATTTGCTTGGTCAGAGGAATTTTGATTGGACAGGTCTGGTGACTTATTTCCAGCTACAAGGGAGGCCATTTCCTGATCGTCGGTTCTTGTGGTCGTGTTAGCAATATAATTGTCTACAGGAACGGACACATCATTGTTTATTTCAGTGGCCGCGTCTCTTTCTTGTTTAAGCCGCCTGAATCGTGGAGGTTTGTCCTGTCGAGGTGGTCTCCTTCTCCTTGGCGGCATATCCATTGATCGCTCCCTTTTGGGTGGCTGATCTTCTGTGACCGACATTCCAGAAAAAGAGATCTTGTCTGCAACTTCATTTTCCTCTCCAGCACTTTCTAGTGCCACTTCCAAACCCCTGTTAAGCACTTTTGTAGATTCCTTAAGCGGCTGCCTTTTAGGTAGCATCAAGGAAGTTGAAACATCACCATTTAGTTGATAGGTACCATTTAGCTTGAACATTGCCGTTCTGTTTTGCCTTGAAGGCATTCCACGAGGGGCAAAGTTGCGCCCTCTCCCAGAGTTACTCAACCGAGGAGGTAACGCCCTCTCAAACATTTTTGATGGGCCCCTTTCATCTTCCATTTCACCAATTGTATGCCCATCAGGTATCCTCTTGGTTCTCCTTAAAGGATCTTTGAACATATTCTTCCCCTCTCTGTCGGAATATGCTGACTCAATCGTGGCCTCATTGCCAGCTCCAGTTCCCCTCTGCCTCCGGCGCTTTGGTATATCTTCATATTCAGACTCCTTACTTCGTGTCTCACTGGCATTTCGACGTCGGTTGGGGTTCTTTTGGCTATCTTCCAATGAATTACCATAATCTTTAGGATTCTGCCGATTTCCTCTGCTGAAGTTGTTGTAAGAGCTTCTGATCTCACCAACTCTGCCAGAAAGATCTCCTCGGCCTCGACCCCTGCTTCGCCCTTGGCCTCGATTGCTGAAACTTTGTTGATCATCACCTTCAATCCAGTTTCCCCTCTGTGGTGGAGGAAAATCAACGTTGTCTTTATTCATCGATCTAACATCCCATGCTTTATTCTCCTTTCTTGGTGGTTTCTCTATTTCCCAGTCAAATTTAGCCGGCGGCACTGGTGAGACAGTCAATTCTTTGTGTCTAATGTTCAAACAGGAAATGGAAGTTTGTGAAGAAGGTGACATGCCTCCATTAGTTTTCATCACCTTACCCTCAGTCTTTATCTGTTCCACTTTATTCTGGGTATTTTTCTGAACAGATTCCAATTTAACTTTCTCTGTCTCTTCATTCTTTTCAGTCTTGAGGTCTTTAAGGACGGGTTTTTTAATTGGTCCCGATCTTCTACCTATCATTTTCCCGACTGTCTCACGACGATCAACATGATTTCCTTTTAGAGGCTCCCACTGAGTTGCAGGTTTGGACTCTACCGTTGACAAATTATCAGTCTGCCATATTTCCGCCCGAAAGACTTTCTCCTCTCTGGTATCGTCATGTTCATCAACCTTCGGGCTCAAATGCTCTTTCGGATGTACATAATCCCAGGTGTGAGATATGATATCTTCAATGTTTTCAGCGGGCTTTGATGCCTCAGTACTGTCTCTTGAAGACAAATTCAGCCCTATTTGCTCAGACTCTGATGAGAAGAGTTCTTTATGAAGTAACTGAGGATTTGTTTGATGCTGGAAGAGAACTTGCCTTCCCAGTACCTTTGACACATTTGGAACCACCTCAGGTCTTTTATCTTTTATTAGTTCAGTCTGGGATTCTAAACGAACTATATTTAGCAATTTGTCTGCTGGTGCAACTCTATACTCTTCAATCTGTTCCTCAAATGGATCTCTTTGTATCTTCATGGTCGGCTGGGAAATTAGATCACTCCTCACAGGTGGCGTGGGAAGTCTTTCATTCCTATAATAAAGAATATTGGGGAATTAATTACACTTTGAAAGAAACAAGAGAAATTCCATTTGTTTCCATTTCAGAAAATATTAATGCTGGTTAAGGACACTCACCTGGCACACCTCTCTTCTGCAGCACAATCCTCTTGCGATCTCTGACTGTTTAACATAAAAGTCCTGTTTTGAGCAGTTGAGAAGTCATCATGACTCCAATTTAACTGTGGTTCTGTGGGTGGAGTTCTTTTCTCGTGTAACAGTAGAGGGGACCTTTCTTGCTGCTCAGTTCCTGAAGTAATATTGTCTGAATGATCAGGACGCATCACAGGCTTCATCATTCCTACAAACAAATGAAAAATAGATGATCTAATGGACTGAAAATTAGTTGTACATTATCTACACCCTCCAACTTAACTGTTGAACATAAATTAAACACAGGTACAAGATACGTAATTGGCTTTTGTTAAAAGTTTCAGAAATGATTTATTTACATTTATAAGGGAGGCACGGTGGCGTAGTGGTAGAGATACTGCCTTACTGCGCCAGACCCAGGTTTGATCCTGACTACAAGTGCTTATCTGTACGGAGTTTGTACGTTCTCCCTGTGACATGCGTGGGTTTTCTTCGAGATCTTCGACTTCTTCCCACATTCCAAAGACGTACAGGTTTGTCGGTTAATTGGCTTGGTATAAATGTAAATTGTCTCTAGTGTGTGTAGGTCTAGTGTTAGTGTGTGGGAATCGTTGGTCGGTGCGGACTCGGTGGGCCAAAGGGCCTGTGTCTGCGCTGAATCTCTAAACTAAACTAAACAACGTGTAGTGGGTGACTGGGACGCATTACCAAGTGTGCTGGCGGAGGCAGATACAAAACTAGCATTCAAGAGGTTATGCATGGATATGTAGGGAATGGAGGGATATAGAACACATGCAGGCAAAGCAGATTAGTTTAATTTATCACCATGTTCCGCATGGACACTATGAGCCAAAGTGCTTGTTCCAATGCTGCACTGTTCAATGTTCTATGTTAAGGACCTTACGACGTCCCATTAAATCAAACCTATTATCAATAGATGAGAGGGAGAAGGCAGATAAATAGGCACTTGCTCCTGTGCGTTATATTCATGTATTAGAGATTGGACAGCAGCTTACCAGCTACTCTGGTTGCAATTGATGGGTGGTCCACATTGGCATGGTGTGCAAAGGATATATCAGTTGATACGATCTACATTCGGTCCACAACATAAACACTTGTTCCTGATCGAATTTGTGATCAACAAACATGACCGAGTTCTACAATATTAGTCACATGGCACCATCAAAGATCACTCAAAAACATTACAGACTAAAAATTAACTAAAGATAATTTCTGCCCAATGGTACAATAGTCTAGAACGAAACAAATATATCTGCACTAAACAAAAGATTAACAAGGCTCTGGTGGGGAAGTGCAAAAATCTGTTTTTTGTTCATCGGTAGAAAATAGCTCAAAATTGAATTAGCTCTACAACTTACCAGAGGAAAGAACTCCGGATGGGAAAAAGTCAATTGGTGCCCTCCCTGGGGTCAGTCGAGGATCCATATAAGAGGGCATCATCATCCAGCGAGGGTCATAGCCAAGCATGTGTGGAGGAGGTGGGCCGACTGGACTTGGGTAGACATGTCTCTGTGTGTGGGAATGTGGAGGTGCAACTGGTGGTGGTATTAAAGACCCTTGCTGTTGTTGCTGCCTTTGCTGCATCTTTAACAGCTGCTCCTAATTGCGCACATGCGGGAAAAGGGAAAGACAAATATTAGAAATGTTAGCTTTTCAAGTTACATCCTTACTAATTTGCACATCAGATTCTCTCTTTGTAAAGGCTCACATTGCCCTGCACAAAGAATATAATCCCATCCAAAAGTCAGAATCATAGAGCACAGAAACAGGCTCTTTGGTCCATCTTGTCCATGCAGACCAGCTATACTCATCCCATTAAACAGCACTTGATCCATAGCCCTCAATGCCTTCAAGAGATCCAACCTCTCTAGCCTCTCATGATCGGACAATAACATTTCCCTAATATATGCAATGCTCTTCCGTCATCCTGAGGACTTTGCTAGTACGAGACCAGCAGATTTTCTGGATCACTGGATGTTAATCGTATTACTACCCAAACACACTTTTATTTCACTTTTCCTTTATATATTATACAATCATAATAATTTCCAAGTGATCTGAGTGAGTTTAAAGAGTGTGGGAAATGTACAAGCATTCAAAATATTAGCGAATTTACAGTATACATTTCTAATCTCCAAAATCTTCCTATTTCTGGAGAAAAGACTGATCCAGCTTGCTATCAAAATGAATACTATGTCCAAATTTTACTATTGCCCTCGTCACCAGTATTCAGAAGGATGCAGAATGAGAAAAATAAGCATTGCAGTTATGCGAGTAGCTTACACATAGATGCAATATTTATTTGTTGCTGAGGGGGAAAGTTTAAAGGTTTGCGACAAACTTTTTGGTTACACAGGTGCTTGGAACACGTTGCCAGGGGAAGCAGTAGAAGCAAATAGCAATTTAGACACATGAACAAGCAGGGAATAGTAGGATACGGACCATGGATTGGCAGATAGGATTAGTTACATTGGCATCTTGGTTGGCACAAACATACTGGACCGAAGGGCCTGTTCCTGTGCTGCAATGTTCTATGTTCTAAGTTTGAGCTACGCCTTTTGGGAATTAGGAAACACTTCTACACACAAAGGGCAGCAGAACTTACCATCTCTTTTCTGTAGATGGTAACTGATGTTAGGACAATTGATACCAAGAAACTATTCAGCCCTTTGAACTGTTCTCACATTCAATATCACAGATGATTCTCTATTACAATATCATTTTCTCCCTCTTTTCCCACACATTTTTTTACAAAAATCGGAGACCAATTTTGTTATCAAGGGATATAGGTCACAGATTAGCCATAATGTCACTGAATGGGGATATAGGTCACAGATTAGCCATAATCTCACTGAATGGCTGAGTAGCCTCTAGGGCTAAGGAACTTATTCATGATCATATTTCAAACCTGAACTCATTGCAGCTACTCCTGAGCAGTTGCCTATTTTTACTGACAGCTACCTGTTGTTGTCGCTGGAACCTCGGCGGTAGGGTCTTGTGGAACTTGTTGTAGTTCGGAATTGGCAGCGTGGGCTCATTCCCCTGCATGTTGTTGTCATCATCACTCTCAGCACTGACAGCAGGGATTTCTTTTTTCACCTTGTCCTCGGCAGGGAGTTCCACAGTCAGTTCACGTTTTTCTGAAATTCATCCCAGAAAAATCAATTATTAGTTCAAAGATCCAATAAATAACATGATTACTATAAAACTAGCAGAGGCAAGAACAAAGAAACACAAACTCTGCGGGTCTGGCAGCATCTCTGGGAACATGGATATGAAGTTTCGGGTCGGGTCCCTTTATTAGACTGGTGAAAGTCTAAAGAAGGGTCCTGACCCAAAACGTCATCTGTCTGATCCGCTGAGTTACTGCAGCAATGTGTGTCTTTATTGTAAACCAGCATCTGCAGCTCCATGTGTCTAGAGAGAACAATATTATTCACATTGCTATTCGAATAACCTGTTTATTCTTCCTACTACAGTAAGAATATCAGGGAATATATATTGTTAAATGTCATTGCCTTTTTAATTCGTAAAATAAACCTATACATCATTACTGCCACCATCCTCACCATTTAAATTCCTCAAAGGATGTTCTAAATTCCTTGCTGTAGCAACTACTCTTTATTGGTGTTATTTTGAATTGGACTCTAAAAAAAAATCTCCATTGTTCATCTTGGCTTCCCTTTTCTGCTCCAAGTGGCAGGAGTTAATGACCCATGGAGGTTTCTCTGAGCTTTTCTCAAATTTACCCAACTGAATGTACCCTGGGGTACCCTTCTTAACTTCTAGGTCTCCTGGTTGGAAATCTGCTTGCCCTGCAAAGTGTCTTATGTAAAGGTTGCTGTAAATCTAGACGAAAACATCTGAGGTTTGACTATAATGTCACGTATAAAATAATCAATCTGTCATGGCAAACCCTAAGATTCTTTTCGAACACTGGTCAATGAAGTTGGTATGAACTGATGTGGACTTTTTTCATGCAAATTGCAAACTGCTCTCTGCTATTTCTCTATTGATTAGCTCACGTTAACTGCAATTATAGTGAATGATGCACTCCCATTAAATTTAATGGACATGTTTAACAGTTACCCAATTTAATTATCATTAAAATGCTTCTTGCAATTACAGGACAAAAAACAATGCAGGATTTGATGACCCTTATTCTGCATATACAATCAGACTATGTTTACTTAGAGAATAAAAAAGGTTGCAGATTTTACACAACCACAAATTTACGTATTTTCCTTAAAAGTCACAGTATTAGTACAAATTGCTTTAAATACAGTTCTTTAGTTACTAACTTCACCTTTTGGTAAGCTCTGCTTGATTTCAGTGTAGGGCTTCTGCTGTGTAGACAGAGGTACAGAGTCCTTGCTCTCCTTCGTTTCAACATAGTCTTTTTTCTGTATGTCAAATTTAACAGAGTTCTCTATCACTCCACGTTTTTGATCGAGTTTCTTGAGTTTTTCAGCACAAGCAGCAAGTCTCTCTTCCTGAGCTCGTCGCTCCTCTTCTTCACGCCTTCTCCTCACTCGCTCCAATGCCTCAGAACGTTCATTGGTGCCAGAAGTTGGCCTCTGTCGCCACACTTCATCTTTCTCAACATGAGAGTCTGCCCACCTATTACCTCCAGTCAATTTTTGGAAGACGCCAGCCTGAACAGAGAAACAGAAAATATAAACTTTCACTACCGGTCAAACTAAAGTTCTGTAGGTTCTATAAGGCTCCAAAGCACAATAATCTATCCAGACTAGTCCATTTGGGCTAATCAAACATATCCCAAAGCAGCCCGAAACAAACCCGGAAATATCTAAATTCTATTGTTCATATGAATGGCATATATAGGTAGGGTGGTTGTTAAACTGAGTTATTTTGTCAATCTAAAGTCAAGAAAACTTGACTCAAACGCTTGTAGCTGTAGCTTATATAAAAATCACTATCCGAGCGGTTCTATATATATAATATTTCCTCATGGTCTTTCTACAACTATATAAGTCATTGATGAGACCACACCTGACTGCACAGGTTTCAGTTTCAACCATTAGTTTCACTCAACTTATTAAAGGAGGGATATTCTTTCACTAGAAGCAGATCCGAGAAGTTTTAACGAATTGATTCCAGGGATATAGGATATCTTATGCATATATACGAAAATGGAGCAGGAATGGCCAACTTCGCCCCTCAGGCTTGCTCTGTCATTAAATCAGATCACGGTTAAACTTATGTTTAAGAAGGAACTGCAGATGCTGGAAATTCGAAAGTAGACAAAAATGCTGGAGAAACTCAGCGGGTGAGGCAGCATCTATGGAGCAAAGAAAATAGGCGACGTTTCGGGTCGAGACCCTTCTTCAGACTGATGTGAGGGTGGGGGGGGCGGGAAGAAGAAAGGAAGAGGCGGAGACAGTGGGCTGAGGGAGAGCTGAGACGGGGAGGAGAAAGCAGGGACTACCTGAAATTGGGGAAGTCAGTGTTCATACCGCTGGGGTGTAAACTGCCCAAGCGAAATATGAGGTGCTGCTCCTCCAATTTAAGGTGGGCCTCACTCTGGCCATGGAGGTCCAGGACAGAAAGGTCGGATTCGGAATGGGAGGGGGAGTTGAAGTGCTGAGCCTCCGGGAGATCAGGTTGGTTATTGCGAACTGAGCGGAGGTGTTGGGCGAAGCGATCGCCAAGCCTACGCTTGGTCTCACCGATGTAGAGCAGCTGACACCTAGAGCAGCGGATGCAATAGATGAGGTGGGAGGAGGTGCAAGTGAACCTCTGCCGCACCTGGAAAGACTGCTTGGGTCCTTGAATGGAGTCAAGGGAGGAGGTAAAGCGCCAAGTGCAGCATTTCCTGCAGTTGCAAGAAAAAGTGCCAGGAGAGGGGATGGTTTGGGTGGGAAGGGACGAATTGACCAGGGAGTTACGGAGGGAGCGGTCTCTGCGGAAAGCGGTTAAACTTATTATAACTTCAACACCTCATTCCTGTCCACCCACAGCGGCATTTCCCTGCTTATCAAGTATCTACCTAGCTCTGCCTTGAAATCATTATAAGACTCTACTTCCACTGCCTTGGAGTAAGGGAGTTTCCAAAAAACACGACCTCCTGAGGGAAAAGGCGAGGTGGTTTAGGACAAGAGGAGGCCCTAATGAAACATTTAAGCTTCCTCTGCCAGGATCTGCACCTGAGAGAATGTTCCTTCTCTAGTTTGGACAATAGGTTCATAATTATCTTTTGCCTTCTCATCACAGACCTGCCATTTATTTTCTTTCACGTATTTATCCAACTTGCATTTGAATGCTGTAATTGGATGTCTCCATGGAACCTGTGGCCATTCCTTACAGATCCTAAACACTCACTGGGTAAAAATATTTTTCTTATTACTTTTGGTTCTTTTATCAAGTCTTCTACACTTTATGTCCTCTGGTTCTTGGGCTTTCTACCAATAGGAACAATTTCTCACTATCTCTCTGCCTGCACCCTTAATCATTTTAAATACAGATCTTTCCGTGAGCTCCTCTGTTCCAAGGATAACTATCTAGCTGCTTCAGCCTATTCACATAACTGATGTATCTAATTCCTGGACTCATTTTTGAGTTTAATTGTCATATGAACCGAAAACACAACGATTAAATTGTGTAAATATAAGCTATTGAGTAAATATAAGCAGGACAACAGGTCTGTAAACACAGAAACTAAATCCTAGTGCTCATCTCCAATTACACTGTTCATTACAGTGTTAAGAATCTGTATCATTTTGAATTAAAACCCTGCAGTAATAATCAATGAGGATCTAGCACAAATGGAGATGTTGTGGGAAGCAGCTGTAAACTGGCCCTTTCAGCTAGAAATTTAATTTGGATGAATAAACAAAACAGGTGATTAACTGAAAATACCCGTGTCTCAGTAGAATTTAAGCTCCAACGTGGCTCAGTATCTTGTAGGCCATGGCTTGGTTGGCTGGAAGATAATGCGTTACCCCAAATGGATTCACCACATATGAAGGGTTCCACCTTTGCTTCAAGCTTAGCATTTAGAGATTGTTGGCGTGCCATTTTCATATCCCTTTCCCTAGAGAATATAAACGTATTTGAGGGTTAATATAATACTTAATGTCAATGTCAATGCTGCAAATCACACAACTCAAATATAACCAACCTGTTACAACAAAAGGGCCTTTAATCATCATTAAAGATGAATCATACACATGCCCGAAAAACAATTTAAATCTGTGAAGGTGTCATCAGAAAATAACAGATGCAGTATTAAATATGACGTGTAATGCAGAAGGACATCATTGGTGATATTACCCTGGGATAATTTAGCACAGTGGGAGGGGTAGAAACCCAAATTGAGAATAATTAATAAAATTGTTGCAAAAATTATCAAAATATATTGAGAAATGGGAGTTTGAGATGAAGTTATAATTTGTAAGGAGTGACAATGACATAGATTTAAGGGAAGGGGAAACCTATGTGGACAAGGAACCAGTGCATCATGTTAGTTGGGGTGGGGCTACTAGGTTGTTGGCAGTTCAGTACATAGGGGGATACGGTTGTACATCACTGAATATTAAATGCTTTGAAGTGTCCCGAGATTATAAGGCATTAAAATGAGCGCTTTTACTTTTAAAATCTAGACTAGCTAATGACACAAGAACATTTACAACACTCAGTATCCAAAAGTAATCAAGCTTTCTGATTGCAATCACTATTCCAGGTATACACACCATTTTTCTTTCTTCTCTCTTGTGGTCTCTTCATCATCATCATCACTGAACTTAAGCTTTTCTGAATAATCCACTTCCTCGTGTTCACCTGATTAAAATTAAAAATGATTGAACAATGGATCAGAACCTCACATTACAGGAACTAAACATCCAATTTCAAATATGCACAACAAAACCCACACCATAGAGGGAGGGGCTTGCCAAATATCTAATAAGTTTATTCCAAAATAAGGGCAACTACCATGTTATGGCCATCAGGGATCAGAAATTCATCCTTCCACAACACAAAACACCACCCAAAAATTTGAGATATGGAGTAAAATTCACATGGATTTTTATGTGAAAAAATTAAATAAACACTTTAAAAAAACTCACTATTCTTGATACATGCGCAGATGAGGCGGCTTCACATATGGAAAATCATGGAACAGGCAGTTTTCTATGAATGCAACACCCCCCCCCCAAGACAATCAGTTTATCTGTATCATTTTTTATGCTACACCATGGAAAAGCAAACAATGTATATGGAATACAGGAAAGGGCGCATTGTAGATAAATTCAGAGACAATTCTCACAATTCATTAACAGTTTTCAAATCGAGAGTTAGGCAATATTGATTGGATAACCACACTCTAAAAGTATAGCAAGAGCATGGCTCTATATTTCTGAACCACCATATTCTTTTTAATGAGTAAGGCAAAACACTATAACTAAACTACCATCAGTATTTAGGACTCTCGCAACTGTGGTCCTCGTAATTGTTGTAATAACTAAAATGGATTGGATTCAGCTCAAATAATGGAGCTCATTATTCCATTTTTTAAATAATCTGTTTTGAAACAAATGGCATAGTTGTAATATGCTCTCACCAGCCCATCCATCTTCAGTTTCAATGTCCAGCTGATCCAGTTCTTTCAGGTCATCGGGATTAATGATGGCGGGTCGATCAGCAGATTCACCTTGTCGCCGGACGGGCCTGACGGGGCGCGTTGAACGAGTAACACCACGAGGATATCTGTAAAGAACCAGAATGAGAACTACGGGTGGGGCCATGTGTGTAACTTTGCTCAAACTGCATTACTTACTAGAGACAATAAAAATCAAGCATCTGCGGGCTTTAAGGAAGCAAAAGTGAGGGATCCAAACAAGGTCAGCAGCTCACTACAGTGATCAATATTACTAAGAAAAGTCATGCCTCTTGGATAGATTGTCTCAGTCTATCACTGTATAAATATTCCTAAAGTTATCATTCCATTTGTAAATGTTCACCATAATGCAATTGACTCTTTTTAGTATTCCCTCCGATGAGTTTTTTTCAAGAGTGAACCATGTTTAATGATATTAATAAACTACAAATTGAAGTCCCAGGAAATTGAAATCCTATTTGAGTGAATCATGATATTTGGGTGATGGGTCAGGAGTATTGGGAGCAACGGAAGGATGTGGGGAAAATAGAGTGGGAAGCTGGATTTCACAGGAGAAAGTTATGGTCAGCAAAAAGAGAGGTTGAGGTGGGGAATAGAAGGTTCAGTGGGGTTGAAAACAGAAGACACAAGAGAGGAGACAAGCAACAGTGGTATGGGGAGGGGGGAAGAGAGAGAGAGAGAGGCTAGCGAAAGACAAAGAGTTGTAAAATGTGAGTAGGCATGAAGAGGGGGAGGGAGAAGATAAGTATAGCCAGGCCTTGCGGAGGGAGAGAAACATGAAAGAAGAGCAGTAAATAGAGATATATCAGCCATGATTGAATGGCAGAGTAGACTTGATGGGCTGAATGGCCTAATTCCACTCCTATCACTTATGACTATAAATGTGGCCAGAGAGAGCTGGAAGACGGAGCGCAAGAGCTGGCACAGAGATATTTTGTGAGTTTGTATTCTGTACGGGTTTCAATACCCTATTTTCAGAATGAAGTTAACTAAAATATATTTTTTTATGTTAGATATATCTATTGATATTATTCTTATGTAAAGGTGCTGTTGATTGAAATTCGAGTCATACTGCATGGAAACAGGCACTTCAGTCCAACTTGCCCATGCTGACCTATATTAGATCCCCCTGGCCGTATTTGGCTCATATACCTTTCCTATCCACGTATCTGTCCAAATGACTCTTAAATGTTGTTATAGTATCTGCCTCAACTACCTCCTCCGACAGCTCATTCCATATATCCACCACCCTATGTAGTTGTCCCTCAGGCTCCTATTAGTTCTTTTCCCTCTCACCTTAAACCTCTATCCTCTGGTTCTTGATTCCCCTACTATGGGTAAAAGGCTCTGTGCATCTACCTTATACACCGCACTATTAGATCGCCCCTCATCCTCCTGTGCTCCAAGGAGTAAAGCCCGAGCCTGCTCAACCTCTCCCTATAGCTCAGGCCCTCAAGTCCTGGCAACATCCTCGTGAATCTTCTCTGCACTGTTTCCAACAAAACTGAAGGGCATCACAATGGTGCAGTGGTAGAGTTGCTGCCTTACAGCGCTTGCAGGGCCAGAGACCCGGGTTCAATCCCAACTACAGGTGCTGTCTATACGGAGTTTGTAAGTTCTACCCATGACCGCGTGGGTTTTCTCCGAGATCTTCGATTTCCTCCCACACTCCAAAGACGCACAGGTTTGTAGGTTAATTGGCATTGTATAAAAACGTAAATTGTCCCTATTATGAGTGTGTGTGTGTGTGTAGGATAGTGTTAATATGCGGGGATCGCTGGTCGGCGCGGACTCAGTGGGCCGAAGGGCCAGTTTCCGCATTGTATCTCTAAACTAAAGACAAATGGTTGATCAATTTACGAATTTTCACCCAATTAAATCCTTTTCCAATATAATTAACCCCTGCAGAAAGAGGGATGCAGGTACAAATTTAAAGAATATAAAATATTTTGTATAACCAATGTGGTTATTGGTTATACAAATATTAAATTTAAGGGAGATTCTAATTTTCTAAGATTTAGAAATGGTGTCAAATAATTACCAATTGTATTTCATAATTAAGGTACAACATATTAAAAAAAAATACATTCAATATAAACAGCAGAGATTGCATATTTCCTTACTTAATTGGCTCAGGTGGTTGGATCGGATACTGTAAAGATCCCTGTGCATCATGTGCAGGGATAGGCTGAGGTTGTGATTGTGGTGGGCACATCTGTAGGGGGAAAAAAATTAGATACTAGCAATAAGATGATAAACAGAGCGAAGAATGAGCAACTTTCATCACTAAAACACCAAGTCCTTCAACAGCTTCCTAATGAGTGGGAATATAATTATAACATCCATCATCCTGTGAACACCACCCACCCTCCTCAACCAACAGTTGAGCCCATCGAACCACCGTACGTACCCACAGCCATCAACAGTATTTGCATCTGAAAGAACCACCTCTACCCCTGCCAGGAGAACCCACCCGATACTTCCAGCCGGCCCAGCCCACAAAAGGGTACATGACCGTGAAATCTTCAAGGGTAAATATCAACCTATCATCAGTAACCATAACCATATGCCTGAGAAAGAACTACTGGTTTGCCAGGAGAACATAACCCCGAGCCATCAAGCATAAACATAACGTCCCTATCCAATGGAGGGGGAACGTCAACTTAACTGCAGACGGGTGAATTAATTCTTAATTCCACAAGGGAACGGGTGTCAGAGGATATGGGGAGAAGGCAGGATGCAACCGAATGGTCTAATTCTTCTCTTATCACTTATGAACATAATTTTGACAGCAGGGGTGAAATTACATGGCCACAGGAACAGAAAAGGAAACATTATCTCCCAATATTCTCATGGATGATGGATATCTACTAGGGCAGCTGGTCTTTTCTTTATGCTTATACTATCTGTAGATTTTATAAATCCTGTTCACTAATGTATTCATTTGTCAACAAAAAAAACTGAATAGTGTTATACGTAAAAACTTTGTATTCGATAACACTGTGCCAATTATGATAATTTAGCCATGGCCTTCAACAACAAACGTGCAGCAAGTTTCTGAATCTTCTCCCCCCCAATTCCACTGCAATCTTACATAGATTAGCATGAGTTGTGCATCACCAGAAACATAGAAGATCTGCAATCAACTTACAAATGTAGGCAGCATATCACGGTAGGTGGCTGGGAACTGGTGAGAACCAGCCTGCAGCAAAATTCCCGATCCTCTCCTCAGCGGAGTAGCAGGCCTCAGGGAGGGTTCCTTTGGCTCACTTGATGACACTGGTACATTTACTGGATCATCTTGGCATGAAGTTTTGGCTTCTACCTCTGGTGGTGATGTAGTTAATGTGGCTGCAGGGTTTAGGTTTCGACCACCACCCTCCCTCCAAATGGCAACATCTGCAAAAAAACAATGTAGCAAAACTGCTATAGTGTGGATTTCAAGTCACAAACGGGGCCAATAAAATAAAGTTACCAACTAGGATGGAAATTAATGAAAATACTGTGAAGATAATGAGGTCCCCGGACAAACCAATTACTTTACAAATGAATTAGGTTTATTTTTACCAATGCAGACATTCTTTCATCAAAAGAGGAACAACTGCAACGGCTGGATATGTTTTCAATGTCCTTATTGATATGAGAACTATTAATTTCAAAGTAATGACATTTGACAGCCTGTCATTAGAAAATTGATCATGGGAAAATTGTGGAGTTTTCAAATTTTATTTTACACTTCCAGAATTAAAAAAAATAAATCAAAATCAGCACTAGATTTGTGACTACAAAATAAACAATAAAATACTGCCTCAACTGTGAGCAAGTCAATACATTTATCATGCCATTATGTGAGCAACATAGTGGAGCATCAAGTAGAGCTGCTTCCTCACAGTTTTTGTGACCCGGGTTCAATCCTGACCTCTGCGTGGAATTTGCCCATTCTCCCTGTGTATCTTGGAAGCTGAAACTAATTCCTCTTCCTTGTGGAAGCTGGGGAACCCCACCCTCCACACTCAGCATTTGTTCAAGCTCTCTATGCAGTCCATAAGGCTTTTCCAGTGCATGTCTGCGCAGAACAGTTTAGCTCCTCCATATACTTAGTGTGCCTTACTTTGTGGGCGGAGGCTTGGTCCTGGCCCATATGATTGACCTGTAGTGTCCTTTTCTTTTCCAGCCTTTTCCTGGTCTACAGCTGCTTTTAATGTTGGAAATTCCTCGTGAGAGAATGGTAACTGCTTGTTTAACACCTTTGCGCCTAAATCAAACAGCAAAAAATGTAATTCTCAATCAGGCCACAGGCATGTTTATCACATTTTACATAATGAAAAATGCCTGCTTTTTAGTGTCAGTTTTCTGCCGAGCAATGCTGACTATCAATAGCTATTGAATTGGAGCAAATAGCTTCAGAACTAAAACAAAACGGTTTATATTACAGTAAAATGGCAAAAAGCTGCAGTGGCTGATTAAGAGCATAAGAGGGCATGGAAAGGAATACAAGGGAAAAGTAGCTGCCGGGATCGGATAGGGGTGAAGAAGAACATTTAAAAAAACTTATTGCACAAGGGAACAGGAAATTTACAAAGTCAAGCAGGGGTTTGATGAACAGGAGACTTAGCAAAGAAAAGGAAAAAGGATTTAATTTGGGAGTTTATGGAGCATTCTCAGATATTTCAACATAAGCTGCAGTCAGTTCGTCCTTTGCCTTAAGGTGGTAACAGCTCGCCTTCAGAGTTTTTGACTGAAAGCCAGTTTCCCTGATATTTTCCTCAAACCCGCTTAACATTCTATTGCTATCAGGACTACTGGCAGAAAGATCCGGGGAAGGTTCCAGTTAGTCCGACGGCTGACTCAGTATTCTAAACTCTTAAAACATCAAGTAAGAGTATGCCCATATGAGATGACAAGTTTGGGAGAAGACAATGTCTGCATAAGCAATATTATTACTGTGCTCTGTTCGCCTTTGGAGCAGCAATTTTATAATGTTGTATTCAATATAGAAACCTGCTTGCTACCATTTCTTCCTTTATAAGTCAACTGTATTGTTCTGGGGAATAATTATGCATCTAAAGATCTGAGACGTGTGCCTCATATGGTGACGGCAATCAGCTTGTGAAAGCACACACTTCAGAAATGTTAATTAAATCCAATAAAGTTCCAGTAATGATTTGGACACAAGGTAAAAAACTGCTCAAGAGGAACCCAACAAATTCATTAATGTTATTCAGGAAGGAAATCTGCCATCCTTAAATAATTTATCCTATATGTGACTAGTGATTCACCATGTGGGTGACTCCTAAATTACAAAGAAGTGGAACTGAGGTTATAATCAGATCAGCCATGATCTTTTAAAGGGTGGAGATAATTCGAGGGACCACTTGTTCCAAAATTTCTGCCTGTATCATATGCAAGAAAAACTGGCTAAAGCATCTATGGAAGCACCTCACAACCACCTACCTCTGATACCTAAAAAGAACGTTCAGCAGACAGAAGGTAGACAAAAATTCCGGAGAAACTCAGCGGGTGCGGCAGCATCTATGGAGCGAAGGAAATAGGCAACGTTTCGGGCCAAAACCCTTCTTCAGACAGTTCAGCAGACAGATTTGGACACCACCTGCACACTCTCTCTAACAACTTGGTATATATCCCTATTCCTTCATCACTAGGTTAAAATCCTGGAGCTCCCTGTCTAACAGCACAATGGGATGCATCACCACATGGAACACAACAGTTCAAGAATGCAGCTCACACCACCTTCTAGAGCACAATTAGCCACATACATCAAATGCTTGCCTTGACAGTGACACACTGATCCCAAAAGATAGTAGAGTCAACCTTGCAAAACAAATTATGTTGACACACAAAGTTGAATATATCAACATCTTGAAGGGTAAAACACTCACCAGTTCCTGGCCCTGGTCCTACTGGCTTTGCTTTTAATTGTGCCCATGACTTTATTCCACCTTGTGCCGAATTTGTGCTCTGGTATTAATTGAGGAAAATATGTTATAGTCAGTCAACCAGCAGTTCAAACATCTAAAGAGAAAACAATACTTTTCGCAACAGAATTCTGATGGCGCACGTAACATTTCATAAATATTTGCCAGATATTTGTCTTACCTCCTGGACTGGAGCTGTTTTTGCCACACTGCAGGCAGACGTCTGCGAAACCGGCTGCGACGGCGACTCTGGCTGCGGTGCTGCTGATATTCTGGTACTACAAAACACAACACAGTCACGGTCAGAAACCTCACCAGGCTACACGCCCGCTGGATGCTTCAGAAGTTTAAACAGTGGAACCAAAATACCCTCCTCTCAAAACATATACTCTAACAAAGGATCAATGGATTTGATTTGACGACCACGCAAGTCAAATGAAACGTGAACAGTTGATTTGACAAATGCGCAGGAAGGGGAACAAAGCAGTGGGTACAATAAAGCTACTGGACCTGTAGCCAAAGTTCAGGGCCCTTGACCAACACATGTGCGCCCCCCAACATGACAAAAAGGTTACTTGTCTTTCAGGGTACAGAATCAGCCATCATTAACTAATCTGCTCTATATCTGACTTCACAGCTACCAATGTAGTTGACTCTCAGTTCAAAGACAATTAGAGATGGGCAACAAATACCAGCATCCTTGCAATATCTACATCTTATGAATGAACAAATAAGGTAAAACTTTCTGCAGCTGAATTTTTATTAAACTACCAATACATTCTGTTAAGCAACACTCATAAATTTTTATTTTTTTAAAGTTTATATTTCAAAATTATCCCCAATTAAAGCCTCATTCTTCACCATCGCACTGTACAAAGGGACCGAAGTGGTGTCAAAATTGCCATATGTCAGATGAAGGCTTTAAATTGAGTCCAAAAAGGCCCAAGTATATTGGTCGGTGAGGCTTCCTATACATTTTTCTGAGAAAATATCCACTGTGCCTTGAGATCAACAACATCCATAATGTGATTTAGGGAGCAGCTCTGCCACTGGGAGGAGGATGCAGAGGATAGACACAAAATGATGGAGTAACTCAGCGAGACAGGCAGCATCTCTGGAGCGAAGGAATGGGTGACGTTTCGGGTCGAGACCCTTCTTCAGACTCTAATGGGTGACGTTTCGGGTCGGGATGCAGAGGAGTCCAGTAGCTGATATTAGAGAAACCTTTGCCATAACCAAAGGCCAAACTGTCTTCCTGAAAATGGCCATGAATACAGCATCCACCACTTCCCAAATGTGGACAATGATGATATGGATTTGTGACTAAAGTTCCACGCTGTCATGTTCTATAACTGCAGCAGAGATATTGTTTGTTTCCAAAGCTTTGTTTGTTTTCCCTGTTGGTACAAAGCGTTTTCTACTTCTCAGTCAGGAGTTCTACAAGGAAGGATCAGATATGTTGCAGTGGAAGCAGTCAAGCATGCTGGTGGTTGAGGAAGTCTTCAAATTGCTTCTTTTGTGCGTGTTCTATCCTTCATAGCTTGACAGGAACAGGGCTGAGCTACACGTGATGCCAAATTAAACTAATTCCTTCTGCCTGCACATGATCCATAACCATCCAATCTTTGCATAATCATGTGCTTACCTAACATGTTTCTTAAACACCATTATCACATCTACTTCCATCAGCATTCTTTAACGGTGTTCCAGGCACCTACCACTCTGTACAAAAAAAAAAGCTTGCCCTGCACATCTCCTTTAAACTTTCCCCTTAAAGCGATGCCCTCTGGTATTTGACATTTCCACCCCGAGAAAAAGGTTCTGCCTGCCTCCCCTCTCCATGCCTCTCATAATTTTATAGACTTCCATCACATCTCCCCTTAGCTTCCGATGCTCCAGAGAAAACAATCCAAATTTGTCCAAACCTTCTTTATAGCTAAGACCTTTAATCAAGGCAGCACCCTGGTAAACCTCTGCACCCTTTCCAAGGTCTCTACATCCTTCCTGCAATGGGGCAACCAGAACTGCACACAAAACTCTAAATGTGGCCTGGCAGAGTTTTATAAAGGTGCTTCCTGGGATGGCAGGACTTTCATATGAAGAAAGACTGGATAGACTCGGCTTGTACACGCTAGAATTTAGAAGATTGAGGGGGGATCTTATAGAAACTTACAAAATTCTTAAGGGGTTGGACAGGCTAGATGCAGGAAGATTATTCCCGATGTTGGGGAAGTCCAGAACTAGGGGTCACAGTTTAAGGATAAGAGGGAAGTCTTTTAGGACCGAGATGAGAAAATCATTTTTTACACAGGGAGTGGTGAATCTGTGGCATTCTCTGCAACAGAAGGTAGTTGAGGCCAGTTCATTGGCTATATTTAAGAGGGAGTTAGATGTGGCCCTTGTGGCTAAAGGGATCAGGGGGTATGGAGAGAAGGCAGGGATGGGATACTGAGTTGGATGATCAGCCATGATCATATCGAATGGCGGTGCAGGCCTGAAGGGCCGAATGGCCTACTCCTGCACCTATTTTCTATGTTTCTATGTGCTACATGACCTTTTGAATCTTATACTCAATGCTCGAATGATGAAGGCAAGCATAGCATTTGCCTTCTTTACCTCTCTATCTACTTGCATTGCTACATTCAGGGAGAATAGGACATGAACCCAAGATCCTCTGTACATCCATGCTGTTAAAGGTCCTGCTATTAACTGTACTTTCCTCTGACATAAAGTGTAACACCTCACATTTGTCAGACAAGAGGCCCTGAAGGTTTGCATATGCCATGTAATGGCGGCGACTGGGTTAAGTATTCCCCACGCACAGAAGATGAATCTGCCACCCTGGGCAAGGAAATTGCTGGCTGGGACCCACCAATGCACCCACAAGTTAAGAGAGATTGGGGGGGGGAGATATAAAAGAGTTTCTCAATGCAAGACAAAAACATTCTTGCATAGGTTATGACTGGCATAGGATATGGCTGTTGAACCTGCAGTTTCCAACATACGATGGGGCTACCTCAGATACACAGCCTGCTCTTCAATCCTGGCATTTTGAGATCTATCAGCTACTTATCCTTCCGTTACCAGAATTGGAGACGTCGGCTCCGCCTTCCATTTCATTCTTTCAAAGAAATCAACTCCAAATTGAATCAGAAAAGAAGCAACTTACTTCCTTTGGTCCGGCTGCTCCTGTTTGCTTGCCCATCCTGTTCCGTCTTTTGGTACAATTGTCACGTTTGGATCGTTTCCTTTGTTTTCAGCCTTCAAACTGGGGAGATTTGCAGGCGGCGGCATGCGCCGAGCAGCAACCACTTTACCAAGACTTTGCAAGCCATGTCGAGGAACACCTGTAAAATTAGACATAAAATAACTTAGGGGAGTACTGGAAAATAGAAGATGGTGCCTTCCCAGAGCACTCAGTTCAAGGGTAAATAGAAATGGCATCAACGAACAATAATAAAGTATCAAAATCAGAAAAATGTAGTCATGTGCAACATCACTTCCTTGCCTCAGAAATGTCTTGCTTTTTCATTTATTTCTCCATTGCACAATTAGATCAACTCTTGTGATGTTTACCAGTGATAACATTACTTTAGAATTCAGGGAAATATACACAGGACAAACGATAACAGAACCACCTTGGCCGCGATGTTTTTTTCATGAGAATTAGGGCAACCATTTGAACCATAATCCAATATGGCTCATTACCATCAAGAAACAAAAAAACAGATTCAAGAATAGAAACATCAATGGATTTCCCAAAATATTACAAAAAACAAACTAATAAACTCCATACACAATAGAATGTCTTCCTTGTTACATACCTCCTGAATGCTTCTGGGTTTCTAGTGACTTTCCCTTGTATTTATCAAACAGACTGAGGGAGGAGTACTTTGATTTTCCATCCTTCCCCTTGGTAGTTTGCCCCAAACGCTCTGACATTGCGCTGGAATGTCATCGGGTACAGTGGTTGTTTTGAGCACCGCTGAGAACGTGCCGCTGACTGAGGGGGTGCAGGGGAAGGGGAGGGAAAAACAGAAATTTTATTCAGAAATTTGATCTTTTCTCACGGTTTCTAAAGAAAAAGCTTTCAAAAATCGCACTAAAAATTGCTCTTTCAAAAAGGAATGAATCTGTATCCAATAATAACTCCAAGGACATCATAAATAGTAAATATATATTGATAGCTTAGAGCCATGATTTAAGGTGAAGTTATTACTTATCATGGATGTGAACTGGACTTGATTTAACACTTACAGTTGGAATATATGGCAGCACACTGCTCACCCATGTAATATCAGCCCATCACTTCAAAACAACAGAACACTCCACATACTGATATTATTCATCTCTTGTAATAAACTGCTATCTTCAAATGGGTTTCAGACTATCTCCCAGCAAAAATAAAAACACTGCATTATTCCTCTGAAACAGCAAAGATGAAAATAGAAGCCAATTGACTAATTCCACAATTAAATAGGAATTCAAAATTCCCTATTCATCATATACCAAGTTGTCATAAATTGGGGCAATAATTTGGATGGAGTCACTCTGCACCTATATTCTCAATGAGAATGGACATTGATCTTGAGAGTCCCTCACCATCAACACTTTGAAATTTAGCTGGAGCTGTTCAAGAGGATCAAAGCAAGATCAGCAGACTTCTGACTTCCTCCATTCTGACCCCATGTGCCCAGGGCAGACAAAGCTCAAAACTGCCTTCCTTAACTATTTGCCTAGAATCAAATCCAGTTAGCCTATTATCACCTGAGAATTGTAAAGAATTATAGTGAACCAAATGGCATTACTGACAGTTCTAAAAGTTAAAATGGCAGCAGTGAAGTATAGTTAAGATCTGAGGTGTGTTATTTGTTCCTTCAATGCTCCTCTCTGAAAAGCAAGTGTTGAAGCAGCATCACCCTAGAGCTCATACATTCAAAGCAAACCAGGATAAGTTGGTAAACTAAATTTAACACAGATGGTAATATGCAAGTTACTATAAAAAATGGTGAAACAAACATGGCTCATTAATTCCTTCACAAAAAAGGAAGCTGCCATTGTACATGGTCAAGTTTACAAGTTACATCAGTCATCCAGTTAAAGATTCAGTGAACAGTTCACATTGCGTTAACACCATCAGAATAACTAAGGTTGCATCAGGAGTATCACTTTGATGCTCACATCATAGAAACAAATATGACAATTGTGCAAATAATCTGGGCCAATGCAGGTTCCAGCTCCTGATTGTTGCCCTAATCCCTGTTATGTAAACAGGAGAGTCTCTTATTCTAGGCTTACAGAGACCACTGAATCCCACCAACATTATGTTTGGACAGCAAGCAAAATACTTGTGGAGGTTACCAAGGTGGCTGAGAAACTGTCCGCTATAAAAGTATCACTAGGTTCAGGAAAGGAAGGGAGAAATGTTGAGGAAAAGCCAATTCAATCAAGTTACACAGCTCAATTTACCCGTTCACACAAATAACGATTATTTTACGGAAACTATAATTCTGATTCCTGGGCAAATAATCTTGAAACACAACTTCAATTCTCATCAAAGCACTGAGGAATTTAATTTAGGAAATCAAATCTTTACTAAAAAGCTGGTATCAGAAATTGTGCCCATTAAAACTAACAAATATTTGTAAAATCCCACCTTGCCAAGCCTGATCTCTCAGCCCACAGCAATACATAGTTGATTTAACCACTGCCATAATTCCATTTGCATGCTAACACCTTCTATGACATGGTCATTACCATCAGGAATAAGCACACATCCATCAGTAAAACAAGTATTGCATGGCAAGATGATTGGATGAATAATGATCAAATCAGATAATAACAAGAAGCAAGTTTACACACATCATCCCATCAACCATTTATATCAGTACCACAGTCCAGAAATCTATACAAATTGTTCACATAGACCAAAGAAAGGCTAAGACTCCAGGTCAGCAAGATCGAGCCAATTATTCTGAGCACTGCTAAGTGTTGAAATCAGCAAAGGATAAACTAACCACTTTCTGATTACCCATTCATTGCGCCTCTCTCTAGATTATTCAACTTTTGGAGAGCTGTTCTGAAATTAGAGTTAAACTCAAGGCAGATCTATTTATGTTGGCCCCTGCCATTTGATTCCCATCATGACTAGGGGATAAATCATTCTTGGGACAAAGCACAAGGAAACCCTTGCAAACTTGCAATCAATAAATAACATATGATTTGGAGCTTGCCTTTTAATAGATTCCCAGATAGGACTGGACATGATTAAGGAGGTCAGGAGGCTCCAAAGATATACCGTTCAACCATTTGTTGCTTCTTACACACACACACACACACATCATCCAGCCTAATCTTTGTGAGCAAAGCAGAATACAAGACTCCAACATTGGAGTCAGCGTTCAGGCACTCTAATGCCGATTCTAAACACACAAGGTGCCATTCATAATACCGGCATTATCAGCATCAAATTTTGGCCCTGGTGTTCAGAACTTAAAGCTGCTGTATTATAAAATCTATTTAAATATCCTTCAAAACATAACAGTTAGACCTAAACCACAAATCAATCACAATTTCATTTAAATTGCTTTTTTTCCCATTGAAGAACATGTGTACAGGGGGCAGTGGTTTAATCAACATAAGTTGTTCCTGATTTGGTTTATCTAGGCTACAATCTGCCCTCACTTTGCAGGTTGCAAATTATTGCTGATTTTTATTCCCCTTTATATGTGCACAGTATTATTTCATTTACTTGTCCCAGTTATGTAAGCCTTCATGAAAGAAGAGGCATTTTGTTTGCTGTTTCTCCTACATGTATATTTTGAGTCTCAACTTCACCACCAAAGCACAGAAAAGTGCTTCAAACCAGTGTCTGACACGCAGTTTTGATGTGAACACTTCATTCCTTTGGAATGTCAGGGTAGCAGTTCTGGCACAATATATTCAGAGGTTAAGAATATTCAACAGTTTGGATCCCAGCACTAGCACTGCAGTCTTTCTCTGAATTTCCTCTGTCCTCTAAAATATCTATTTCCTGGAAGGACATGGGCTAGAGTGCTTGTCTAGGTAACTTGCAGTTGAGTGTGAAGTCTAACACAATTGAGCCTCAGTAATAGCTAACGAGAGGATCAATTTGGAGGATTTTTCAGATTCAGCATTGATGTATTTGTCTAGTGCTTCAATGTAGGTTATCCAGGACTCAAAAGCATACAGGAGGACAGGTGCCACTGCTGTTCAGTAAGTCATCAGCTAGATGCTGAGTTTCATGGCCGTGGTCTACAAATATACTTTTCTTCACCAGAAGGGAAAATCCTATAAGCACCATGTCGATCTATGAGGTCAATTGGTTTACATTAGAACCGGAAAAGTGAGAAAACAAGTGTATTTTACGCTGCAGGAAACAGGAAGATGGAAAACAGAAGGAATAAACAACATGCTCTGTTCCAGATGTCCAATGTTTGCAGATTATTTTGTTTCATTTTTAATGCTTGCACATAAACTGATGACTGCTTTCACTATATCTCTGTACACCTGACAATAATAAACTAATTTAAACTAAAATTAGGAGGCAAATCCAGATATATGGACATATAATAATTATTAAGTTAATAACTGTCGCTTCAGAATGGAGCTGTAGGCAGCTGACCAATTTCTTGCTCCATCTGTACATTAACTCCATTCTCGCTACAATCAAGTTAGTCGTGCCATGTAGCCTTACAGTGAGAGTTGAGAAGTAGATTGAGGCAATGACACAACCTCTCTTGTTCATGGTCTGTGGTGGACCCAACGTTTAGGATCGTTGCTGCACACAGAATGATAATGAATTCCCACGGAAGGCCAAATTTGAGAAGCATTTACCATATCTCGTGTAATTAATAGACTTGAAGGTCTGTTAAGCGGAAAAGCAATGTGCACTGGCTGATGTTGATCCTATATTTCTCGTAACAGATGAAGATTATGCTCACTGCATCCCTGGCTGGGCAGGATCTACACTGTGACATTGACAGGAGTTCTTTGGAGAAGGCTTTTGAGGAGGATCCTTACAATGACTTTCCCCACAGCAGATAGCTGGCGATGTAATTATGACAATCAAGTTTATCTGCTCCTGAAGACAATCACGATTAGCAGGTATGAAACCCATAAGTTGTTCTCTTCCACCAAGATAAGGGAGATGACAATTATTAATTCACTCCAGAAGCACTTCTCTGCCACATTTTAGTGCTTCAACATGAATTTAATTTGATCTGCTGGCCCTGATCTGGAACGGTCACATAGCATCTTCAGATTGTTGCCTGCCTGAGCAGCACCAAGATCTTAGAAGTGCTGATTACACTCTATTGTTGACAAGTTGTCATCTGTTCTTGGCTTCCAGTGGAGGTCTATAGGTGTTTGGGCATCACAGTAAAAACATGAACTGAACAATGGGCTCCACGGACCTTGGTTTACCTCGGAGTTCAGCAAGGTGCACAACAGGCTCCCTCAAGTAGCAACAAAATAAAGAGACTTTTATTAATGCAATTTGAGAGGGAAAACAGCCAGGCAGTCAGAAACAAAACTGCTTCCCGCCCCTGAACTAATATTTCATAGGCATGGGAGAATAGCCAGTCTTGTCTTTCATTATAGATAAGGAGATGAGCTGATAAAGACTTCTCACCAAACAATGAAATTCAATTAAGGAAGAGACAATTAAGGAAAAGACAAACCTTTGGTAGAGGAAGTGTAGGATAGAATTAAAGCTGGCTGCTTCCAGAATCATTTCCCACCAAGAATCACAGAATAGAGCACAATAGGTTGCCAATGCTATACCTGCTCTCTGTACAGCATTCCCCTCAGTCCCAATCCCACACTCTTTCTTTGTAGTCCTTTAAATCATTTTTAATCACCTTCCTACTTAGCTCTAGGAAATCCCCAATTGACTCCGTTTCCATCACCACTACAGACAGCAAGTTCCAGGTCTGACCTTATGCAGTAACATATTTCAAGTGACAACTTATTAATCACAGTGAAGACAAAACAAGTCTGTCCAATCTCTCCCTGTAGCTAATATCCCCTAATGTAGGCATCATTCCAGTGAACATCCTCTGCACCCTTTCCAAAGCCTCCATGTCATTTCTGTAATGGGGTGACCTGAACTGCACATCAATGCGGCCTAATCAAAGCCCTATAAAGCTGCATCATGATTTGTTGACTCTTATACTCAATGCCCCAACCTATGAAGGACGACATTCCCTATTCCGTCTCTACCACTATCTACTTGTTTTGCCATTTTCAGAAAATTATGGACTTGGACCCCAAGAATCCTCTGTACATCAATGCTGTTGAGGGTCCTGCCATTAATTGTGTATATTCCCCTTGCATAACATTTTATATCCTCAAAGAAAATAAACTGTCAACCGTAATATGCGTTGCATGAAATGATGTTGGATTTACATAGTTGTCATGATTTTTGAAATGTCCTATACCTGTGCCTTAATAATCTATTCCAGCAATTTCCCGATAATAGCCATCAGGCAAATATCTGCTTTCTGCCTTTTAGCTCTCGTCTTTTCCTAACTAAGCATTTCTCCCACTAACTACCAGAGAATGAGATAAACACCTTGCTGAAAAGCAAAAATAAACACATTCAATCTTTTATCACAAATTCTGCACTACTCATAAAAGCTATGCAACCACCCACAATACGTTGAGGGCAAACCAAGTACCACCATCAATGCCCTACACGTTTGAGAGACATAAAGCTGACACTCCGAATGTCAACCGTAATCAGGCATGGTCCTCTGAGGCAACTAGGCCAGGGGTAAAAAAAACACCAAAGTACAGAATAAATAAGACTGCCACCAGATACAGTGCCCTCCATAATGTTTGGGACAAAGACCCATTGTTTATTTATTTGTACTCCACAATTTGAGATTTGTAATAGAAAAAAAATCACATGTGGTTAAAGTGCACATTGTCAGATTTTAATAAAGGCCATTTTAATACATTTTGGTTTGACCATGCAGAAATTACAGCAATGTTTATACATACTCCCACCCCCCCCCCCCCCCCCCCCATTTCAGGACACCATGTTTGGGACACAGCAATGTCATGTAAATGAAAGTAGTCATGTTTACTATTTTGTTGCATATCCTTTGCATGCAATGCCTGCTTGAAGTCTGCAATTCATGGACATCACCAGTTGCCAGGTGTCTTCTCTGGTGATGCTCTGCCAGGCCTGTATTGCAGCCAACTTTAGCTTATGCTTGTTTTGGGGGCTAGTCCCCTTCAGTTTTCTCTTCAGGAAAGCAAAAAAAACAGGAAAGCAGACTATTTTCTAAATGGTGGCCGACTAGGAAAAGGGGAGATGCAGCGAGACCTGGGTGTCATGGTACACCAGTCATTGAAAGTAGGCATGCAGGTGCAGCAGGCAGTGAAGAAAGCGAATGGTATGTTAGCTTTCATAGCAAAAGGATTTGAGTATAGGAGCAGGGAGGTTCTACTGCAGTTGTACAGGGTCTTGGTGAGACCACACCTGGAGTATTGCGTACAGTTTTGGTCTCCAAATCTGAGGAAGGACATTATTGCCATAGAGGGAGTGCAGAGAAGGTTCACCAGACTGATTCCTGGGATGTCAGGACTGTCTTATGAAGAAAGACTGGATAGACTTGGTTTATACTCTCTAGAATTTAGGAGATTGAGAGGGGATCTTATAGAAACTTACAAAATTCTTAAGGGGTTGGACAGGCTAGATGCAGGAAGATTGCTCCCGATGTTGGGGAAGTCCAGGACAAGGGGTCACAGCTTAAGGATAAGGGGGAAATCCTTTAAAACCGAGATGAGAAGAACTTTTTTCACACAGAGAGTGGTGAATCTCTGGAACTCTCTGCCACAGAGGGTAGTCGAGGCCAGTTCATTGGCTATATTTAAGAGGGAGTTAGATGTGGCCCTTGTGGCTAAAGGGATCAGAGGGTATGGAGAGAAGGCAGGTACGGGATACTGAGTTGGATGATCAGCCATGATCATATTGAATGGCGGTGCAGGCTCGAAGGGCCGAATGGCCTACTCCTGCACCTAATTTCTATGTTTCTAAAAGGCATGCTCAATTGGGTTCAGATCGGGTGATTGACTTGGCCACTCAAGAATTGATCATTATTTAGCTTTGAAAAACGAATTTGTTGCTTCATTGTTGTATCATCAATGAAGATAAGTGAGCCAGTACCTTCAGCAGCCACACATGCCCAGGCCATGACACCTCCACCACCTTGTTTCACAGATGAGGTGGTACGCTTTGGATCTTGGGCAGTTCCTTCTCTCCTCCATACTTTGCTCTTGCCATCACTCTGATATAAGTTAATCTTCGTCTCATCCATCTACAAGACCTTTTTCCAGAACTGTGGTTGCTCTTTTAAGTACTTCTTGGCAAACTGTAACCCGGCCATCCTATTTTTGTGGCTAACCAGTAGTTTGCATCTTACAGTATAGCCTCTGAATTTCTGTTCATGAAGTCTTCTGTGGATAGTGGTCATTGACACATCCACACCTGACTCCTGAAGAGTGTTTCTGATCTTTTGGACAGGTGTTTGGTGGAGGGGGGGGGGGCGGTTTCTTTATCACAGAGAGAATTCCTCTGGTATCGGCTGTGGAGGTCTTCCTTGGCCTGCCAGTCCCGTTGCGATTAGTAAGCTCACCAGTGTTCTCTTTCTTCGTAATGATGTTCCAAACAGTTAATTTTGGTAAGCCTAAGGTTTGGCTGATGTCTCTAACAGTTTTATTCTTGTTTCTCAGTCTCATAATGGCTTCTTTGACTTTCATTGGCACAACTTTGGTCCTCATGTTGATAAACAGCAATAAAAGTTTCCAAAGGTGAAGGAATGACTGGAGGAAACACTAGGTGCTGAGAGCTCTCTTATATCTACATTGAGGAGGCAAGTAAACACACCTGAACAATTACAAACACCTGTGAAGCCATGCGTCCCAAACATTATGGTGCCCTGAAATGGGAGGACTATGTATAAACACAGCTGTAATTTCTACATGGTGAAACCAAAACGTATAAAAATACCCTTTAATAAAATCTGACAATGTGTACTTTAACCACATATGATTTTTTCTATTACAAATCTCAAATTGTGGAGTACAGAGGCAAATAAATGAATGACGGGTCTTTGTCCCAAACATTATGGAGGGTACTGTGCCTTCTATCTCCCACAGAGATCAGCCAAACTCCACTCACTATCACCAACCGGGTACCTCCTAATTGAGAAAGAAACAAGAAAATCAGTGCCCCACTCCCACCAAACTAAATAAATCAGAAGTCTATCTTCCCAGGTTTGAGGGCAATCAAGATGTGCACAGTTCTATGCTGTAGATAAACAATTTGCCCATGGGCAGGGTTGAATCGCCTCAGATCAGGGCCTATCCGAGCAGCAGGAAACCAGGCATATCCATTTACCCATGGGTGCTCAAACTCTCCCAAGGGACGCCTGGAGTTCCACGCACTCCGGGAATATTGGGATGACAGGTACTTCCCTGATCCACAGTTCGAGAGTGAAGACTGTTCAAGAGTAAATAAGACATCTCACTGACCCCAGGTTTGAGGGCACACCAGACTGTATCAACTACAGCACCCACTGTAAATGCAAGCAAGACTCCAACCAACTATGGCCAGGGGTATAACTACGCTGTCTCCCCAGGCCATCTAGGCCAAAGGTAAACTAAACACCCTACTCACATGGGTAAATCAAATGACCATAAGGGTCAAATGCCCCGAATACAAACTATACCAGACCACTTCACCAAACCCCTCAAAGGCACACTAAGTGACTGCCCTACCGCTAGGCAGAGGCCACCAGATTATCCTATTCCTGGATACGAGTATGTTAAATGCCAATGCCTCAGATTGAGAGTACACCTTACAAATCTCATGAAGGATGCACCTAAATGACTCATATCTTCGGTCAAGGGTACACTAGAAAATCGGAATGAGCACAAATTAGATGCTTCCGTCCCAAGCTAATGAAAAACATGGCTTAAGTCTAACCCCGGCGAGCACAAACCACACCATCCCCAAGATCCAATATAAAGTATAAACCGAGCACACTATCCAAGGTTGTGAGTAAATGACTCATTGATACTCAGCATAGATAATCTATCATCCTCAGTGACTGGACAGCTACCATATTGTGGAGGATATACAAGGCGTCCAAGGTCCTCGGTTGATACCCCCGATACCAAAGTGTACAGGAGGTATTTCTCCTGGATCAAGTTTAAATCAAAGGAATCACCAGCCTTGTCTGAGTATATCACAGATAACCAAGTTAAACACAAAGCGCTGGAGGAACTCTGAGGGTCAGGCAGCATCTGTGCAGGCAATGTTTACACCCCTTGTAGGGTCAGGACCCTTCTTCAGAATCTGCATGCAAGAGATCCACGACATGATCTCTTCGAACAGGATGAGGGATATGAGGTTATGCATCCATGTGAGACGTACTTCTCTTCCATACTTTAGTAATGTATCTGATTTGGAGGCCCTGATCGAGTCTGAAGTAGGGTTTCCGACCCGAAACGTCGTCAGTCCATTCCCTCCACAGATGTTGCCCGATCCGATGAGTTCCTCTGGCACTTTGTGTGTTTTGCTCAAGATTCCAGCATCTGCATTTTCTCGTGTCTCCACGTCACGAACAACCGAACACAATTGTCACCAGGAATAAACCAAACATCACGGCGTCCCGGACATCAAACTCCTCGGTCAGGGGAGACCAGGCAGCTGAAGAGCTCCAGGTAAACAACCCCCCCTCCTCCCCAGCCCCGCATCCCCCTTGGGGTAGAGGGAGCCCGGTACTCGCAGCCGAGCCCCCTGGTTCACCCCCCCCCCCTTCCCCTCCCCCTCCCGGGCGGCGGGCAGGCCCGACGGTGCTGCAGTGCGAGGGAGGGGGTACAGGCGGCCCCTTCGCCCCCGGGACGGCGAGTCTCACCCCCACCGTACCCGCCACCTCGGGTTAAATCCCCCTCCCCGGACTGGGACCACCGGAAGCTTCGGGGCTTCGGCCTGGTCCGGGGGTCGATATATAGACTCCCCGCTCCACCCAGCCCGGAGCCCCGGGGAATGGAGCAGGAGAACGGCCTGTGCACGGCACCGGTCCCGGGGCAGGTTTCCCCGGAGCCACGGCTCCGCTTCCCCGGGAGGCTGAGGGAAGATGGCGGCCGAGCGCCGCCGGGAACAAAGCGGCGCCGATCCTCCGGCCCTGACCCAGCAACCGACACTTTACCTCCGAACTACCGACCTCGGCTCGTTCTCAGGGGTTCCTCCGCCTCTGCCGCAACGGGAAACTGGAGCTGGCGCCGATGCGGAGCCTGATGGAGGCGGATGGAGAGGAATCCAGGGCCTAGGCGAAAGGATTGAAGAGAAACTAAGTCCGGCCTCGTAAACCGGGGCAGAGACTGAGCCTCCGGCGGTGGCGGCGCCTGCCGACAGCACCGGGAACTGCACCCGGGAAACCGCGCCACAGCGGCGCCTGCCGACAGCGCCGGGAACTGCACTCGGGGAACCGCGCCACAGCGGCGCCTGCCGACAGCGTCGGGAACTGCTCTCGGGGAATCGCGCCACAGCGGCGCCTGCCGACAGCGCCGGGAACTGCACCCGGGGAACCGCGCAAGGGCGGCGCCTGCCGACAGCGCCGGGAACTGCACCCGGGGAACCGCGCCACAGCGGCGCCTGCTGACAGCACCGGGAACTGCACCCGGGAAACCGCGCCAGGGCGGCGCCTGCCGACAGCGCCGGGAATTGCAGACAGGGAACGGCACCGGGACGGCATCTGGTGGCAGCAGAGGGAACTACAGTGAAAGGAATCTACACTGAAGATGGACACAAAATGCTGGTGTAACTCAACGGGTCAGGCAGCATCTCTGGAGAAAAAGAATAGGTGATGTTTCAGGTCGGAATCCTTCTTCAGAATAATAATAATAATAATAATTAATTTTATTTGCTGGCGCCTTTCTAACACCCAATGACACCTTACAAGGCATAGAATCACAAAAATACAAAACACATAATCGGAATAAATTAAATATAAAAACACCACAGTACACAAATCAAGGACAGAATTCAATTACAAAAGCACAAAAAGAAAATAAGAAACACAATTTGACAGAATGAGTTGGACACTCGCAGTCTGAAACGTGCCTAACCATGATTCTCATGAACTTCTGCAGGTGTACAGTAGAGAGCATATTGACTGGTTGTATCATTGTCTGGTTCGGCAACTTGAACGTCCGGGAGAGGAAAAGACTGCAAAAAGTTGTGACCACTGCCCAGTCCATCTGTTCTCCCCACCATCGAAGGGATTTATCGGAGTCGCTGCCTCAAAAAGGCAGCCAACATCATCAGAGAACCACACCATCCTGGCCTCACACTCATTTCACCACTGCCATCAGGAAGAAGGTACAGGAGCCTGAAAACTGTAACATCCAGCTTCTTCCCTACAGCCATCGCTACAACCTCGTATAGGCTCTGAACTACAATAGACTATTATTATCATTATTGTTGTACTGTTTTGTTTGTTTTTTGAGTGTGTGTGTGTATAATAATAATAATAATGGATTTTATTTACGGGCGCCTTATACCGAGGTCTCAAGGACACCATACAGAGATTTATAGAAAACATATAATCAGAATTTAAAAAAAAAAAAATAGGTTATAAAGACCAATACATAAATCAGGGACAGAATTCCTTCCAAAAACACAAAAAAAGAAAATCAGAAGCACAATTTGAGGAGAGAGCAGCGGCAATTTAACGCCAGCGTCCACTCTCCCCTCCGACCGCCATCTTGAACACAGACTAACAAATACAATTACAAACAATTACATACAAAAATCATCCCCCCACAATGATTTCCACTGTGGGGGAAGGCACAATGTCCAGTCCCCAGCCCCAGTTCACCCAAAAAAAGTCAAAAAAAGTATATATATATACACACACACTGAGCTTTTATTTTCTCTCGTTTGTCATATCATACTGTGTTTACATATTCTGTTGTGCTGCGGCAAGTAAGAATGTCATTGTTTTATCTAGGATATATGACAATAAAACACTCTTGACTCTTGATATTCTCCACAGATGCTGCTTGACTGGCTGATTTCCTCCAGCTCTTTCTATCATATTTTGTAAACTGGCACCTGCAGTTCCTTGCATCTACACACACAGTGTCAGTTTTCACAGTGCTAACATTGCCAGTGCCAGTGTTATCAGTGCAGACCATCAGTGCAGGCCAGTGCTCCCAGTACAGACACTCCCAGTGCCAGTGTTCCCGGTGCGAGCATTCGCAGTGTTTGTGTTTGTAGTTGGAACACTCCGCATCGGTGCAAGTGTTTCCACTGGGGAGCGTTTGCATGCCAGTGTCCCCAGTGCATTGTATTTGAAGTACGGACACTCCTACTGGCCATGTTGCCAGTGTAGGCACTGCTGGTGCCAGTGTTTCCAGTGCAGACTCTCCCACTGACAGTGTTTCCAGTGTGGACACTCTCACTGATCATATTCCCCACAGTTTTGATCTTTCATTGACACCTTGTTACTTTTGTCCCACCTCTTCACCTGGACGCAAGAATCCATGAAAACATATTGTTTGACTGAATTCAAGGTGAATGCTTCTGCCCGTGGCCTTTAATTATACACGGGGCAGGTGTGGGATGCTGCGGTCTGCGGTCTGGGCTGTGACTTCAGCCGACACAAACCCATACCCCCCCCCCCCACCTCCATAACCTCACCCCCGCCTCTGGTTTAATATTTCCTCTCACCTCTTGTAACATCGATCATGTTTAATCTACAATCAAATATCCTGCAGGCTGGGGAAGGATTGAAATAAACAGACAAGATGCAATAGGCCGCAGGAAAGTAAACGTTGATGGCACTGGGGGCATTCAAGCCCAGAGGTTGCTTCCTCCTGCCTTGGCACAGCAACTGCCCTACAATCCCCAATGGGAGTGTCATGGGTTCCTGATCCATCAACTGAAACTTTCCTACATTCTGGAATTCTCACCGCAAGAACCTCTTCTCTCGGTGTCCACCAGTCTTTGAAAGCAGCCTCAGCTAAGTCTGAAGTGGATTACTGAGGAAGCCTGGTACGTGTGAGGTGTGGAGACACAAGGAACTGCAGATGCTTGCAGCTTGATTTTGCACTGGAGTGGAGAGCTGGAGTAATTTCCCGGTTCAGGAAGCATCTGTAGAGGAAAATGGACAGGCGACGTTTTGGGCCAGGACCCTCCTTCAGACTGATTGTAGCAGTGGGGTAGAAAGCTGGACAAGAGGTGGGGAACGAACGGGACAAAGCCTGGCATGTAATAGGTGGAGGAAGGAACTACAGATGCTGGTTTACACCAAAAATAGACACAAAAAGCTGGAGTAACTCAGCGGGTCAGGCAATATCTCTGGCTTCAACTTCAAACCTGAAGAAGGGTCTCAACCCGAAATGTCACCTATTCCTTTTCTCTAGAGATGTTGCCTGATCCGCTGAGTTACTCCAGCTTTTTGTGTCCATCTTAAGCGATAGGTGGATACAGGTGACGGGGGTGGGGGTGTTGATTGGCAGATGGGTAGACAAAGGCCAGAGATGAATCAGAGACAAAAGAGTGTTGCATAAGAAGAGAAAATGAGTGAAATAAGAAGCCAGAGGGAGGGGGGTAGGTGGAAGGGATGGAGATACAGTCCTTCAAACGAGACATTAAACCAAGGCTCCATCACGCCCTCTCAGAAGCAAAAATAATCCTAAAGCACCAATTTAATGAAGAGCAGAAGCATTACCAGCAGGGGTGGTGAACGATTGGCAGCCCCGCCAACAGTCTGTTTATATTTTTGTCTTTTTTTAATTTTCAGTTTGTTTTCTAAGTTTGTGTAAATGTTCTCCGGCTTGTTTTATGTGGGAGGGTGTAGATTGATGATGCATGTGAACCAATCACACTTAGCCAGCATCACTAACTCCACCCCATTATAACATTTATACTAACGCCCATTCCCAGCACCGTTAGTTGAAGCAGCTAGGATGAACTGAGAACACCTTGTTTTGTAATGCTGCCAAGTTACTGTGCTGGTTAAAGATGTGTGTAAATCTTATACAGTCTCAAGTGATTTACATGGTGTCAGAAGTGGGATCAACAAGTTCAGCTGTTCTACATGCATGCACCGCTTCCTCGAGCGATAACTCTGGCCGTCTCAGGAGCTCTGATCTGAGCTTTTGATCGGTGATACCATTCACTAAAAGGAAAACAGTCAAGGGAACATCACAGTCAGGGGAAAAGTTTGTTTCAGATTCTTACCTTGCCGGAGTCGCGATGTTTCCGCGTCGCATCTCCAGTCGCTTTTCGGCCTATCATCGGATGGAGATGGAGGCCTCCTCGGACAGGCCTTGGGCCCCACCGCGGGGCGCGGACTTAATATCGGAGCCGATCCCTTGCCTGGGATCACTCCAGCCACAGCCTGCGGACTTACCATCAAGAGCTCGCATTCTGGGAAGAGGCTAGTCGGGAGCTCCGACGAACGCAGAGGTTCGACCAGCCCCGACGTGGGGTCCGATCGCCCGGTGCGGGGGAGTTGACATCCCCCCCGATGCAGGAGCTGATCACCCCGACGCGGAGGGCCCAAACGCCGCATGCTACGGGAGTCAATATCGTCCCGTCAACGGAAGGCTCGAGGCCCCTCGACAGTGGGAGAGCTGAGGGAAGAGATTGAACTTTTTTTTCGCCTTCCATCACAGTGAGGAATGTGGAGTCTCTGTGGTGGATGTTTATGTTAAAATGTGTTTTGTGTGTTCTGTTGCCTTTTATCTGTATGGCTGACTTGGCAAATGAAATTCCTCGTATGTTGCAAAACATACTTGGCTAATAAAGTATTATTGTGATTGTCTGAGCCAACAGGTGATGAAAACAGATTGTGCGGTGATTGTCACTCTGCTGTTTACTGAAGCCTGCTGTGTGCTTGTCGAAACACTTCATTGGCTGTGAAACATGTCAGGCCATCAGAGATTGTGAAAACATTGTATTCATGGAAGTCTTTCTTAACGTCAAACCGTATTCTGAGATTTCAACACATCCAGTCTTCTGGTTTCAACGCCCGATTTCTATTAGGAATTGCAAAATCGGACAGCGGTTCAGAAGGGTCTTGACCCGAAACGTCACCCATGCCTTCTCTCCGGAGATGCTGTCTGTCCTGCTGAGTTACCCCAGCTTTTTGTGTCTATCGAATGCTTGTCCATGTCAGGGACTGTATCATTGCAAGTCCCTGTGCCTGTGATGAGTGGCCAGTTGGGAGTTACTCCAACTCTCTGTTGGTCTGCAGGGATCTGCCTCGCCAATAACATCACCTGAACCTTGTCCATCAACAACAGGCTGAACGGATCAGATGAATTCCCTTGTCTACTGTCATCAGTCTCTTTGTGTACCTATCGCACGCATTTCGCAATGAGAAGCCCACCCGCTTTAATTAATTAAACATATTTACAGCTTGTGTATGATTAAAAGTTCAAGAAGGAACTGCAGATGCTGGAAATTCGAAGGTAGACAAAAATGCTGGAGAAACTCAGCGGGTGCGGCAGCATCTATGGAGCGAAGGAAATAGGCAACGTTTCGGCCTGAAACGTTGCCTATTTCCTTCGCTCCATAGATGCTGCCGCACCCGCTGAGTTTCACCAGCATTTTTGTCTACCTACGATTAAAAGTTGTTCTACCCCAGCCTGGTGAAACCATTTGTGTAAGTGGTTCGATGCAAGTTCCCTCAGTATCATGCAGAAGAGATTTCAGCACCATCAGTAACTGTCTGTCCTTGTTCCCTGTTTAATGGCTTGCTCGATGTGTAGGCTGCAATATAATTAGCTATTCAGCAGAGAACTAAAATCAAAGCTGCCATTAGTGCTTTCATTTAACGACGTTCACTTCAGAGAGAACGATTTACGGGTTGAGAGAAGCTGCAAAGCACGGGCACTCAAAATAATACTGAATGTAGAAGTGATTTCCAAAGGTGTCCCTCAAGCTCCCAACTCAACATGGTTAGTAGAAGATAGACACAGAAAGCTGGAGTAACTCAGCGGGACGGGCTGCATCTCTGGAGAAAGGGAATGGGTGACGTTTCGGGTCGAGACCCTTCTTCAGACTCGACCCGAAACGTCACCCATTTCTTCTCTCCAGAGATGCTGCCTGTCCCGCTGAGTTACTCCAGCTATTTGTGTCCATCTTCGGTTTAAACCAGCATCTGCAGTTCCTTCCTATACACTCAACATGGTTAGTAACTCTCCTTGTTCACAGGTCAAGGATCCCAGGGCAGTTCATGTTCAGACAAAGATGCTGTAGGTATGTGATTATTTGCAGAGTGTCTTTGGAAGTATATTATTATCTATAAGTGTAACTAGGAAATGGGCCATTACTCATAAAGTTCTCCAGCAGTGGATTCAAAGGGTTTTTTACAGAGACAGTGTTTGTGATGCCTTCTGTAGATAGTCTAAGTCGGGGAATGTTGATCAATAGACCATGACTTCTGGACTACATTTGAAGTCTTATGGGCCTGTCCCACTTAGGCTATTTTATAGGCGACTAGGCAGTCGCCACATGATCGCCAGGGTGTCACCTGTACGGTTGTGAGTCCTCTCCTCAGTCGCCCAAAGAGTCGCAGCGTCTTTCTGGTCACCGCTGGATTTTCAACATGTTGAAAATTTTTCGGAGACAGTCGGCGACAGTGGGTTTGACGCCAATGAGCGTAGCTTGACTTCTCCTGACATAGGTGCTGTCGTAGTTGTCACCAGGTTAACGTAGGTTGTCGCCAGATGACGTGGGTTGTCGCCGGTGCTGACTTTGTTTTTTTGTTGTTGTTAAAGTAATGATTCTATTTCAAATTTTATGTCGAAGGGGGGTCCAGTATTCGGCGACCTACTACAACTATGACAGTTGCCGGTAGTCGCCTAAAAATAGCCTAAGTGGGACAGGCCCATTAATCTTCAAATAACCTTTTCTTCAGATGGCTACGGCTGCGTTTGTGCCCTGAAGGTGATGGTGGACTTCATCAATGCTATCTGGCTTTATTGAGATGTCTTTCACGAGACACGGGAAATAAATATTGGGATACAGTCTCAGAAAGATGTGCACATGTGGGAAAAACGATGTGGATTAGGCAATGCTCAGACTCTGGCTAAAGCTGTGCATCCAGCTGGGCACCAGAGTTTAGAAAGGATTGTAAGACCTCGGAGGGTATGCAGAGGGGTTTTATGGAATGATACCAGAGGTAAGAAGCATCAAGATCAGAGAAGGTTAAAGGATGAGACCAAAGACTGCAGATGCTGGGATCTGGGGAAAGGTGAAGTGCTGGAGGAACTCAGTGGAGGAATTGGACAGACAACATTCCGGGTCAGGAACCTTCTTCAGACTGAAGCGCCTGAAACTGTGAATTCCTGACCCATAACATTATTTGTCCTTTTCACTCCACAGATGCTGCCTGACCTGCTGAGTTCCTCCAGCACTTTGAAGGTGAAACGAAGATTTAATAGCCGGCAAAGGTAACAGGCTTGACAAGGAAGATAGCATTTAGAGATTGGCAGAAGGGTCAGTACTGTTTTATCTTTAGTTCTATATTTAAGAAGAGGGGTTGGTGGGCACAGGTCACAAAGAAGTAGCACATAGAAAGGCAATGGAATGGATGGGATTGCTCAGCTGGGAGCTAGCATGGACCCAATGGGCTGAACGATCTCCTTCTGTGTTGTAATGAGTGCAACTGTTGCAGAATGACAGATAGGGAAGGAGCACTTCTTCTTTTTGCGTGTGGCGTGCACAGCCCCCCCCCCTCCCCCCCCCGGCCCCCCCCGTGCACAGCCTAAAGTTGTAGGACAACTTGTTCTTTGTGATCTATTTGTTTGTGCACGCCGGGTTGATTGCATTCGGCGAAACAGGGTGGACCACGTGAAGGTTGCAATCTCCCACCCCGGAAGGAGCACTGTGATGATTGGACAGTTGCACAGGAAGCAGAATTCTGTGCAGTATGGGTTTGCTTTTATGAATGAAGTTATCAATTGGATTGGCCCTATGAATTATTGAAAGGTTATTAAAAATCAATTCCTAGGTTGTATGAATCATTGCAAGACTGTCATATTTCGGACGTCATTTCTCATTCTTGAGATTACGCTGGGCCTTTATAAGAACACCTATTCAACATGAGTTGAGTTTAGTTCACTGTCACCTGTACCAAGGCACAGTGAAAAGCATTTGTTGTGTGCTAACCAGTCAGCGGAAAGACAATACATGACTACTATCGAGCCATCCACAGTGTACAGATACATGATAAAGGGACTAACGTGAATAACGTTTCGAGCAAGATAAAGCCAGTAAAGTCCAATCAAAGATAGTTCTACCTCAGACATCCAATGTGATTGTGAATTTTTCCTATGACTAAACATACCATGGACCAGAAGCTGATGGTGTCAGAGGCCAGGTTAGCTGACAGTGGTGTGACCTGTCTGAGCAGCAGTTGTCAGTAACGGTGAAGTGGGATGAGGCAGAGACAATGAAGGAGCGCAGCAGATTGAGTTTGATGATTCGTTTCATTTTGTGTTGACAGACAAGGCAGCATCTTGTGTTTCATTCTAAACGGTCTTATTTCAGGGGCATTTTGTTCATGATTACCATATCAGGACACAATGAATCACCTTGGATACGATGTGCATGGCTGAAGAGCTATCAACATTTTATGCTTCCCTTCATGGTTAATGGAGATTGATAACAGAAAGCCCAATAAGGGTTGCAACCACTCCACCGGGAGACACGGGGATGTTGGATAAATCAACAACTTTTTGAACACCAAATATAAGGATTAAATTGCAAATCCTTTTCAGTTGTAAGGTTGGAATGGTCATACCTTCTTCTGGAAGGTTGCAATCTGTTTTATGAAGAAACAAACGCAATTGCATGAGGGAGGAAGGTCTTTAGACCCAGTGACAATGAAGGAATAGTCAATGAATGTCCAAATAGGATCCGTATGTCAATTGGTGGGAAATCAGAGTGAAGGATGCTGTGTTCAAATGCTGCCTTTGTACATTTTAGATTAAAACAATCTTTGGTATGGTTTGAGAGAGTTTGCAAAGAAGCCTTGTTTCATGTTCCTTTTCTAGGTCTGCACAAAACTTGAGTCTTTAATTTACAACTTAAGTCTTTAATGTTTCACTCAATGCTGGCAACAAGACTAGTCACACTGTCTGCCGATAGGATAAACTATATACAAAACATCTCACAAACATCCTACAAACCTACCGACTCCCATGGCTATCTGGACTACACTTCTTCCCACCCTGCTTCCTGTAAGGACTCCATCCCCCACTCCCAATTCCTCCGTCTACGCCGCATCTGCTCCCAGGATGAGGCGTTCCACACCAGGGCATCTGAAATGTCCTCATTCTTCAGGGAACGGGGGTTCCCCTCCGCCACCATAGATGAGGCTCGCACCAGGGTCTCTGCCATACCCCGCAACACTGCTCTCTCTCCCCATCCCCCCACTCACAACAAAGGCAGAGTCCCCCTAGTCCTCACCTTTCACGCCACCAGCCATCACATACAACAAGTGATCCTCCGTCAGTTTCGCCACCTCCAACGTGACCCCACCACTCGCCACATCTTCCCATCTCCCCCCATGTCTGCCTTCCGCAAAGACCGCTCCCTCCGTAACTCCCTTGTCAATTCTTCCCTTCCCTCCCATACCACCCCCTCCCCTGGTACTTTCCCTTGCAACCGCAAGAGATGCAACACTTGTCCCTTCACCTCCCCCCTCCACTCCATTCAAGGACCCAAGCAGTCGTTCCAGGTGCGACAGAGGTTCACCTGCATCTCCTCCAACCTCATCTATTGCATTCGCTGCTCTAGATGCCAGCTGATCTACATCGGTGAGACCAAGCGGAGGCTTGGCGATCGTTTCGCCGAACACCTCCGATCGGTCCGCAATAACCAACCTGAACTCCCGGTGGCTCAGCACTTCAACTCCCCCTCCCATTCCGTATCTGACCTCTCTGTCCTGGGTCTCCTCCATGGCCACAGCGAGCAACACCGTAAATTGGAGGAAATGCACCTCATATTCCGCTTGGGCAGTCTACATCCTGGTGGCCTGAACATTGAATTCTCCCAATTCTGCTAGCCCTTGCTGTCCCCTCCCCATCATCAGCCCTCTGGTTGTCTCCTCCCATCCCCCAGCCCTCGGGCTCCTCCTCCGCCTTTTTCCTTTTTTCCTTTCTTCTCCCCACCCCCTATCAGTCTGAAGAAGGGTTTCGGCCCGAAACGTTACCTATTTCCTTCGCTCCATAGATGCTGCTGCACCCGCTGAGTTTCTCCAGCATTTTTGTCTACCTACAAAACATCTCCCTTTGTCCTGTGCAGCGCCACCTGCTGCACAGGGGTAGCAACGGGTCCTCCCACCCCACACAGTCCACCAAACATCACACCTTGATCTACACTGAAATAGACCAGCAGGCCTTCCAACTACCACACAGAGTTGCATCAATGATAGGGGTAGGTCCACAGTGGGAGCCACAAGCTGAACGAGGTAACATTGAAGATCATTTCCCACCAGGGAACCCGGAGAGGAGCAAGAGAATCTTCACCCGTGTGCCAGTCAAACCCTCCACCCACCTGTGTCCACCTATCACTTGCCAGACTTTGTCCCTCCACCACCTCTCGCCAGCTTTCTCCCCCACTACAGTCAGTATGAAGAAGGTTCCCAGCCCAAAATGTCTGTCCATTCCCTCCGCGGATGATGCCTGACCTGCTGAGTTCCTTCAGCATTTTGTGTGTTGCTCAGGATTCCACCATCTGCAGTTCCTCGTGTCACCAAGCGAGTCTTCCCCAAAGCCGGTTATGCCTCACTGATCCCGACCTCCTTCACAGCAGATCTTGCTTGGACCTCTGACCTCTGTGAAGCCTCCGTCCCACAGATTTTACCCACACCTGTCCCGACAAGTTGTAAGATTCCTTCCTTTGCTTACTGGCCAGACAGGCAACGGAGGACCAGCCAGGAATTCCTCAGATAAGGTCCAGATGTCACGATGACGGGAGTTCTCCGGATTCCTCATTCTCTTTCCACTTCTCTGTAAAAGGACACCAGACCAGAGACAGACCACTTGTTTCAGCCCGCTGGCCTTATCTAGTAGATAGTAAGTAAATAGTCATCCACAGCCTTCAGGGAGATGTAACTAGTAAACTTACTGCTGAAAAGCAATGGCAGGAGGGAGACAACTGGCTGAAGTATTCAAGTATCAATTCAAGTCACGCTCAGTCACTGCCTATGATGGTGAATTTTCAATATCCCCTACGAGCCAGGAGGAAAAGAAAGATGGTTGTGAGATGTAAACTATTCATAGGATCATCCGTCGCCGTTAAACATTTATAAGACAGCACGTGTGTGCTTTGAAAAGATCCTGTGCTAAAAATAAATCTCAGCGTCTTAAAAAAAGACTCCCATTTATTTATGACTGCAGAATGTCCCAGCGCGCTTTACAAGATGCACGATGCAAAGAATTTATTAGCCAAGTATGTAAGAACATACAAGGAATCTGATTTGCCACACAGTCATACCTAAGAAGCAGCAAGACACATAACTATATAAAAATTAACATAAACATCCACCACAGCGTACTGTGATGATGGGCAATAACATATTACCTTCTGCCTTCCTTTTCTCCCACAGTCGGGGCAGTCAAACCATCCGCAGTCGGGACGATCGAAGCTGCCGCGATCGGGGCGGTCGAAGCCCCATAAGTGTACTTTTACAAGTAAAGTCACTGTTGTAATTAGGTGTAGAGTGAGCTCCCATGGTTCACAAGTTATAGGAGTAAAATTAAGCCATTCGGCCCACCGAGTCTACCCCGCCAATCAATCGTGGCTGATCTCTGCCTCCTAATCCCATTTTCCTGCCTTCTCCTCGTAACCCTTGACACCCGTTCTAATCAAGAACTTGTCTATCTCTGCCTTAAAAATATCCACTGACTTGGCCTCCACAACCCTCTGTGGCAATGAGTTGAACAATGAACAATGACGTGGAGTGTGCAGGAAGGAACTGCAGATGCTGGTTTACACCAAAGATAGATACAAAATGCTGGAGCAGCTCAGCGGGACAGGCAGCATCTCTGGAGAGAAGAAATGGGTGACGTTTCGGGTCAAGACCCTTCTTCAGACCGAGAGTCAGGGAAGAGAAAAACTGGGGATATGGATGGATACAAAGGGAATGTAAGGTGTGAAACTGACAGATCAACAGCAGATGGTCAAGGAAATGTAGAATGGTTCATTGTTGGCTGAGGGGAAGGTGGCAACATGGAGTTATGTTTCATTGCGATATCGGTTGGAGTACAGAGATTTCCCTGAAGTGATGTCCATCTGAGATGACAGTTTAACGTGACTTCTTTAAGGCAGCACAATCTGACGATGCAGCGGCCTCTCAGTGCTGCACTGCAAGTATCAGTCCATATCGTGCGCTCAACTCTCCAGAGTGCAGACTTTGACTGACTCAGAGGCAACTGTTGCAGCAACTGTACCACAGACGGAAGCTGAGCAAACTGATCGGTGAGGTTAACAGTCATCAAGCCACAGACTAAAGTCATCCTCCCCCAAGGGAGACTTTTCAATAAATGTTTCTTGATAAAACCTACTCCTGGCGTCCCCAGATTAATCAGCGATTTAACCCTCTGATCCCACTTCTGGGGACGGAACATTTTCCTGCCTTCCCCATAGAACAGTACAGAACCAGAACTGGCCCTTCGGCCCACAATGTCTGTGCTGAACATGATGCCAAGTTAAACTATCCCTCTATTCTCATGTCCGTATCCAAAAACCTCTTAGATGCCACTATTGTATCTGCCTGGCAGCGTGTTCCAAGCACCCAGCACTGAGTGCAAGACCCTAACACTGAACTGAACTGTTCTTTAAACTGCAAGTTTAACCTGGAAATGGGTGGAGGGTTACGCTGTATAAATGATTGTGTGAGGCTCACTGGAGGAGGTGGGTGTGGTTTTAATGTGGAGCTGTTGAGAAAGCTGCAGCCATTTGCAATGCACTGGCACTTACTTCCTTCATTTCCTCGAGCCAGCTACAGTATGGATGCAGCACACGTCTGCAAAGTGCTGCTGTGACATACAATGGGAAGTGATGTGGTTCCCAGAAGCCTGAAACCGTAGCAATAGTCGACAATTCAGCCCAGAACTCACAGCTGGCCTCCAAAGACAGCAATCTTCCCACCTTCTGCTTCCACTGACTGTACACTAAACTCCAGGAGTCAGAGCATCCTGAACGGAAACATGAGCGACTGAACCCGTTGCTAACCAACAATCGCCCATTGACAGTGATCTTACATGAATCCCATTAGTTTATTCTCCTCCCATTCACAGCAACACCTTCCCCACCGCTCAGATTTGAACACCCACCTGCTCACATTGGAGGCAATTTGCAGCCACAACCAGCCCACCAACACACGTACCTTTGGGTTGTGGGAAGAAACCAGAGAAACCAGAGGGAATCATCGTGTGGTCACAGCAAGAACGTGCAAACTCCACATAGTCAGGGCTGAAACCTGTGGCTGTGGCTCTACGATGCAGCAGCTTCACTTGGCCCATTAGCATTCCCACCCCAGGAGAAGGCCCTATAAAGACAAGCAGCATCTTATCCTGCACAATACCACTGCACCGAGCATTCCTGGCGTTACATTTGAAGGAGAATCTGGAAAATTAGTCCCAGTCTTCTTCCCACTGGAGAGATTTAGGAAGGGAATTTCAGAGCTCAACTGAGGCATGGCTCCTGCACATTCAGGGAAGTGCAGGGGTGCAGGCGAGTGGAATTCACTTTGCTGTGAGTGGACTTTGCTCAGACAGTGGCGGGAACTGTTCTTACAGGCGATTCAGGGAAGTGCGGTAATGTTAAAGGATTGGGAAGTTTACAGATATTGCAAAGGCCAAAATACAGGAGGGATTTGAGCAGGTGGATGAGAAGCCAAGACGTGGGAATGTAGCTCTGTGACTCCAGGAGTGGCAGTAAACAAGGCTTAGTCAGATTTAGGGCAGCAAGTGGAACGTAATTGAAGATAATTTTAGAAAGACTTAGCTGACCGTGGAGCTGCTTTGTGCAGCAATGGCTGATTTGGATGTTTTATTTTCTCCAGTGATGATGCTGCACGGCTATAATAGTAACCTGTAATTTACTGCTGGAGCAGGGGAGGCAATCATGTTCCATAATAAACTCTTTCATTTTTTATTTAACTGGGCAAAGGATCGAACACAGGTCACTATTTTGAATGTTTGCTGGGAGTAATTCCCAGACAACAAATGTTGTGTTGCAGTTTGGGGGGAGTTTGTTGTGGAAGACCAGCTGTGGTAGTCCTGACATTGCCCTGAAGACTCCACCCCAGAAATCACCACTGATGTGAATTTCTTCAGACATGCTGACGTGGAGAAAAGTGCTTTGGACCTGCAGGTTCTTTGTTTGATAAAGCAACGTTTTCCTTGTGTCCTGGGCCAGTATTCTTCCCATTAGCACCGAGGCGGGCGAGTGGAATTCAGTTTGCCGTGAGTGGATTATGGCAGGAACTGTTTAGTTTCATCGTTTTAGAGATACAGCGCGGAAACAGGCACCTTTGCGCGCCGACCACATTAACACTATCCTACACCCACTGGGGACAATTTTTACACTTACCAAGCCAATTAACCTACAAACCTGTTAAAGAAGGAACTGCAGATGCTGGAAAATCGAAGGTACACAAAAATGCTGGAGAAACTCAGCGGGTGCAGCAGCATCTATGGAGCGAAGGAAATAGGCAACGTTTCGGGCCGAAACCCTTCTTCAGACTGATAGGGGGTGGGGAGAAGAAAGGAAAAAAGGCGGAGGAGGAGCCCGAGGGCTGGGGGAGGGGAGGAGACAACCAGAGGGCTCAGCCAGGGCTAGCAGAATTGGGAGAATTCAATGTTCAAGCCCCCAGGATGTAGACTGCCCAAGCGGAATATGAGGTGCATTTCCTCCAATTTCCGGTGTTGCTCGCTGTGGCCATGGAGGAGACCCAGGACAGAGAGGTCAGATACGGAATGGGAGGGGGAGTTGAAGTGCTGAGCCACCGAGAGGTCAGGTTCACGGGGAGAATGTACAAACTCCGTACAGCAGCACCTGTAGTCAGGATCGAACCCGGGTCTCTGGCACTGTAATGGGCCTGTCCCACTTAGGCGACTCTTTAGGCGACTGCCAGGGACTAGTTGGAATGGAATTCACCTACGACAACCTGCGACAGCAAAAATTGTCGCCACTGTTGCCAAAGATTTTACAACATATTGAAAATTTTGCGGCAGTCGCCTGTAGTCGCCCAAAAAATCGCCAAAGTGGGACAGGCCCTTAAGTCAGCAACTCTACCGCTGCGCCACCGTGACCTTACAGGCAACTCCTTGCCGCGCACTCGAGACCTTTCTGAGGCACATAGTAAGTTGTGATACAACTACAAGCAGATGGCAAACAAAGCTTTATATTGGAAATCATCCACCCAATACCAGTACAGAATAGAAATGCATTTCATACATTCATATCATAAACAAAAACATCATGCTTATTCCAGGAGATCGCACAATCACAGCCCTTTCACTAACACTTATGCCACTGAAGTGCACTCGCCCTCCCTGTCCAGTGAGGTTGAATGGCGGTGAACTGCACGAATCCAGCGCGTCCATGTCATTTACCGGTTTGTGGCTCACGGCTGGTGTGCGCTGGTCAATGGGCTGGTTCCAGTGGTCCTGGTGCGGCCACTGGCTTGGGAGCAGTTGCTCTGATGGGGAGCCAACACCCGGCTTTTGAATTCATGCCCAAGCGCTTGTGTGTTCGTATAAATCCACGATGATCATTTATTTATCCATTGTCACTGGGCGATAACACATCACGTTGACAGTAAGATATCCTCACTAAACCCAGCAGAGTGATGGCAAGCACAGCTAGATTTTGGACGTCAGTAACAGACGACAGCATCCTTCGTACATTTCTACCAGTTGAATGTTCCATCAGTTCCTATTCAATAGACTGTGTCACCTTTCAGAATTGTTAAGAGTTTCATTCATGGTTTATAAGTTGCAGGTTATGTGATCTTGGCAGCCAACCCCCGCCCCCCACCCACACCAACCAGCTAACCTTCATAACAAGCAAACCTTTTCCATTTTCAAATGCAATTATCAAAATTTCTATCGTCTAAAGAATCTAAAAGGCAAAATTGTCTTTTAATTTTTCCCCAAACTGCGTTAATCAATGACAGGCTGTATGAGGCATTACAAATTCTTGTTCCATGGTTTTGCCGGTGGGGGGTGTGTGTGTGTGTGTGCTCACCACCCCACGCCCATAGCCGCCTCTCTCCTGCTTCATCCCTGCAGCTCCTGTGGTGGTCACAGAGGAATCGCTGATGCCAGCAGTTGGCAGGTACCAGACGGTAGCCACAGCAACTCCACAAAGTTGAACTGTAAGTAGCCGATGATAAATCCGCAGAGGACGTCAGTCAGGTGGTGGCGCCCGATCATGACGCGGGAAAGACCGATGACGCCGGCCCAGATGACCATCAGGATCCGCAGGGGCACCGCCAGGACCAGGTGGTTGAGGAAGAACCTGGTCACCATCATCGCTCGGCTGGCCTGAGCCGCTGGGAAGGCAAACACATCCATGACCACGTAATCCAATATCCCTCGGGTCCCCTCAGAAGGCCCTCTCCTCTTCACGAGCTTCTGCAGTCCTGCCCCCATCACAATGTCCAGGATCAAGGCTGGAAAGGCGAAGGTTCACAGGGTCAACAACTTAATCAAACATTTTGACCAAACACATGAAAGGAAACGCTTTACCTAGATGTTAAGTGTGTCATTATGTAGAAATATTAGCATCCTAATGGACTAAAGGCAAGAGATCTGTACGAGGAAGTTTGCTGTGTAGACGGTAAGATTTTATATTTTCATTTCAATGTACACCACATAATAAATATGCAGTTACAATGTCCATCTTTATTAAGGAGGCTCTCTTTATATAAAGCTTGAGTATTTGGAGACGTAAGAAACTGAGATCTGGGATCTTGTGCAAAACACAAAGTACTGGAGGAACTCAGCAAGTCAGGCAGCATCTGTGAAGGGAATTTCTCCCCATTTGTCCCACCATCTCCCACCCCCACCACAATCGCCTTACTGCTTTCCCCTCCTTTGTGCGCTCAACTCCCATCCTAGTCCCGCGTTTCCTTATCCTCCCTCTTTCCCCTCCCCATGTCTCCTTCCACCGTCTGGCTTTACTTTTCACTCCTCCTCTTCTCTCCTTATCTGACCACCTTTTTATTTACCTCCTTTTCACCTCTAGCCTTTGTCACTTACTCCGCCCATCTGCCAATCAACCTCCCCCCTAATCTACATCTACCTATCACTTACCAGTCCACACCGCCCTTCCCCAGTTTGCTCTCCCCTAACCACAATCAGTCTGCAAAAGGGTCCCAACCCAAAATGTCCCCTATCTTTCTTCCACGCAAGGGAAGGGAACACACACATGCTCTTTGACCCGCTGCAGCACTTTTTTTTGCTTAAGCTTGTGTATTTGTTTTGGTGGAGCTCTGAAAACTAATGTTTAATTGTTTAATCCTGGTGCGTTAAGCCCGATTCATGGAACCATTTTGGTGTCATTTACTGGGTAAAAGTGACTCATGATTTTCATCTATCAAAGAGGAAACTGCATGAGGAAAGGAATAAAACAACATGTCATTAACATTTCACGTAGAAAAGTACAGCACAGGAACAGGCCCTTCGGCCCTTAATGTCTGTGCCAAACATGATACCAAGCTAAAGTAAGCTAATTTGCCCTCCATACCCTCCTATCCAAGTGCCTATCTGAAAGCCTCTTAAATGCCATTATCAAATCTGCCTCCAGGCACCCACCACTCTCTGAGTAAAAAACATGACCCATACATCTCCTTTAAACTTTGAACCAAGTCCTTTGGTCTAGACACGAGCGTGCAATGAGCTAAACAAGACGTAAGGAGGTTTGTGTGGTGTATTTATCATGTGACAAATGATTTCTGTCCTGGAAATTCAGTTTAGATAAAGATAGAATAGGGAGATTCCACAATCTACCACTGTCTGGCCAGCAGGCTGAGAACGGAGAGCTCTGCCTTTCACCACCTGATATGACGTGGCCCAGAATTTAACTTGTGGCAGACTGGGTTCTGGTGGAGATGGATGCAGCTTCTGAAGGCTAAATGTCGACAGGGTCCATTGACAACATGCTGGGCAGAACGTTGAGAAATATCCATGTGACCTTAGCCCTTAAATCACCAGCTTCACTGGGTCAGATTCTGGTGAAGTGACTCTTGCAGAAAGCCCACAAGCTATTTTCAGATAACTACTGCTCTATATGATTTAGGACTTGCCAAGTGGCGCGTCAACTTTCTAGCAATTACATTTCACCTATTTTTGGTTTCCTAAAAGAGCATTGTGCCAAATCAGATAACCAAATAAAACTCTAGAATTAGTCCCCAAAAAAACATTTGAACCAACTTAAGAGTGGTTCACACCCAGAAGGAAGTACAAAAACATGGGCTGCACACCATCTGTCAGGACCACATTTAATGCAGCTGCCTATTTGTTGGTCAGCAGTCAGAGAATCCTTAAAGCCAATCCTTAAAGGCACACTCCGCAGGGGAGTACATGCAATATGACCACCGTGGGGAAGTGAGAGGGAGCAGAGGACAGGGAGAGAGCTCAAGGACTTTGCAAAGGACCTTGAAGTCCTTTCAAAGCGAGAGTAATAGCAGAAGTAAAATCCCATGCGCCAGGGGTGATGGGGGTGGGGAACAGTGTGCAAGAGCCCCAATTGGACAAAGAGGAGCTTGACACGAATGGCGGGAACGGTCTCCTCCACGAGGGCGAATATCCAGACACTGTTACAATGTCACATCAAATTTCATGATCTCACCAGATATATTAAAGTGAGCGCACTGACATACTGTGTAAAAAAAAACAAAGAGCTGAAGGAAGTCAAAGAGCCAGGCAGCATCTGCGGAGGGAATGGACAGGCGACGTTTCGGGTCACGATCTTTCATCAGATTGATTGGAGCAGACGGGGGGTGGAGGGGGAAGTCGGTAAAGAGAGGTGTGGGTGGGACAAACCTGGCAAGTGATAGGTAGATACAGGGGGGGGGGATTTGGTGTCAGGTGAAAAGTCCATATGCAGTGATACTCAGTTAAGTTGTTCTCAATGGACACCATTCCTTGGACAAGGGCTCCCTTATGTTTTCTGTATCGTGCAATCAACCAGTGAAACGATATTATTAGGAAAGAACAACCTCAATAGGACAGATCGGAATTCCAAATGTTGGGATTGGGAACATTGACCTTCTGACAACAGTAAATGACTGCAATATGGTTGAATTCTGGCCACACACATTATGTTTTGGGATCTCCGATCTAATAGCTCAGAAACCCACGTGGAAGGTTTAATTTAGTTTAGTTTAGTTTATATACAGAGCGGAAACAGGCCTTTCAGTCCACTGAGTCCGTGCTGACCAGCGACCCCTGCCACACTAACACTGTCCTACACACTAGGGACAATTTACCAATTATACCAAGCCTATTAACCTACAAACCTGTACGTCTTTGGAGTGTCAAATGATTTTTGTGTATTTTGTGGAATTCCATAGTCTCACCATTCTCTAAGTAAATACTGTATATTGACACCTGGGCAAATTTCAAGATGCTTTCTGTGTTAACTCTTTCACCACAGCCTCCCAGTGATGGCAGAGGGATATTAACCAATACCAAACTCCTAAAAACAGTTGGAGACTTCTCCTCTGCAACCACCTGACACTCTATTTAGGTTCTATGTAAGTGGTTGGCACCTGTGCATCTGTACGTATCACCTGCCGTATTGCATTCCACAGTGATGACACTTCATAAATATATCATTGGCTATAGGTCATTGCCCGAAGTGCTGAGCTTTGGAAGATGTTACGGAAAGTCAAACATCCTTTCTGTTTCTGTTGCTACTTGAGGGTTGCGGTTGCCTCTTTGTAGCACCTTCCCTTCGCCTCCCTCGCCCCTGACTTTTGTTTCATTTGGATTGTTGGATTTGCAAATGGGACTAGCTTAGATGGAACGCAGCTTGTTGACATGGTTAAGTTCGGCCGAAAAGCCCGATTCCATGCTGTGTGATTATACCAAGGGAGCTAAGGAATATAAGTGCAGTAAGGTAGGGTTCAGCTAAAATATCAGATAAGGCCTGTTTGAATAATAGGGAGGAGGGGAGAACAGGTTTGAAGGGTTGAACAGCCTGCTCCTGATTCTATTTTTATGACCTTGAGTTCTTGTTTAAATTGGCACCAAATTCAATCTCTGACACCATCTTTCCCATCTCTCATCTTTTCTCATTGTGCTGAACTTTGCTTGAAAACAATTGTCAGCAAGCTAGTCAGTTCTTGAGTTTACTAAATGAATAAAGAATAAAGACAGGTCCAGATTCAATTGACATGGTATGGTATCCATTGTACTCTGGGGCCAGCATCTTTACTGGACATGAACAGTATCAACATAAACAGAGTCAACACTACTTGAGACATGCAAATGAACATTGCCAGATTTCATCATTAATTTACAAAACGTGTCGTATAAATCCCTCACTTACAATTTAAACATATTGATCTTTGAGCAATTGGTGAAACATTTTTTAAGTTCAGCTTTCTGGTAGACTGCTGCATTTACCTGGAATTGTGCAGCATGGCTGGATGTCAGCCATGTGCCATAGTTTCAGTACAGGCTGTTTAAGAGATCTATACAATCTCCCACTACAATCTTTTCCCCAAAGTCTTCCAAGTAATATCCAATTCCCTATTGAACGTTATTTGATCTGCTTCCACCACACTTTCAATGCATATTAGATCTGAACATCTAACGTTAAAATATGCTAATTTTTCCTCTTATTCTTTTATCACACTTTCTAAATTTGCGCCTTCTGACTACAAGATGGAGAACTTTGAACACCTCTACTAAAACCACCTTAACCTTCTTTGCACGTAGGAGAACGATAAAAGCCTCTCCAAACAACTTAAGTGCGTCATCCCTGGTCACATTCTAATAAATCTCCTCCGCATCAAGCCCATACCCTTGCCATTCATCCTGAGGTGGATTGGCCAAGTTGGGACACAGTCCTCCAGCAGAGGCACAACTGATGATTTATAAAGGTTTAGCATGACTTACAGGGCGTGTGGAATTTTGCTTCTGGCTGGCTTTTGATGCCAGAAATATTTTCCAAATAAAATGACTGGTAATTTTCACAGAACATACATTCCTTAGCTCAGATATTGGCAAAGACATTACCAATCTTTCCCTTTCAGGCGTAGCAAATTTCCAGTATTTATTGAAGACATTTTGAGTGGAAACAGGCCGGAATCATTTCATTGATTGAATTGAAACTATTTGACAATATGATCAATGCCAATGCATCTCCCTCCTACTAACGCCATTAAGAAAAAAAGTTATTTTCCTCAGGATAATTTAAAATAATGGAATTTCTTATATTGATACACACATTTATTTTTCACAACAAAAGTGCTTTTGCTGGCATTTACTGTAAGTATTTCTGAAGTATTGCAACGCAAGAAAACATTGTAGCCAATTTGCAGACAACAATACCTCCCAAATGACAGGGAGATAAGTGACCAGTTAATCCATTTCAGTGTTACGTGAAATGGAAAAAAATATTGGCCGATCACCAAATATCTAACCAATACTAAGGTGAGATTTGCTGGCTTTGCAGCTGCATTATATTTTTAATCATGTCTAAAATTTATTGCTGTAGGAAGGAACTGCAGATGCTGGTTTAAACCGAAGATAGACACAAAAAGCTGGAGTAACTCAGCGGGACAGGCAGCATCTCTGGAGAGAAGGAATGGGTGACGTTTCAGGTCGAAATCCTTCTTCAGACAAAATTATTGCTGATTCATTAGTATCAATACATTTGGTTTCCAACATTTACTTCAATTATAAGTCAAGAAAGGCCCCACAATAACACTACCGATTAGTGCTTTTTTTGCGATGGTAGTACTGGCACTTCTGAAATGTCATTACTTCATTTACTGGCCTCGTGACATGAATGCTGATTAATTGTACATACTGGCACCTTTTTGTGTACAAAAAAAACATCAGTTCTGATCATGAAGAATACATAACATTGAACACATTCTTCCCAAAGGGATTGCCACTGGGACATACCGATCATACCTGGGTCTGTTGTCGACTAACGCGTAGAGATCGATTGAAAGATAAATGAAAAACTCCATTCTTATTTGTTATCATCACTGGCTCATGTGACCACCCGGGACAGTGGGAAGTGGAGCTTAAATCCTTAAATTCGATTTTGTTTCAAGAAAGAGTTATGTAAGTATCTACTGCCCATTCTCAGTTTTTCTTGCAAAGTGATAAATCTCCAAAAAAAAAACTGTAGTTGCTGGACATCTGAAATAAAAACAGAAAAGGCCGGAAACACTCAGCGGGTCAGGCAGCATCTGTGGAAAGAGCAACAGTTAACATTTTAGATCGATGATCCTTTGTCAAACTGGGAAAGCTTAAAGTTGCAGAGAAGGTGGTGGTAGGGGTGGATAGGACAAAGGTATTTTTTGAGATAGGTTGAGGCTTGGTTGTCATGGGGATGAGTTGCCTGGTCAACATGGTTAATGAGGGCAGTTCAAGGGTGATTATGTTCTCTGTCTGTGTTACGTGCGAATAGCATGGGCTATGAGGTAAATCCAGTTGTCAGATTATTCTGACGGAGAGAGAAAACTGAGCCAATATCATAGATGAATGACTACAAGCAGAAATGGCCAGTTCCAATGTAGAGAAAAAAAAAACAAGTTACCTGAAAGTGCAAAGTTCAATATTGATGCTGGAAGGCTGCAAGTGTCCAGAAGATGGGGCATTGTCCCTCAGGCAATAGTAACAGTGCATGAGGGTATGGAGTGATAGATCACAGTGGGTGTGAGGTGGATAATTAAAGTAGCAGGCGAAACGTGTAGGAAGGAACCGCAGATGCTGGTTGACACAGACGTTAGACACAGATTGCTGGTGTAACTCAGCGGGACAGGCAGCATCTCTGGATAGAAGGAATGTGTAACGTTTCGGGTCGAGACCCTTCTTCAGACTGAGAGTCAAGGGAGAGGGAAACAAGGGTGTGAATGCGAGAGATCAAAGGAGACAAAGTTCAAGGAAAATGTGGAATAGATCATTGTTAACTAAGGGACAACGAGTCATACAATGTAACATTTAATCAGAGGACAGTCAGACTGGTTGGAGAACTAGGATGGGGGAGGGATGGAGTGAGAGTAGCAGGGTTGGGAAGACAGTCAGATTAGATGAAGTAGTTATTTTTTTAACTGGTCTAGACACAATAGGCAAAGCATATCCCTTCTATGTCGTAAAGTTTCCGTGACTCCATGTGGCTCAGTGTCAAGTATTTTCTAAACACGTTTCTGTGAAGTGTCTTGGAACTTTTAACTCTGCTAAAAGAGTTGTATAAATACAAGCTGTTGCTGCTGGAACAGGGAAATGTTTCAACATTCCTGATGAATTTAAAGCCTGCTCTACATATTTATTATCTACTCAATTAATAATTCAGTTTTATCAAATGCAATTCATTTATTTTATTAATTGACCTCCACTACACCATCGCCTGCATTGGCCGCATTCTATCATCTATGATTTGTACAGATCAATTCTTCATATTCCTGACACAGTGATCTTTATATTCAAAGGAGAAATTCCATTCCATGCTAATTCTATGCTAATGTATAGCAGTGAACCGATTTGTTTAAACTCACCAACAGTGTGTGTGAGTGTGTGTTTTTGTGTAAATGAGAGTGAGAAAACAATACTGATAAATAGATGAAAACAAGTCTGACGGTGGTGGAAGGCAGTGACAGGGCACAACAGACAATCATTTGTATGCATGTCTGTGTGAGAGAGTTATGTGTAGGAAGGAACTGCAGATGCTGGTTTAAACTGAATATACACACAAAAAGCTGGAGTAACTCAGCGGGACAGGCAGCATCTCTGGAGAAAAGGAATGGGTGACGTTTCGGGTCGAGACCCTTCTTCAGAGTTATGTGTCGGTCAGTTTGGATCAGAATTGTGGGTATGTTTGTGTGTAACAGTTGTACAGGAGATCTTCTCCACTCTTGACCACATGTGGCCAATCCAAACTATGAATAGTGCAAAGCTAACGCATGACTACGATGTAGCTCTGATCCAGGTGATATGGTACTGCCACACATTTTGTGTTAGCTGGTTTTCTACGGGGAGATCATTTCATTGAATCCGTACCTATTCCCCCATTGAAGACGTGCGTGGCTATCAATCTCTCAAATCCATTTACTCTCAGTGTTCCCCTCTCCTTTTCTAACTTTTGGACAAGGGTCCAATTATCAGCACTCAAAATCTCTGTTTCGTCATTCTCAACAGAAACAGAAAATGCGGGAAGCACTCAACTGGTCGAGTAGTATCTGTGAAAAGAGAAACAGAGTTAATGTTTCAGTCAGAGTCACACACTGGAAATAGGCCTGTCAGCCCATCGGTTCCACCTGGACTATAAAGCACCTATTTACACCAATCCTATTTTATTCTCTCCATGTTCCAATCACCTCCTCCAAGATTCTATCACCCCCTACACATAATGAGCAAGTAACAATGGGCAATTATCCCTCCCACCCAAACGTCTTTGGCATGAGAATGAAACCCATGTGCCACAGAGAGAACATGCAAACTCCACACAGACAGCGTTGTTATCAGGACTAATCCCTGGGTCTATGAGACAGCAGCTCGTCTCTGTCTTTGGATCAAGTTTTATTTTCATCCGACATTTTCAACCCAGCCCAAGCCTTAAACGGAATTCTGACCCAAGAGTGTTGCAAATTTTAATTCCTTTGTGTGGAAAAAATGTGCTCCTAATATCAATGATCTGACATTCAGTTTGAGGATAATTTCTCCCTATCTATATCCCTCAACTTGCTATCATCTTAACGTGCTCAGAATGATCGGAATTTAGGTTTCTGCACTGAGGGGAAAAGACATATGATCTTTCAAATTTCATAATTTTAACGAATGTATCATTCTACTTCCGCTATTTTATGGACAGTGCAGATGAAAGAAATGATTTCTAAATACCGCAATCCATTTCACAATCTTCTGGATTGAACGCTGATGAAACAATTACAAAAATGGACTAATTCAGAACTTTCAAGATGGAAAAATGACTTGAGCCACAATAAGATAGAAATATATCCAGAGCCAAAGTAGGTCTTTGGTGGACAGCCACTCAGCCAGGTAGGTTTGAAGGAGTATTTGGAAAGAAGGGGAAAATGGACAGTGAAAGCTGGTGGGACAAAGAGGTTGAGTTGTCAGAGGGACAAAGATGAGGACAGTAGGAATGGACAGGAATCCAACAGTAAGGTGGAACCAAGAACAGAGGAGTTTTAATATGGGGACATGTAATTTAAAATGCAGGTTTTTGAAGGGATCTCAGATGACCAGTCGTGGGCCCACCAGCATTTACATGTAACTACGGAAAAGGTGCTCCAGCGCCTCTACTTTCTTGGAGATTTAGCATGTCACCGAATACATTAACAAACTTTTACAGATGCATTATGGAAAGTATCCTGATTGGTTGCATTATTGCCTGGTCTGGCAATTCCAATGCAATTGGAACACAAGAGGTTGCAGAGTGTGGTGGACTCAGCCATCACAGGCACAGCTCTCCCACCATCGAAACCATCTGCTTGAGGCGTTGTCTCAAGAAGGTAGCATTTATTATTGAGGAACCCCGCCATTTGGGCCACGCCGTCTTCTCCCAACTATCATCAGACAGGAGGTACAAATGGTTGAAGTTCCACACCACGAGTTTCAGTGACAACTACTTTCCTACAACCATCAGGTTCTTGAACCCAACTGCATAACCCCAATCCTACCTAGGCAACTGAACACCAGGAACTACATCTTGCACTGCCTTTTTTTTCCCACTGTTTTGTAGAATTCACGTGCAATTTGTGTATAATTTATGTATTTGCATATTGTTTCATCTATCTGCCTGTGGTGCTGCCGCAAGCAAGTTTTCCTGTGTACCTTTACCTCACCGTAATCATGCATATGGCAATAAGCTTGACCTGACCTGATACCAGCGTGGGTGAATCATCCAAAGAATGGTTTAGAATGGTTTCTGAATTTAGAATTCAGAAGTCGTCTTGTTGAGTCTCATTGTCAGTAACTCGTTTTCACCTAGCCCACGGCTAAAAATGGCCTGTTTCCTTTATCATCGTCACTTTTTTGCATATCTTTCATTCATTTGTTCTATTTCTCTCTATATCACTCGTTTCCCTTTCCCCTGACTCTCAGTCTGAAGAAGGGTCTCGACCCGAAACGTCACCTATTCCTTTTCTCCAGAGATGCTGCCTGTCCCGCTGAGTTACTCCAGTTTTTTTATGTCTAACTTCAGAACAAAAGCTGCTTTTGAATGTAACAAATGACAAATACAATGGCTTCACACAGAATGTGCCCCTACAAGTAAGTGGGGTGCAGAGCAGCGAGGCTTGATTTGTGCCTGTGAGATGGAAACTTTTTGTGGCGCTAATCTAAAAATAACAATTGGCCCTACAGTCATGTTGTTAAGAAGCTCTTTAATAGATCGGAGTTACTTACAAATCTGCATTTCAATCCAACACTTAATTTAGTTTAGTTTAGTTTATTATTGTCATGTGTACTGAGGTACAGTGGAAAGGTTTTAATTGTATGCTATTCAGTGGTCAGATAAAGGATAAAGGGTACACCAGTTAGTGCAAGATCAAGTCTGCTAAATTCAGACTAAAGATAATTCAAAGGTAAAAGCTGATGTTTCTGGGACAAGCACACAAATAGTTGCCGAGCTCCGGCGCCATTTTAGGTGATCTTACTTGAGCATTCTAATTTGAGGAAGGACATCCTTGCTATTGAGGCAGTGTAGCGTAGGTTCACGAGGTTAATCCCCGGGATGGCGGGACATGTCATATGAGGAAAGATTGGAAAGACTGGGCTTGTATTCATTGGAATTTAGAAGGATAAGAGGGGATCTTATAGAAACGTATAAAATTATGAAAGGACTGGACAAGCTAGATGCAGGAAAATGTTTCCCAATGTTGGGGGAGTCCGCAGTCTAAGAATAAAGTGGAGGCCATTTAAAACTGAGATGAGAAACAACTTTTTCACCCAGAGAGTTGTGAATTTGTGGAATTCTCTGCCATAGAAGGCAGTGGAGGCCAATTTACTGGATGAATTTAAAAGAGAGTTAGATAGAGCTCTTGGGGCTAGTGGAATCAAGGGATATGGGGAGAAGGCAGGCATGGGTTACTGATTGTGGATGATCAGCCATGATCACAATGAATGGCGATGCAGGCTCGAATGACCAAATGGCCTCCTCCTGCACCTATTTTCTATGTTTCTATGTTCCATAAGATGATCATGAGATAAATGTGCAAGCACCCACAAAGGAAACCACAACTCCACTCAAAGGATGTGTTGAGAAATGTTCCATTTCAGATCACTCCTCGCTGTCAATTGCGTCAACAAGGGACAGGGTTCAAAGCTGTGGTCTTATATCAAAAGAAACTTTATTCAAAAACATGCCAGTATTTAAAATAATATACGGTCGCTTCATGTTTACAGAAGGAACTGGTTTCACTAGTTTGCAAAATTATTTCTGAAAACTGCTTCTGAGAGTTATGACCCAGGCAGAAAGACCATCAAGCAATTATAAAGGCAAATAGTGTGTGCAAGAGGATTTTTACTGTCAGAAGATTGAGTGCAAGAGTAGGGGCATGTTGCTCCACTTATATAGGGCCCTGGTGAGGCACCATCAGGAGTACTGTGCACCAGTCTGGTCCATTGGAAGCTGCACTTCCCAGGTATGTCCATAGCTGGTCAACTGTGGACAGATGCAAAGTACTGCAGTCACATCACATTCTTACCCCATTATTCCCGACCTCCTGTTGCTACAGCCAAGCTGCACAACAGCTAAGGTAAAGCCCCTGTCCCACTGTACGAGGTAATTCAAGAGCTCTCCCGAGTTTAAAAAAAAATCAAACTCATGGAAGCACGTAGAATGTACGTCGGAGCTCGGGGACGTCTCTTAGCGGCTCGTAACGCTAACGGCAGGTACTCGGGAAACGCGGTAAGCTCGGGAAGACTCGCGAAGATTTTTCAACATGTTGAAAAATGTCCACGAGAGCCCCGAGTACCTCCGAACGGCCATTACCGTAATTCTCCGAGTTCGAATCAGGGCAAACTCGGGAGAACTCTTGAATGAACTCGTACAGTGGGACAGGGCTTTGAAGCTGAGAAGATGGATAAGATATAGATGGTATCAGCAAGTGGAAACTCATTTAATCAAAGTGTTTGACGAACTGAAAAACAAGCCCAGGACAGGACAGCTGAGACCAAGAAGTGATCCCATTACAACTGCATTACTTGTGTTCCTTGTGAAAGATGATCCATGCATTCGGGCACATACATATGACCGCCGCCTCAAAGAATGAATTCTCGCAGTCTTCAATCCAAACTCCCTGCTCACATTTTGTTTTTGCCTGCCTTTTATATTGATGCAGCTCCTCTCAAGCCTATCACCTCCTCTACCTGAACACACAAGGCCACCGGCCACTTGGAAACAGAGCTATCTTCAGGTTTCCCCATCTCAGTCATGTATCACCAGCATTGGTTCAGAATTCTCAAACTCCCAACACAGCACCCTTCACTACTCATAGAAACAAGTAGATGCTGGTTTACAACCCCCCCCCCCCCCCCCCCACAAGTGCAGGCATAACTCAGCGGTCAGGCAGCATAGAAACATAGAAACATAGAAACATAGAAATTAGGTGCAGGAGTAGGCCATTCGGCCCTTTGAGCCTGCACCGCCATTTAATATGATCATGGCTGATCATCCAACTCAGTATCCCGTACCTGCCTTCTCTCCATACCCTCTGATCCCTTTAGCCACAAGGGCCACATCTAACTCCCTCTTAAATATAGCCAATGAACTGGCCTTGACTACCCTCTGTGGCAGAGAGTTCCAGAGATTCACCACTCTCTGTGTGAAGAAAGTTCTTCTCATCTCGGTTTTAAAGGATTTCCCCATTATCCTTAAGCTGTGACCCCTTGTCCTGGACTTCCCCAACATCGGGAGCAATCTTCCTGCATCTAGCCTGTCCAACCCCTTAAGAATTTTGTAAGTTTCTATAAGATCCCCTCTCAATCTCCTAAATTCTAGAGAGTATAAATCAAGTCTATCCAGTCTTTCTTCATAAGACAGTCCTGACATCCCAGGAATCAGTCTGGCATCCCTGGAGATCATGGACTGGTGATGTTTTGGGTGGGGACCCTGCCTCACCCCTCGCTCCTTCCAGGCTTACCAACAAGGGGAAACTACACATGGCCAATTAATGTCAGTGTTGTCAGCGATTCACATATCCTGGCAAGTCCTGCTTGGCCAGCTTTGTTATTCAGTGAAGGGTGGGATATGACACCACCACAGAGGAAGTCTGGTGCTTACTCAGATCTCCGCGCCCCAGACCCTGTTAAGTGCTTCCTGGTTTCTCACCATCATCTGGACTTGGTTGGCAGCATTCTTGCCTTTGAGTCAGAGGGTTGTGAGCACGTCCTATTCCAGAGCTTTGAGGATTAAAAAGTCATGCTGACACTGTTTCATATGAGACTAGGTTTAGCTAAAAGGACACAAGGTACTGAAGTAACTCAGCAGATCAGGCAGCATCTGTGGAAGACTTGGATTGGTGATGTTTTGAGTCCGGATCCTTCTTGAGACTGATTGTAGGGCGGGTGAGGGGGGGGGGGGGGGGGAGCTGAGAGAGTGGAAAGGCAGCACAGAACCTGGCAGGTATTAGGTGGACACAGACAAGGGTTTTGTTTGATAGGCAGATGTTTGGAACAAAGGCCAGAGATTAAAGCAGGTGTGAGACAACCTGTTGTCAGGTGGATGTATGATGAAGAACAATGAGGTGTTCTGGCCCGCGTTTATATTTCAGCGAACATTAATAAAACAAATGGCCATTATCATGGTGCTTCTGTGCCAATCTCTAATATCAACATAACACTCCATTTGTCGTACAGCAACAGCACATTGGGATGCCCCAGGGTTTTTTCAAAGTACTATAGAAATGCAAACCTTTCTTTGCTTTTCATTGTACTGATATAACCATAACAGCACGGAAACAGGCCATCTCGGCCCTTCAAGTCCGCGCCGAACATTTAATTTTTTTAAATTTTTATTTATTTATTTATTTATTTATTTATTTTTTAAATTAAAAATAAATACTTCCCCCTAGTCCCATCTACCTGCACTCAGACCATAACCCTCCATTCCTTTCCCGTCCATATACCCATCCAATCTATTTTTAAAGGATAACATCGAACCTGCCTCCACCACTTCCACTGGAAGCTCATTCCACACAGCTACCACTCTCTGAGTAAAGAAGTTCCCCCTAATGTTCCCCCTAAACTTCTGTCCCTTAATTCTCAAGTCATGTCCCCTTGTTTGAATCTTCCCTACTCTCAATGGGAAAAGCTTATCCACGTCCACTCTGTCTAACCCGCTCATAATTTTAAAGACCTCTATCAAGTCCCCTCTTAACCTTCTGCGCTCCAAAGAATAAAGACCTAACTTGTTCAACCTTTCTCTGTAACTTAGTTGCTGAAACCCAGGCAACATTCTAGTAAATCTCCTCTGTACTCTCTCTATTTTGTTGACATCCTTCCTATAATTAGGCGACCAAAATTGTACTCCATACTCCAGAATTGGCCTCACCAATACCTTGTACAATTTTAACATTACATCCCAACTTCTATATTCAATGCTCTGATTTATAAAGGCCAGCACACCAAAAGCTTTCTTTACCACCCTATCTACATGAGATTCCACCTTCAAGGAACTATGCACAGTTATTCCTAGATCCCTCTGTTCAACTGCATTCCTAAATTCGCTACCATTTACCGTGTACGTCCTATTTTGATTTGTCCTGCCGAGATGTAACACCTCACATTTGTCAGCATTAAACTCCATCTGCCATCTTTCAGCCCACTCTTCCAAATGGCCTAAATCTCTCTGTAGACTTTGAAAATCTACTTCATTATCCACAACACCACCTATCTTAGTATCATCTGCATACTTACTAATCCAATTTTCCACACCTTCATCCAGATCATTGATGTACATGACAAACAACAGTGGACCCAACACAGACCCCTGAGGCACCCCACTAGTCACCGGCCTCCAACCTAACAAACAGCCATCCACCATTACTCTCTGGCATCTCCCATTCAGCCACTGTTGAATCCATCTTGCTACTCCACCATTAATACCCAACAATTGAATCTTCTTAACCAACAATCCTGAGATTGTTACCTTTGTAGACCTTCTCCTTAACTCTCCTCCCAACTCCTTAAATTCTCCTTTCAAGACCTCTTCTCTTTTTCTACCTATGTCATTGGTACCTATATGTACCACAACCTCAGGCTCCTCTCCCTCCGATTTCAGGATATCTTGGACGCGTTCAGACACATCCCTGACCCTGGCACCAGGGAGGCAAACTACCATTCGGGTCTCCTGACTGCGTCCACAGAATCGCCTATCCGACCCCCTAACCATAGAGTCCCCTATTACTATTGCCCTCCTCTTCTTTTCCCTACCCTTCTGAGCAATAGGGCTGGTCTCTGTGCCGGAGGCCCGGCCGCTGTTGCTACCCGCAGGAAGGCTGTCCCCCTCAACAGTACTCAAACAGGAGTACTTATTTTCAAGGTGTACAGCCACCGGGGTACTCACTAGTCCCTGCCTCTGCCCCTTGACCTTCCTAACCGTGACCCACTTGTCTGCCTCCCGTGGTCTTGGAGTGGCCACCTCCCTATAACTCTTTTCTATGACCTCCTCACTCTCCCTGATCAGACAGAGGTCATCGAGCTGCTGCTCCAGGTTCCTAACACGGTAAATAACTTACATATAACTTAATAAACATATAACTTACAAACATATACGGGCGGCATTTGTCAGTTCTGTCATAGTATAGCCCTCTTTCTGTACCACTGATGCCTTAACTTTCACCAAACCCATCCCCTCCTTATTTCATTCCAGGCAATGGCCAAGTGTGCAGCCATGTCACTAACTATCAGACATTAGTTCATCTCAGCCACTGGTGTTGTCTCAGCATGTTCCCCACTGAGCAACAGATGTCATCATCAAAAGTCCTGTCGATTTTCTCCGCAGTCACTAAACAGATGAGCAGGTCACCAGCACATTGCCGTGTGTGGGATCTTGTGATGCATAACTTGGCTGTCTTGTTTCCACACTGATTGGGGTGATCACTCAGTAAAGTGCATTGGAGCATCTTGGTGAAAGATGGTTTCAAAATACTTTCTTTAAGATTCCCAACCCTCTAGTTGGTTTCTGGAGTAAGGGCTGATGTTTGGCTCAATGATTGCTCTTAATAGACAATAGACAATAGGTGCAGGAGTAGGCCATTCGGCCCTTCGAGCAAGCACCGCCATTCAATGTGATCATGGCTGATCATCCCCAATCAGTACCCCGTTCCTGCCTTCTCCCCATATCCCCTGACTCCGCTATTTTTAAGAGCCCTATCTAGCTCTCTCTTGAAAGCATCCAGAGAACCTGCCTCCACCGCCCTCTGAGGCAGAGAATTCCACAGACTCACCACTCTCTGTGAGAAAAAAGTGTTTCCTCGTCTCCGTTCCAAATGGCTTACTCCTTATTCTTAAACTGTGGCCCCTGGTTCTGGACTCCCCCAACATCGGGAACATGTTTCCTGCCTCTAGCGTGTCCAAGCCCTTAATGTCTGACCCTGATAGTCTAGCTGAGGAACTTGATTGGTTTAGAAGTCTGGTGGGCATCAACCAATGTGTGGGAAAGAACTGCAGATGCTGGTTTACACCGAAGATAGACACAAAATGCTGGAGTAACTCAGCGGGTCAGACAGCATCTCTGGAGAAAAGGAATAGGTGGAGGAAAAGGAATCGGACAGTGTTTCAGAAGGGTCTCGACCCGAAACGTCACCCATTCCTTTACTCTAGACATGCTGCCTGACCCGCTGAGTTACTCCAGCTTTTTTGTGTCTATCTTTGGTTATCAGCCATTGTCTGTGCAGCCCAGCAGTTATCTCTGATTGGCAACACAGCTCTGTGATTGGGACCCTTGTGCGACAGTGAGGGAAATGAAATGTTCTGCCGACTGAAGACTTTGATCCAGTTTCCACGAGATTGGTCAGATTGATTGGATCCTTTCCATGATATAATCTAGATTAAATGGACAGTTTATCTCAGCAGTGGGGATTTCTTTATTAAGGGTTGAGGATAGGCTTCACATTTGCCCCTCCCCCTTCCCACTCCCACACTGACCTTTGTGTCCTGGGCCTCCTCCACTGTCAGAGTGAGGCCACATGCAAATTGGAGGAACAGCACCTCATATTTCGCTTGGGCAGCTTACACCCCAGCGGTATGAGTTTTGATTTCTCTTATCTTGGTCATCGGTGCTGGCTCTGATTCGTTCTGATCCTTTTCACACCTCTAGTTTCCCTCCCCCTGACTCTTCGATCTGAGACGCCACCTATTCCTTTTCTCCAGGGATGCTGCCTGACCCGCTGAGTTACTCCAGCATTTTGTGTCAATCTTCGGTGTAAACCAGCATCTGCAGTTCCTTCCTACATATTTGATGTACAGTTTGTTGGTGTTAGATTTGCTTAAACAAGGTTTGTTGCGTTCGTATTGCCGATATCCCCTGTGTTCTCAATGTCACGGATCAAATACTTAAATATTTCAGTATCTTTCAAGGATCACGATAACTATGTGGTTGGGGTTGGGGTTGGGGTTGGGGTTGGGGGGGGGGGGACTAATGGTTGATTCGGAGAAGGAGTATCGATCGTTTGGTCAGGTAGGCAATCTACAGCCTGACACTGAAGCAACAGTTAAAGGTCGTGGGTGTCTAAAAATCACGATGGAACATTCCTGGCTGCTTTAAATTCTAAAGTGCAGGAAACAGACCATAGGCGAGGCTCCTGCAAAAGATGGAAGAGAGACAGCACCAAAGTCATGATCAGACACTGCATCCAATGCAAGGGACAAGGCACTCGTTCTGAGAGGCTGTTCCAACACACGAACTGCAGCCTTCCTGAGCCGTGCTATGTTTTAAGCATTTAATAGCCAGGAAGATGCGTAGCACTCCCAATACAGTCCGGGCGCTTGGGGGGGTGTAACGGGTTGTTTGATGGGAGGGTAAAAGGAAAGAATGAATGGGAAAGGGAAGATAGACCCAAAATGTTGGAGTAACTCAGCGGGACAGGCAGCATCTCTGGAGAGAAGGAATGGGTGACGTTTCAGATCGAGACCCTTCTGCAGACTGATGTCAGGGGAGTGAGCAGTACATAGATAAGGAAGTGTAAGGTGTGAAAACAGGACAAAGGGAACGGAGATCAAGGAAAATGTAGAATAGATCATTGTTAGTTGGGAGAAGGTAACAACAAAGCAAGCAGAGATAAAATAGAGTCGGAGACAGTAAGACTGGTAGGAGAACTGGGAGGGGGAGGGGTGGAGAGAGAGGGAGAGCAAGGACTATTTGAAGTTAGAGAAGTCAATGTTCACACCGCTGGGGTGTAAACTACCCAATATGAGGTGCGGTTCCTCCAATTTGCGAAGGGCCTCACTCTGACAATGGAGGAGGCCCAGGACAGAAAGGTCAGATTGGGAATGGGAGGGGGAGGTAAAGTGTTGAGCAACCGGGAGATCAGGTCAGTTTAGGCGAACTGAGCGGAGGTGTTCAGCGAAACGATCGCCGAGCCTGCACTTGGTCTCGCTGATATCCAAGAGTCCACACCTGGAACAGCGGATGCAGTAGATGAGGTTGGAGGCGGTGCAAGTGAACCTCTGCCTCACCTGGAAAGACTGTCGGGGTCCTTGGATGGAGTCGAGGGGGGAGGTAAAGGGACATTAGGTGTTGCATCTCCTGCGGTTGCTGGGGAAATTACCTGGGGAGGGGGCGGTTTGGGTGGGAAGGGACGAGTTGACCAGGGGGTTGCGGAGGGATTGGTCTCTGCGGAAAGCGGTGGAGATGGGAAGATGTGGCTAGTAGTGGGATCCCGTTAAGGGTGGTGAAAATGTGGGAGGATTATGTGCTGTGTGCAACGCCTAATGGGGTGGAAGGTGAGGACGAGGGGGAGTCTGTCCCTATTACGAATGGGGGGAGGGGTAGCAAGAGCGGAGCTGCGGGATATCAAGGAGACCCTCGTGAGGGCCTCATCAATAATAGAAGAGGGGAACCCCCGTTCCCTAAATAATGAGGACATCTCCGATGACCTGGTATAGAATACCTCATCTTGGGCACAAATGCAGCGTAGACCGAAGAATTGGGAGTAGGAGAAAAGCTTTACAGGAAGCAGGGTGGCAAGGGGTGTCGTCTAGATAGCTGTGGGAGTCAGTGTGTTTATAATAGATGTCAGTGGATAGTTTGTCTCCTGTGATGGAGACGGTGAGAATGGGAAAGGAAATTGGGTGGGGAAGCAGTGAGAAGGGGATAACATTGTAGAGAGGGAGGGGAAGGGATAGTTCTAGAACCGTGTGAACAAAGCAATGGTTTCACTCCGGCTTCCCATTTTCTCATTCTTATTCACGTCGCAGGTTTGTGTGCCAATCATGAACAAATAGTTATTCACAAGGATTTTGATTTTAAGTCCTATGAGTGTGAAGCAGGTAGAGATCAGAACTCACCCACAGCAACTTTACAATACTGACAAGAGCTCTGTGAGCATATGTCAAGAGTCAAGTGAGTCAAAGCTGTTTAATTGTCCTTTATACCGACAACAGCACAATGAAAATTTACCGAGTGCATCTTAATAGCCCGTAAACACATTACACACAGATAAATGTATAATATTTCTTTTAATTCAATAAATTGATAACTGCAATACTAGTGGCCCTTAGCTCTGCAGGCTGCAAGGGCACTTGTGCAAGTTCCCGTACAGCATGAATTTCATTACATTAAAAGGATATCCAGCTGAAAATTGGAAAAATAGGGCAATACATTCTGATGATGTCACCGCTCTCTCGTGGCTAATTCTGAAACATGTTTCAGATTGTGGGTCTAGAGGAAGATTTGAGGGGGCGTTAGTAGATGCATGACGTGCCAAAAACCACAGAAAAAGATAAATATATTGTTTTCCATTGCTATTCAGAATACAGTTTGCATGCAGTCGTATCCCTTCAGTTATTAATCATTTCCTGTGCTGTGTTTGCATTTGAACACTGGTGTTTTCTGAGGCTTGGAAACTGCACTGCCAAAGGAGATGCAGAGAGGCCTCAGGAGTGCGATTTATATTACAGCCTTTACATCTGCTCCTTGATCATCAATTGTTCCGTGACTGGCAGGCCTAATCCAGACAATCTTTTAACGCATTCCAATTATTAATGGTAAAAAACAAGGACCTGATTTTGTTGAAAGGAGTCGTGAAGCTTGAAAGCAAGATTCAGGAACAGCTTGTTCTCCTCTGTTATCAAGCTTCTGAACGGTCCTTCCTTGTGCTAGGGTTACTGTCCGATTCACTTCTATTCCATTCCGGACTTTGTCCCTGGAACACTACAATGCTGAGAACTATATTCTCCACTGTGTCTTTCTACCTTTTCTACTCAATTTTGACGTTCGATTGTGTTCAGTTCTGGGCACCGGAAATAGGAAAGATGTTTGCAAGCTGGAAAAGCTACAGAGAAGATTTATGAGGATGTTGCCAGGACTAGAGGGTCTGAGCTGTAGGCAGCGGTTGAGTAGGCTGGGACTCAATTCCTTGCAGCACAAGAGGACGAGGTGTGATCTTATAGAGGTGTATAAAATCATGAGAGGAATAGGTCGGGTAGATGCACAGAGTCTCTTGCCCAGAGAAGGTGAATCGAGCACTAGAGGACATAGCTTTAAGGTGAAGGGAAAAAGATTTAATAGGAATCTGAGGGGTAACTTTTTCACACAAAGGGTGGTGGGTGTATGGAACAAACTGCCAGAGGAGGTAGTTGAGGCTGGGACTATCCCAACATTTAAGAAGTTGTTAGACAGGTACATGGATAGGACAGGTTTGGAGGGATATGGACCAAATGCTGACAGGTGGAACTACTGTAGCTTGGAAATGTAGGCCGGTGTGGGCAAGTTGGGCCGAAGGGCCTGTTTCCACACTGTATTGCACTATGACTCGATGACTTAATTGTATTTATGTACAGTATGATCTGAACTGATTGGATAGCATGCAAAATAAAGCTTTTTACTGTACCTCCATACAGTTAAATACTAAGCCTAAACCTAGTGAAGAAACAATACACAGTAGTATCCAACAGCAATCTTTGGGAAGGAAGAAAAACCCGAGATGTGAGTCACCACATTTGGATCATGTGTTCTGCCTTGTTCCTTCAAAAACATGATTGTTGAATACTTCCAATCAACCTCACTTACCCAAGAAGCAAATAATGACAAGCAATAAATGTTATTCCTTCACATAATGAATTTTTGTACACTTTTCAAAAGGTGAGCGGTACATTTTGAATGTTTTTATTATTTTCCTTTTCTACGTTTTTTCTCTCTCCTAATCCCAGCTCCCTTTCTTCTCTCTGTTTTTGTGTCTGATTTGGCATTGAATTCACACTCTCAAATTCACGCTACTTCTCAGTTCTGACTTTCTTTAACACTCAATTATTTACTCTCTATTCAGAAAATCATTTGTTGGTTCAGTGATTCGCTAAGGTCCCCGCTGTCCTACTGTTTCTCCATCAACCTTCTGGGAATTTTTTTTAAACCGAAAGTTGCACAAACCAGATTAATGAATGAGACACACTACACACTTCCTGTTCCAGCAAAATGTAGACCAGAACTTTACCTTTGTACGCTATGAAATGTAAGGCTGAGAAACATTGACTGCATTCCTACAGCACAGTTTACGATACGATAGAAGTTCATTTATCCCAAGAGAGAAATTCTGTCATAAAACACATGAAACATGAAATTAAAATGACGAGTGGAGATGTGCAAAGATTGGGGAGGTGGGGGGGGGGGGGGGGGTCGGTCTAATTAAGTTATTTTATGTCGTAATTAGTTGGATTCATGAGGGTAGTGGAGATGATGTGTGGATACAGACTTTCATATACAGACAACGGAAAAGTAAGATATAAGCAATATGGATGGAATTGTGACTGCGTCGGTAAGGAAATTGGTCAAAGGGCTGAAGGCAGAGCATACAGATCACTTTAAAGGAGGAAAGTCTGCAGCGCTGTTGTCCGAGGGTCAGCATTGGACAAGTGCTCTTCTTGATAAATAATAATGTCCTGTGTATAAAGGGATGGTTTTCGTTTTCAGAAAACACAAAACCTGAATATGTAATTGAGAAGACAAGGACAAAATGTTGAAATGGATGTATCCATAACAGATTACATTTAGCATAGAAATTGGCAATTTGGAAAGAAATATGAAGAAAAGTGGTTGAAACTAACTGATGTCATTTTAATGGAGGTACAAAATAATGAGGAATAGATCGGGTAAATGCACAGAATTTCTTGTCCAGAGTAGGGGAATGGAGAACCAGAGGATATAGGTTCAAGGTGAGGGGGGAAAGATTTAATAGGAACCTGAGGGATAACTTTTTTTACACAAAGGGTAGTGGATGTATGGACCGAGCTGCCCGAGGAAGTAGTTGAGGCAGATACTAATGCAACGTTTAAGAATCATTTAGTCAGGTGTATGGATAGGATAGGTTTAGAGGGATAAGGGCCAAACACTGCAGGTGGGACTAGTGTAGATGGGACATGTTGGTCGGTGTGGGCAAGTTGGGCCGAAGGACCTGTTTCCACACTGTATGACTCTATGAACCAGGTCATAGGTAGAAATCTTTGAAGGTGGCATGAGGTCAGAATTTAATAAAGACAACGACTCTTTATTAAAAAAGGCAAATATGATCCTTGACATTATATAAATGAAGTCATAGAACAAGCTAGCTTTACTAAAGCTTTATACAAAGGCCAAAGATCCAGAGCACACAAAAGGAAGATGATTATTGCAATCTGGAAGGAACTGTGTGAAAGGCTGAAGAAGGGTTTCGGCCCGAAACGTTGCTGATTTCCTTCGCACCATAGATGCTGCCGCACCCGCTGAGTTTCTCCAGCACTTTTGTCTACCTTGTGTGAAAGGCTGCTGGACATAAATTCGACATGAATTTTCAAAAAACAATAGGATGCATAATTGGAATGATATTCATAGAGAAACATCAGAAAGGCTAAGTTGGAGACCATGTTTTCAACAGCAGTGTAAGTGATTGGCTTCAGAATTGTGAAACATTGTATGTGTTGGAAATCTAGAACTTGGTCGCTGTGCAAGTCCGACAACAAGGTGGCACAGTGGTGGAGACTTGGGTTCGATCCCGGCTACAGGTGCTGTTTGTACGGAGATTATACATTCTCCCTGTGACCGTGTGAGTTTTCTCCGGGTGCTCCCACTCCAAAGATGTACAGGTTTGTAGGTTAATTGGCTTCTGTAAATTGTAAAATTGGCCCAAGTGTGTAGGATAGTGCTAGTGTACGGGGTGATCGCTGTATCTCATGGATAGGTGACGTTTCGGGTTGAGCCCCATCTTCAGACTGCAGCTAAGACACAATCTACATTAATATATAGAATAGAGACAGCCATTTGGCAACATGTATGTTCCATTACAGTTTCCTCCCATCCTGCAGCATCCAATACCATCTGCAACATATCCTATTCTTTTCTCTCTCAATTATTTTTGCTCTTTGCATCACTCACTCGGTATAATAAGCACAATAATCACAGAACAGGCTTGAGGGACTGAGTGGTCCACTCTCTTATTCCCATTACAGGCAATTGATCCATTCCATGTAACAAGATAAACAATTTTCTCTCCACCTTCCTTAGATGTGTGGGCAAAAGAAAGGTTTCTATTCCTGCAGGAAACAAACACGGGTACGATGGTCCAGCCTTACAAATCAAAAGGTAATTGCCTTTGCACTGAATCTACCATCCACCTTTGCATTGCTTCTCTACCCACACTGGTCATTTCTATAATTTGGTTGCACTAATTAATCGGTTGCCAGTGTTTCAAGATGGTCCCCCGTCTCCAGAAATCAAAGATTAATTTTCAGAGCAATCCCGTGGTAAAATGATTGGACAATAAACTAATTCCTCTGAATATTTTGCTTCTCCATTCTAAAGATGATAGAGTTGGTGAAGAACCTCAATCAGAGAGTCTGTTCATTTCCTCAACAGTGCAGGAAGACTGCACGGCTACGATCTGCAGCCATTGGCTGTAAAAGTAGAGGTGGGAGTGGGGGGTAGGAAATCTGTTGGAGAGACAAGACCATGAGATGCAGAATTGCGACCAACCAGATTTCACAATCCCAGCTAATGCCTTTAAGGAAACTCCACTAAAACAGGAATATTTGAGCAGGTTTCCTGATGGAATACCAGTTTTGTTGGCTTCCATTCTGAATAGTTAAATGGGACAATTACATTGAACTAGTAATCCAGGTCAATCTAATAATCCAGAATGACACGTTCAATTTGCATCATGGAAATTGATCAATTTCTTAAGACATGGATACCCTTTACCGAATTCTTACAACAATAGTATGGTGCAACACAATTTTAAATTTAAATCTGATGCTGTGTTGGGTGAGGCGGGTGGGGGGGGACGATGGGCAAGGTATATCTCCACTTTTCTTTTTCTTTTTTTAAATTTCTATATCTTTCTGCTACACTGCTTTGGTAGTTTAGGGGATTTTCTTTTGTTCTTCAATCTATCTTTTCACTTTTTACTTCTTTCCTTTCTTGTTCTCTCTTTCTTTTCTTTTTTCATTTTCATAGTTAATTTAAAAAAAATTTAAAAAGAGAAAAAAAAAAACAATTTGCATCACGGCATCTGTAGAAAAAATCCATGAAGCCATGGCATATTGTTATAAAAACCTACTTACTTCACTAATGTTGAGAGACCAATCATAGGAATTGTAAAATGAACCAGATTAGTACAGTATGTGTAAGATTTACATGGTACTAGTTGGCTAGAATCCCAAACTCACACATAGGTCTTCATCTCCAGGTCCTGTGGCTGCAGCAGCCTGACTGGTCAATCAGCAGAGGAACACTGGACGTCTCGCCTAAGGAACTTTGTTTTTTTTGCGGTGTATGAAACTCTGATGGACACTGAGGCAAATGGCCTGTTTCGGGTTCCAGATAGTACATAAATTTCCCTGCTAAACCCGTGGAACATCTGAATTGGAGGAAACAACCTGACAACTATTTAGATGGGTGGCACAGTGGTGCAGCTGGTAGAGCTGCTGCCACACTGCACCAGAGACCCAGGTTTAATTCAGACCTTAGGTGCTGTCTATGTGGAGTTTGCATGTTTTTCTTGCGACCGCATAGGATTCCTTCGTGCACTCCGGTTTCTTCCTATGTCCAAAAGATGCAAATTTGTAGGTTAATTGACATCTGTAAAATTGTCCCTATTGTGTAAAGAGTGGATGAGAAAGTGGGATAACAGAACTAGTGTGAATGGGGTGATCAATGGTTGGTGTGGACTCACTGGGCCAAAGGGCATATTTCTATGTTGTATCTCTGAACAAAAACTGAACTAAATTTATGTTGCATTTTTAGCTGTGCAAAAATATTTGAGAACAACAGCTGAGATCTCTTGCCTTTCAAGAGCTATGCACTTAAAAGACTTGAATACGAAGTTGGTGTGGGGTTGTGGTAAGGGTGGGGTACGGTGTAGAAGTTATAGTTACAGCAAAACAAAGTTCTAGCTAGATCAAACATTGAACTGTGGGCACCACACCCCAGGAAACATATGTTGGACTTTGGAGGGAGCCGGGTACAATTACTGGATGACCCATGAAGGGCAAAGGTTAATTTATAAGATGATCAAAATCTTGAAGATATTAAGGCCACCAGATACATTAGGTAGATGAACTATTCTTGGCTGGATTTTAGATTGAGTCAGCAAAATTTACACAAATTTGATGGAAGTTTGGAATTAGTTCCTGAGAGCAATATGTTAATTTTATGATAGCCAATATATTGAGGTATATGCACAAAGATGGAGAAATGGAACAAACTTGAGTGGCTAGATGACTCAGTCCTGTTGCAAGGTCTCCATAAACCAGGGCAGGTCTGACCAAGACCATTTCACATACAAGGCTGGTACAGAGATATCCATCACAACACGATGTGGTTTGCATTCAAGAGCAGAAGTGAAAGGACTGACTGTTCTCCCACCCATTGCATCATGTGCTTCCTTCCTCATGCTCCATTGATTAAGTTACTTCTGGACACATGACATCAAAAGCATACGTCAAATAAAGTTACGCGATAAGTCAGGCTTCAGTATGCAGAGATCATTTAATAATTGTCTAACAGGCTTCCCAGATTAAGATGATTGACATTCCTTAAATTGCAGTTGAGAGCTCGGCGGGAAAAGTGAAATCCTTCAGCTAAGGAAGGTTGAAGATCCTTGCAGGAAAATATTTGCATATATACTTCCAAGCTTGTGTTAATAAGTAAATACATTGACTGTTTACCCTAGGAATCTGTTTCATGTTAAAAGATCAAATCTGATCTACACCTCATTCCCTGTCTTGGTTATATGATCCCGACATTCTTAAATACATCCCATACCCAACAACAACAACAATCTGTCACCTCACTTGACACTGAGCCTCAACCACCTTTTGTTGCCGCCTTTTCTACATTTCTTTTACCCACTGTGTAACGTGGTACTTTCTGACACCCTCTTTACACAGCTTATCCTAATTGCAAGGGAACATGTTGAGTTGCTTTGAAATGAAACTGCATATAGGTAACGTAACATGCAATGCATTCTCAACAAAGCCCAAATGCAGCAGAGTCATAAACAACTAATGAGCCAAAGAAAGTTTCCCCTGTGGATTGCTTGAGTTTCCTCTCGATGCTCCGGTTTCCTCCCACATCCCAAAGACATGCGGGTTTGTCGGTTAAGTAGCTTCTGTAAATTGCCCCTAGTGTGTAGGGAGCGGATGTGAAAGTCGTTTAACATAGAACTAGTGTGAATGGTGATCAATGTTCGATTCGGCCTCAGTAGGCCGAAGGCCCTGTTTCTGTGCTGTATCTTTCCATCAATCGAATGATTGGTGGAGAGATAAATAGTGGTCAAGACTCGGGGGAAAACCTCACTTCTCTTCTTCAAATGAGCACAATGTTATTTGCATCCATCAAAGAAAGTGTATGGAACCTGAATTATAAGAAGCCAACTCCAGGAGGGGAATGCTCCTCTGATGCTGCCCTGAAGGATGAGCTTGGACACTTGTGCTTGGATCCTGGGCTGCAGGGACCATTTTGTAATAGTGGAGGTGCTGAAAATCATTGAACACAACTCTAAAGCAGTGCACACCTCCCTCCTGGGGATGCTGCAGCACCTGAGACATGCACCTGGTTCTCACACCTGTGGCAATGCGTGACTTTCTGAGTCAGCATCATGGGAGCTTTCAGCTGAGCCATCAATGACAATTCCATCTCCCATATTCTGGACTCTCCCACCAAAAGAAATATAGTTTCATTCATTTGAAATACCACAATCAGCTCACTCCTTAATCTTCTCTACATGAAGACATTGAAGCTATGTCAAGGATTAGAGGTTTTCTGGAAATGTTAAATACTCAAAAACCATTCATTTCTGAAATGATTAAAAAAAATGTATGGATGACCATTGTTACAATTAATCCGCAGATGTAACTCAGAGACTACAGTTATAAAGTACATCTTTACGATCAATTGCTCCCTGTATCAATGCATTGCAATGTCTTGAGGTCCATTTCAGGAAAATGTGGAGGTTTTGAAGAGATTGCAGAAGAGGTTTGTCAGAATGCTGCCTGGATTCGAGGATATTAGCTATAAGGAAAAGTTAGACAAACTTGGATTGTTTTCTCTGGAACAGTGGAGGTTGAGGGGAGGCCTGACAGAAGTATAACAAATTACGAGAGGCATAGAATTATGAGGGTTGGCAGTCAAAACCTTTTTAGCAGGGTGGAAATGTCCAAAACCTTAAAGAGAGAGGAGCAAAGTTTAAAGGAGATGCGCAAAAATGAACGCTGCATCTTAAGACCTTTCTCTCATCAGATGGAAACACAAAATTAACATGGTATATTACTCAGGTTAGCTTCAGCTTTGAGCTGCATAATAGGTCAAGAATCTACTGCTCACTTACAAAGATCTTTCATTTATCTCCACCTAATGCAGTGGCAGCAGGTCTATTAAAAGACACGTGCGCTGTGTTTCATATCAGGTTGCATCAACTTGTTTACAGGGCAGTCCAGATGGAAACAGTCTCTGCCTTTCAATATTATTCCCATTTGTCATGTAGTGTTGTGGTGGCTCAATGGAAAGGAAATGTGACCTGTTAAGTTCAGTCAATCAAGGTTTGGACCAAAGATCCTATAGCGGAGCAAGATAGATCCCTCGACGAAAAAGACGTAGTACGGTCATGGGCAGATTCATGGGTAATTTTCGGCCCCATTTCTGTAACCGGCTTCCATCTCCGCACCAAAGATCCCACAGGATACTAGTGCGGAGACGGAAGCCGGTTGCGGAAACATCCTCGTAAAAATAAAATTTATTTGGGAAAAATCTTCTCCTCATTTTCAGAATTATAATTTATTAACACAAACTGTGTTCCCCCGCAACGCTGATTACACTGCGAGTCGGGTCGGGTCGGGTTACGGAAATGGATGGAAAAAAGGCCCACTTTCTGCTCCGTTGCGTACTACACGTCAGCCCATTGCATTTAGAAGGAGTGGTCTATCTTGCTTGCTATAGGATCTCTGGTTTGGACCAGGTGCTCTCAGTGGGAGGGACAGTCTTTAGCTCTAGATTAGTGAGAGATTGCAACAGGTTGTCAATGGGGCAATTAATGGACAGCATAGCTTTCTAATTAGTAAATGCTTCAGAAGATGAGGCAGAGATGAGCAGAACAAAATCCATTCGTAGAATCTTGCAGTGGAAAAATAGATGATTCAACACATCAGACCAACATCAGTTCGTGCTGAGAAAGAGTTCTTCGTCTTTCACCATAGTGTTATTAAATGTATCTCGAGCAAGCAATTACTCAATTTCCTTTTTGCGTGTAATTGCTGAATCTACTTGCATCAAACATTGGGTGGAGCTATCTGGACCACAACAATTTGTTGCCTCAAGTTATCCCTTCTCAACTTGGTCTCTGGTCCTGGTGTCAATGGCACAGAGGCCTAGACTTATACAGCATGGAAACAGGCTCTTTGGCCCAACGTGTCCATGCCAACCAAGTTATCTACCTGGGCTAGTCCCATCTGCCTGTTTTTGACTCATTTCCCCGTAAACCTTTGCTCTCCAAGCACCCGTCTAAGTGTCAATTAAACATTATAATTGTACCCACCTCCACATCTTCCTCTGGCAGATTGTTCCAGATACCCACCATTTATCTGTGCCTCATAACTTTATATACCTCTATAACATCACTCCTCAACCTCCATTCCACTCTCTCCTTGTTTCCTTATACCTCAAGCCCTTCAGTCCCAGTAACATCCTTGTGCATCTTCTCTGCATCCTTTCCCAGCTTAATGACACCCTTCCTATGGTTGGGGGACCAGAAATGTGCACAATACTCCAAGTGCTGTCAGTTATTACTCTTGGTGTTTGTCTCAGTTACTGCTTCCAATATCAGTTTCTACTCTGAGCACCAATTACTGCTCCTGCAGTCAGTTAGTGGTCCCGGAGTCATTGACGCTTAGTACCGCTGGGTATAGTTGCTGCCACCAGTGTCATGAACTGTTCCCTGTGTTGGAGTCCGTCACTGCTCTGGGTTTCAGTTCCTGCTCCCGGAGCCAGTTACTAATCCTATAGTTAGTTATGGCCACTGCCATCAGTTACTGATCCTGGTCTCAATGCCAGTTCCTGCTCCCATTATTGTTACTGCTTCCATCTATTACTGCTCTCGCATCGCGTAACTTGGAACCCAATCAGTTGCGACTCCCAGAGTCAGTTGATGCTACAGGTGAGAGTAACAATACCTGGAGTGGGTGCCTGTTACTGCACCAGGTTACTGCTCTTGCTGTCAGACCCCGCTCTCAGAATCACGTGTGCTCCTCCATTACTTCCTGCTTCCGTCGTCGGTTACTGCTACTAGTATTAGTTATTGTTAGCTGTTACTACTACTCCTTGGGTCCCTCACTTCTCCTCCTGACAGTGTCAGTTACTGACCTGGGCATCAGTTACTTGTACTGACGGTATCGGTTTCCGGTATCAGCTCCCAGTATCAATTACTGCCGCCAGTGTCAGCTGGTACTAGTTACAGATCTTGTATGGGTGTGTGTCAGAGTGGGAGGAGTGTGCATGGGTGCTTGTTGGTTGATGTGGACTTGGTGGGCTGAAGGGCCCGTTTCCATGCTGTACCACTACAGCTACCACTCCCACTGTCAGTTTTCATTCCCAAATCAATTACTGTCACAGAGCACAGAAATAGGCCCGAAGACCCAACTCTTCCATGCCAAACAAGATGCCCATCGAAGCTGGTCCCATTTACCCACATTTGGCCCATATCCTTCCAAAGCTTTCACATCCATGTACCTGTCCCAGTGCCTCCTAAATATTATTTTTGTACCTGCTCAACCACTTTCTCATGCAGCTTGTTCCATATATGCTTCACCCTCTATATGAAGAAGTTGCCCTTCGGGTCCCTTTTAAATATATCCCTTCTCATCGTAAACCTATGCCCTTAAGTGTTTGATTCCCCTTTCTTGAGAAAAAGACTATGAGCACTTCCTGTATCTATACCCCTCATGATTTTATATCTATCCAGTCACCCCCCCCCCCCCCCCCCTTTCCCCTGTTACAGTTCAAAAAATTAAGTCCTGGCCTATAACTAGGCCCTTGAGTCCAGCAACAAACTTGTAAATATTCTTTGCACTCTTTCTAATTCAACCACCCTCACTGTCAGTTACTATCTGTGGTACGGCCCCCACTGTTTTCCACAAAATCCACAAACCCCCCGATTTTACCTTCTCCCCAAAATCCACAAACCTGACTGTCCCGGTAGACCCATTGTCTCTGCCTGTTCGTGCCCCACCGAACTCATCTCCAACTACCTCGACTCCATCCTATCCCCCTTGGTTAAATCCCTCCCTACCTATGTTCAAGACACCTCAGACACTCTCCGTCATCTACGGGCATTCTACTCTCTAGGCCCTCACCCCCTCATCTTCACCATGAACGTCCAGTCACTCTACACCTCCATCCCCCACCAGGATGGTCTCGAAGCCCTCCGTTTTTTCCTCGACCGAAGAAGCAACCTATACCCGGCCACTGACACCCTCCTCCGCCTAGCGGAGCTGGTCCTTACCCTCAATAACTTCTCATTTGACTCCTCCCATTTCCTCCAAATACAAGGCGTAGCTATGGGCACACGCATGGGCCCCAGCTACGCCTGCCTCTTTGTCGGGTACGTAGAACAATCCTTGTTCAATGCGTACCAGGGCCCCATCCCCGACCTCTGCCTCCGCTACATCGATGACTGTTTTGGTGCCACATCCTGCACCCACACACAACTGACTGACTTCATCCGCTTCACCACCAACTTCCATCCGGCACTCAAATACACCTGGACCATTTCCGACACTTCCCTACCCTTCCTTGACCTTACTATCTCCATCGCAGGTGATAGACTTCTTACCGACATCCACTACAAACCTACCGACTCCCATGGCTATCTGGACTACACTTCTTCCCACCCTGCTTCCTGTAAGGACTCCACCCCCACTCCTAATTCCTCCGTCTACGCCGCATCTGCTCCCAGGATGAAGCGTTCCACACCAGGGCATCCGAAATGTCCTCATTCTTCAGGGAACGGGGGTTCCCCTCCTCCACCATAGATGAGGCTCGCACCAGGGTCTCTGCCATACCCCGCAACACTGCTCTCTCTCCCCATCCCCCCACTCACAACAAGGGCAGAGTCCCCCTAGTCCTCACCTTTCACCCCACCAGCCGTCACATACAACAAGTGATCCTCCGTCAGTTTCGCCTCGTGACCCCACCACTCGCCACATCTTCCCATCTCCCCCCATGTCTGCCTTCCGCAAAGACCGCTCCCTCCGTAACTCCCTTGTCAATTCTTCCCTTCCCTCCCGTACCACCCCCTCCCCGGGTACTTTCCCTTGCAACCGCAAGAGATGCAACACTTGTCCCTTCACCTCCCCCCTCGACTCCATTCAAGGACATAAGCAGTCGTTCCAGGTGCGACAGAGGTTCACCTGCATCTCCTCCAACCTCATCTATTGCATCCGCTGCTCTAGATGCCAGCTGATCTACATCGGTGAGACCAAGCGGAGGCTTGGCGATCGTTTCGCCGAACACCTCCGGTCGGTCCGCAATAACCAACCTGACCTCCCGGTGGCTCAGCACTTCAACTCCCCCTCCCATTCCGTATCTGACCTCTCTGTCCTGGGTCTCCTCCATGGCCACAGCGAGCAACACCGGAAATTAGAGGAAATGCACCTCATATTCCGCTTGGGCAGTCTACATCCTGGGGGCTTGAACATTGAATTCTCCCAATTCTGCGAGCCCTTGCTGTCCCCTCCCCTTCATCAGCCCTCTGGTTGTCTCCTCCCCTCCCCCAGCCCTCGGGCTCCTCCTCCGCCTTTTTTCCTTTTTTCCTTTCTTCTCCCCACCCCGTCTCAGTCTGAAGAAGGGTTTAGGCCCGAAACGTTGCCTATTTCCTTTGCTCCATAGATGCTGCTGCACCCGCTGAGTTTCTCCAGCATTTTTGTGTACCCACTGTTTTCAGCATTGGTTATTGTTCTGAGAGGGATGACCAAAACTGCTCCGGCACCTATTACCGCTGTGTCAGTCATCGCTCCTGCTATGAATTACTTCTCCTGATGTCACTGTCAGTAACTGTCCCATATAAATGTCAATATTTCTCAAAACTTAGGAGATGATTTAGTCCTTCAAGTCTATGCATTTTTTGGAACGACTCAATAGACTCATTCTCCCATTTATTTTCTTGTACCGTATGTCACATGCCCATCAATTCCATCTTGATTCTCCTTCCAACAGCAGGGGTAGTTTACAGTGGCCAATTAATCTACCATCCTACATCCGTTTATACCAATTACCCAGTAATCCCATTTTTATATTCCTATGCAAATCCTACCATTGTCTACATATTTGTTGCAATTAATGGCAGTTAATTAATTGTCTAACTGCATGTCTTTGGGAACTGGACTTCCATGAGGTCACAGCAAACTCCACACTGACATCACTGGAGATTAGGATTGAACCGCAGTCATGAAGCAGCAACACTACACATTGTACAACTGTGCCACCCACTAGGGAGTTACTGCTCCCAGGATGTGTTACTATCCCTGATGTCCACTACTTCTCCAGTCAAGTACAGCCAACTGCTCCAGCACTGTGCAATCAACGTGCTTCAGCATCACTCGCTTCGTTGCAAATCATTCCACCCTGGTCATCATTTGTAACAGCACAGAAAAAGCTACAATAGTCACATGGGCTACATTCATCGGTGGATCAGAGCTGCTTTAATCCCCCCTCAAGGTCCAATGCTCCTGAGCTGTCCTACATAAATGTTACTTCCCATATTTCTTGCAACTTGGGAGACTATTTGATCCTTCAAGTCAATGCTAGGTCCTGAGGGTAGGCGGCCCAGTCAGAGGGCTCTTCTCCTTCTGTGAATTTGAGCTGATTTCTTAACTGCAGTCTTCGATGCAGTTTAATCACGGTTCAATGGGGCTTTTAGTGTCACATGTGTGAAGTGCAAATGCACAGTGAATTTATTTTCTTACAAAGAGTCCAGTAGAATATTGCCCTACCAAAGCACATCCTCGATTAGCAAATAGTCTACTGACCCCACACGCAAGAGGCGCTTGGTTTGGTGCCATTTTCAAAGTCCAGTCCTGTTCTAGTGTTATGAGTGTTGCCCATTCCAGGCAAGCCCCAGGCTGTAGCGGGCCTCCAGCTGTTGCCTTCCCTTGGACGTGTGGATCGACCAGCGAACCAACGTCCTCACGTCGCCCATCCACCTTTGTTCCCCATCTGCAAGCACGTTCACAGAGCCAATGTTTTCAAGAAGGGCAATGGATTTCTCCCTGGTGTCAAGGTTGTCATCATTTCCCACACTGGCAGCTCTGGGATTCTCTCCCCATGTCACTCCATGTTGCTGCCTCCTTCTCCGTCTATAAGCACACTGCAATACTTGATTCTTTGACCACGGTTTGCATTGTTAGCACTAATATTCTGTTCTGTTGCTCAGTGCCTGATGCACTTCAGGTGGTTAACAATGCTTTATATATGCAATGCTGGTGTTGATGGACATATAGAATGGATGGTAGTAGAGATATTCTAGCTTCATGGACTATTAGGTATGTACTGCGAGATATCAGGGAGAGAATAAAGTTCCCCAATGCATATAACCGAACGGTGTTCCTGATGGATTTCAATGCCCTGATTTGGGGATTGATCGACTACTTGGGAAATATGCTGACAAAGGCCTTTCCAAACCCACAATATTCAAAGTATAATATCAAATAATCACCATTGCAGTTGCCAGCTTTGGTTAGATGTATTTTGGGGGCCATCATCTCATAGCCTTTCAATGTCCAACCTGGTCAAACGCACTCCCCCCTCTCTAGCATTCTGTTTCACAAAAAAACAACAACATTTGATGGGGAAAAAAAACAGATTATCTAAATTCCCTGTGCTTGTTCTCCCTCTATTCTGCACATATCAATGTCCAGAGGATTAGTTTACAATTCCAGCTGAATCCAAGCAGTCCTGCAAGATTGGGAACTCCACGGAATAAATCCAGATGATAGAAGGGGGGGGGGGGGGGGGGGGAGGGGGTGGTGGAATGAGTTTGCACTCCCCATCATTGCAGAGAAGCAGAAGCAAACACTATGAGCAAAACTTCGAACATAGGTTCCAAGCCCAGAACCTGTTGTCACCTTATAGAGCGACCACTGACCCATTTCCCTATGCGTTTTACCCTTCTCATGGCAAAAGCACAGATCTTCAGAACTATCTCTTGTGATTCAAGAAAAAGTAAATCTGGAAAAGGTAAATGGTCAAGGAACCCCCTCTGTTACCAACAAGAAGAACTCACCCATGAGAAGATTTAGAAGGACCTCCTGACCTGCTGGTGTGTAACTTTTGGTCAGGCAGAACACTGTGCCGCCAATCCAGGGGATGCCATGGCCTGTGATTCCAATCAGCTTGACGATGGGCCTGGCACTGCTCCAGGTGGACGAGCTCCTGGCACAGACTCCCATCCGTTTGGACAAGCAGATATCAATAGCCAACAAAGAGTTAATAGCAATTCCTTTGAAGGAAGGGTTAAGCTGCATGCAGTCCTCCTCTGGTAGCTGGGCGGAATCCTTGGTGTCGGCAGGAGCCTGCTGTGGCGGCCCTGCCTGCCCACTGTGCTTCTTCGCCGGACTTCTCCCCTCATGAGTGCTCCTCACGGGCTGGTTAAGAGACATGAACTCAGGTCTGTTTAAAACATTGTTTCGCTCCTTGGCCCTGGATCTGTTGTGCTGAGCTGGCATTGCAGGCTCCCTTGCTTTCCTCCACTTTTAAATATTAAAAAAAAGGAAAATAAATCTTGGATGCGGGCAATTGTGGTTTGCTAGCTAGCCAGCCCTGCAGTTTGCAGACTCTTGCACCAGTTAAATTTAGACTGGAAGAATTCAAAACCTATTTACTGTGCAGCTCATCCTAGCCTGACAGCTGCACATGCTACAACTGACTGACATTTGTCCAAGCCTATTAGCAATTCATTCCACCGTTAGCCGATCCAAGCCTATAACAGCAAGGGATGGTTCCTCAGCTCAGAATTGCTATTCCATTTGCAGTACTAGCAATGCACCATGGGTTATGTAGTTCCTCAGTCCCACAGGAGCACCAACAATAGAATTTAAAGCATGCAGGAAGGAAGTGCAGATGCTGGTTAAAACCGTCGAGACAAAAAGCTGCAGTATCTCACCAGGTCACACAGCATCTCTGGAGAAAAGGAATAGGCGATGTTTCAGACCAGAAGAGCCTGAAGGAAGGTCTCGACCCGAAACGTCACCTATTCCTTTTCTCCAGAGATGCTGTGTGACTCGCTGAGTTACTCCAGCTTTTTGTGCCTATCTATAGAATTAAAAGCACTCTTTGCTGAAAAGTTGGAGTCACTATTCTTGCACAATTTTCCACACGGTTTGTTTGACCTGGGGAGTAAAATGACAGAGGCATAAAATTAAATAAAGATAATGCAAGATCATCATAAGCTGTTTCGAGTCGCCACCCTTCTGGACTCTTCAGGAACTAAAAGGCATTTTAGCTCAGTGGGTCTACCCCACTCTGGCATTTTCCCACCTTTTTGACGTGCTCTTATATTTCTGGGATGCAAGCAAGATACGGTCCACCGCTGCCCTGGATCGATCACTTGTCATCATATGTCCAGCAAGCCATGGGGGCTTTCCACCTCCGAGCAGCATTTTGAATCATTTGAGTTTTTACAAATATGTTATACTCTTCAGGGTTATTTGTCAACGCTTACCCACAAATCAGTACATTCGTTAAATCTGTCACGGTGCCTCAAGACATTAGCACAAGGTTTTGCTTTGTTTTGTGTCCAGCTGGGAGCCGAAGATCTTTTGGAATCGTTCATGGAAGAGCTACAGATTTTCTCTATGTTCTGGATCAACATCCCTCTCTCAACACCACCACCAAAAAACAATTAACAGTCGTTTACCTCATTTGTCATTGGACGAGTGCAATGAATTGCCACATTCAACAACTGCATCCCTAAAGTACTTTATTTTTTTATTTTTTTTTAAATTATTTTTATTAGAAGTACGGTAAATTACAATAATACACAACACTTATATCTTAATACATTTTTTATACCGCTTCATTTTTTTGAGCTTTAAGAGAAAGATAGAAGTAAGAAAAGTAAAGAAAGTGCGCAAGAGTCGTGAAGTGCAAGAGAGTGTTGGGAAAAGAAAGCCCCTTAGAAAAGAAGTTAGAGAAGGAAGTAAAGTAAGAAAGTAGACCCTAGAAAAGAAAGAAAAAGAAAGTAGGAACAATCGCAGAAAGGGGACCACCAACCAAGTCTGTTTTTATTGTTTTACCTCCCATTACCAGGTCCTGATACCATTTCTTTATTTATTTATTTTTTAAATTACTATTGCACCTCATGCTTGTAATAGGTCCAGAAACGTAGACCACGTCTTTTGGAATTGGTCTGCTTTTCCTACTAAGAGGAATCTCATCTCTTCCAGATGTAATGTTTCAAACATATTTGATGTCCACATTTTTATTGTTGGTGTGGGCACATTTTTCCAGAATTTAAGTATGAGCTTTTTTCCCATTATTAGCCCGTAATTGAATAAGTTCTTCTGATACACGTTTAATTCAGGGATACCTTCCGATATTCCAAAAATGATCCATTCTGGTTTTGGTACCAGTTTTATTTTAATTAATTTTGAAAAAATATTAAATATTTCATACCAGAAATTTTGGATTTTTGTACAAAAAACAGTCGTTTACCTCATTTGTCATTGGACGAGTACAATGAATTGCCACATTCAACAACTGCATCCCTAAAGTACTTTATTGTGGGATCTCCTCAGAAGAGGCCAGCACGGCACCAAACTACAACATAAAACTTCCTCGTAAAAACTTCTACTCTTAATCAGGAATCTTCTTGCAAGAAGGTTGAGATTACTTCCCCCCGTGTAAAACTGCAGATGCTGGAGGCTGAGCAAACGTTCCAAATTGAGAGAAATACTTGATGAGTTTGGGTATTTAGAGATATGAAACCAAGGTGGGTAAATCGAGTTGAGGTATAGGTATTGAATGGTGGAACGAACTTAAGGGGCTCGTTGGCCTGCTCTTATTCCAAGTAAAATAGACATCTCAATTCTCTGCACACTCAAAATGAACATCAGAATCCCTTTAACCTTCTAATTTAATTATGGGAAATGCCAACACATAAGATGGAACTTCAACTATGTGCTCCTCCAGCTTATACATTTCAGGAAATTGAATGGATAGAATCTTTCCAGCTGGTACATGCAGAGGTGGACTTGAAGCCTGTAAATTCTGAATCTGGGTGGTCGCCACTGAATCAGGTCAATATGCCTAGTGTGAAGTTCACACCTCAGTTTTACATTGGTGTTCATTAGTTAAGAATGTCCCGTGAATCACGTTGATTTAAAATTAATATCCCTCATGGTAGGGTAGATGTGCTGCTGCATTTTACTTTAATTATTGATGCCTTTTTTTGAAATAAGACAAAAACAAATCCTGAGATATTCCCAGCTGATTGATGAGGTGTTTGGCACATCTTTGGCAGAATGTTACAAAGGTACAAAATAGAAACAGGAATCAGCCATGTTATTCCTCAAAGGTAGACAAAAATGCTGGAGAAACTCAGCGGGTGAGGCAGCATCTATGGAGCGAAGGAAATAGGCAACGTTTCAGGCCGAAACCCTACTTCAGTCTGAAGAAGAGTTTTGGCCCAAAACGTTGCCTATTTCCTTCGCTCCATAGATGCTGCCTAACCCGCTGAGTTTCTCCAGCACTTTTGTCTACCTTCGATTTTCCAACATCTGCAGTTTCTTCGTAAACTAGTTATTCCTCAAACTTGCTTTGCTATTTAATAAAGTCAAGGCTGCCCTAGTAATTTACCTTCACGTTCCAATCTTATCTCTGTGTCTCCTGGCTCTCAGTGTCCAAACATCCATCAGTCTCAGTGTCTCCTGGCTCTCAGTGTCCAAACATCCCAGTGTCTCCTGGCTCTCAGTGTCCAAACATCCATCAGTCTCAGCCTTGAGAAGTCTATAAGGGGGAGCATGCACACTTTTCTGGGGTATGAACTTCCAAAAGTCCGCAACTGACTGAGAGAAGATTATTTTCTTCACTCATTTCTGCATGGGTGACCATTCATATCCAAAAACAGTATCTGAGTATTCAGTCTGAAGAAGGGTTCCAAACTAAAATGGCACCTGCCCTTCCCACCAAATGCTGCCGAACCCACTGAGTTCCTCCAACACTTTGTGTTTTGCTCAAAACAGGTTTATGATTGATTTATCATCTTATCTGCCGCATTGACATCATAAGGTAGACAATTGATTTACTATTCATGGATAAGTACAGGGATTTTGGATTACACTGTAATATTTCTGTTTCATTTCTTCAGGCAGATGATCCACAATGCCAGCTGGCAGCAAATCAGAAATCTAACCCCACCTCATGAGGACACTTTTGCTGACATCTGGAATTAGGGATCTCTCTACAGGCTCCAACCCAGAATCCTGAGCACAGAATTCAGACAAACTTGCCCAGTGCAGCACAGTCTGAAATGTGTAGGAAGGAACTGCAGATAGACACAAAATGCTGGAGCAACTCAGCGGGACAGGCTGCATCTCTGGAGTGAAGGAATGGGTGACGTTTCGGGTCGAGACCCTTCTTCAGACTGATGTCAGGGGAGTGGGCGGGACAGAGATAAAATGTAGACGGAGACAGTAAATCTGGTGGGAGAACTTGGAAGAGGGAAGGGATGGAGAGAGAGGGAAAGCAAGGACTATTTGAAGTTAGAGAAGTCAATGTTCATACCGCTGAGGTGTAAGCTACCCAAGCGAAGTATGAGGTGCTGTTCCTCCAATTTGCACTGGGCCTCACTCTGATAACGGAGGAAGCCCAGGACAGAAAGGTCAGATTGGGAATGGGAGGGGGAGTTAAAGTGCTGAGCAACCGGGAAATCAGGTAGGTTAAGGCGGACTGAGTGTAGGTGTTTAGCAAAACGATCGCCGAGCCTGTCCTGTCCCACTAAGGCGACTTTTTAGGAGACTTTGCAGTCGCCACTGCAGGAGACTTTGCAGTCGCCACATGTTCGTGGGTGGTTGCCGGGGAGTCGCCTTCATTGTCGTGAGGAGTTCCCACATTTTGGGAACTAGTGGCGGCCTCATTATGGTCGCCGAGAAATTTTCAACATGACTAAAATGAAGTCGCCATGGAGATTAGCGAGAATCCTCGAGCCGTAGATGGGTCGCAAGGAGGTCTTAGTGGGTTGCCAGGAGGTCGAAGGTTCTCGGAGGTTCTCGTAGGTTGGAGCCGGTGCTAATCGGTGAATTTCATTGGCTCATTGGGGGAGAAAAAAGGTAAGCAGTAGTTTTCAGAACCAAGGAACCGACCGGTAATGCTAAATGTCCGCCGAACTTCACAGCCGATGTTTCTCTGGGTTCTTAAACGTTGTCTCTACAGTTTCTCCCCCCTCTCCCCATCTTTTTTAAAGGACTTACCGTACACTGTGCTTTAGCTGTCATAATTACAGCGCCAACCTTCCTGTTCATCGCGGTGTGTGTCTGTATCACCTTGGCTTTGCACCGTGGGAATTTTTTAGACATCACTCCCCCGCTTTCCCTGGCCCCCGCCTTTGCGATGTGTTTGTGTGTGTGTGTGTTCCACTCTGACAGTCGCCGTTCCAGTTCCCGTTTTTTTCAGGCGACTGCTGGCAACTTGACATTCACCGGCAGTCCGCTGAAAAATCGCCTAAGTGGGACAGGCCCATTAGTCTCGCCGATATACAGGAGTTGACACCTGGAACAGCGGATACAGTAGATGAGGTTGGAGGAGGAGCAAGTGAACCTCTGCCTCACCTGAAAAGACTGTCGGGGTCCTTGGATGGAGTCGAGGGGGGAGGTAAAGGGACAGGTTTTGCATCTCCTGCAGTTGCAGGGGAAAGCACCTGGGGAGGGAATGGTTCGGGTGGGAAGGGACGATTTGACCAGGGAGTTGGGGAGGGAATGGAGAAAGCAGAAAGGGGGTGGAGATGGGAAGATGGGATGATGCCGTTGGAGGTGGCGAAAATGTTGGAGAATTATTTGCTGTACGCGACGGCTGATGGGGTGGAAGGTGAGGACAAGGGGGACTCTGTGCTTGTTACAAATAGGGGGATGGGGAGCAAGACCGGAGATGCGGGATATTGAGGAGACCCTAGAGAGAGCTTCATCTATAATAGAAGGGGAACTCCCGTTCCCTAAAGAATGAGGACATCTCCGGTGACCTGGTATGGAAAACATCATCCTGGGCGCAGATGCGGCGTGGACGGAGGAATTGGGAGTAGGGGATAGAGTTTTTACAAGAAGCAGGGTGTGAAGAAGTGGAGTCTAGATAGCTATGGGAGTCAGTGGCTTTGTGTCCTGGCCCTTTCTGTCCTGGGCCTCGTCCATTGTCAGAGTGAGGTCCAGCGCAAATTGGGGGAACAGCACCTTATATTTCGCTTGGGCAGCTTACGCCCCAGCGGTAAGAACATTGACTTCTCTAACTTCAAATAGCCCTTGCTTTCCCTCTCTTTCCATCCCCTTCCCAGTTCTCCCACCAGTCTTACTGTCTCCGACTATATTCTATCTCTGTCCCGCCCACTCCCCTGACATCAGTATGAAGAAGGGTCTCGACCCGAAACATCACCCATCCCTTCTCTCCAGAGATGCTACCTCTGAGTTACTCCAGCGTTTTGTGTCTACCTTCGATTTAAACCAGCATCTGTGCTACACTAATAGTGCTACACGGGTGGGTTTAAACTGAAAAGGGGGGGGGGGGGGTGGAGTCAACAACGTGGACGCGTATCCGTGCAGCTAACGGGAATGAGTGTGTAGGAAAGGTCACGTTTAAACTAACAGGGCAGAGGATGGGACCCAATGCTAGGAGACAGAGGGACATAAAAGGAGGACAGAAGCAAAAGGTAGAAGGGAGATAAGAAAAACAAACCTGAAAGCTTTGTGCCTTAATGCGAGGAGCATTCGTAATAAGGTGGATGAATTGAATGCACAGTTAGTAGTTAAGGAATATGATATAGTTGGAATGACGGAGACATGGCTGCAGGGTGACCAAGGGTGGGAGCTAAACATGCAGCGGTTTTCGATATTCAGGAAGGATAGACAGATAGGAAGAGGATGTAGGGAGGGTGGCATTGCTGGTTAAAGAGGAGATTAAAGGGCCTATCCCACTTGGCGATTTTTTCGGCGACTCCCGGCGTCATTGACTGATGTATCAGGGTTGCCAAAAGATTTTGAACATTTCAAAATCCAGCGGTGACAAAAAAATGTTGCGACACTTGAGGAAACACCGCGCGTCAATACGTCATCACGCCGCATTTCAGTGACCTGATACGTCACTCTATAAGAATAAGGGGTCGGCCATTTATGACTGAGATGAGGAAAAACGTTTTCACCCAGAGAGTTGTGAAACTGTGGAATTCTCTGCCACAGAAGGCAGTGGAGGCCAATTCATTGGATGTTTTCAAGAGAGAGTTAGATTTAGCTATTAAGGTTAAGGGAACCAAGGGATATGGGGAAAAAGCCAGAACGGGGTACAGATTTTGGACGATCAGCCATGATCATATTGAATAGCGATGCTGGCTCAAAGGGCTGAATGGCCTATTCCTGCACCTATTTTCTATGTTTCTATGCAGTTCTTTCCTACACAAGGAACTGCAGATGCTGGTTTAAACCGGAGATAGACACAACAATTTGGAGTAACTCAGGGACAGGCAGCATCTACGGAGAGAAGTAATGGGTGATGTTTCGTGTTTGGGTCTGAAGAAGGGTCTCGACATGAAAAGTCACCCATTCCTTCTCTCCAGAGATGCTGCCTGTCCCGCTGAGTTACTCCAGCTGTTTGCGTCTATCTTCACACTGTCTGAAATGCTGTCTTTCTGATAAGACGAAGTTATTTCAGGTGGATGGATATAAAAGATTTATCCATGCTATTTCGATCGGAGCAGGATAATGCCCCCCCCAGTCCCCTCTAAAAAAATGCAAAATCAAAACATCAGTCATAGAGTGATACAGTGTGGGAACAGGCCCTTCGGCCCAACTCGCCCACACCGGCCAACAAAGTCCCAGCTACACTAGTCCCATTTGCCTGCACTTGGTCCATATCCCTCCAAACCTATCCTATCCATGTACCTGTCTAATTGTTTCTTAAACAGTGGGATAGTTCCAGCCTCAACTACCTCCTCTGGCAGCCTGTTCAATACACCCACCACCCTTTGTATGAAAACGTTACCGCTCAGATTCCTATTAAATCTTTTCCCCTTCACCTTGAACCTATGTCCTCTGGTCCACGATTCCCCCTACTCTGGGCAAAAGACTCTGTGCATCAACCTGATCTATTCCTCTCATGATTTTGTATATCTCTATAAGATCACCCCTCATCCTCCTGCGCTCCATGCAATAGAGACCCAGCCTACTCAACCTCTCCCTATATCTCACACCCTCTAGTCCTGGCATCATTCTCGTAAATCTTCAAGAAGGAACTGCAGATGCTGGAAAATCGAAGGTAGACAAAAATGCTGGAGAAACTCAGCGGGTGCGGCAGCATCTATGGAGCGAAGGAAATAGGCAACTTTTCGGGCTGAAGAAGGGTTTCGGCCCAAAACGTTGCCTATTTCCTTCGCTCCATAGATGCTGCTGCACCCGTTGAGTTTCTCCAGCATTTTTGTCTACCTCCTCGTAAATCTTTCCTGATCATTATTAAATTATATTTAGTAGAGCTTGCTGTGTACATATTGGCTGATGCATTTCCTATTTTACAACAATAATTGGAATTCAAATGTACATGTTTGGTTGCGAGTTGCCTCGGTACGTCATAAGGTTGTGACAAGGGCACATGCGTGCAGGTTTATGTTAGCATGCGTGTGTGCAGATAGTTCATATGGACAGAGTCAGGGGTTGGCTCCCTGAAGCGACATCTTTATTCAAGGCAGGGAAGGAATGTTGTCTGAGCATAAGCCAAGAACTCTTGAGAGGACCTGGCTTCCATCTAATTCCCTTCGTCACAGTGCTTACCCATTCATGGTATGTGAATTGTCGTAAGTGAACAATGACTGATCTCATTCCAGCTCTTCACATTGCCATAGAGCAGGAAAATCAATCCACAGTCGATTCAAGTACGTATACTCACTCCCAGCCCAGCACCCTGCCAAGTTGCTTTCTGCACTTCCGTCCCACTCTAAAGCCTCAAGCAAGACGTAGTGATTCTTGTTAGCAATACATCAGCGAATCCCAGTGATTCCAGGTGAGTTGGCGAACTGTCAGAAGGGTTATCCACACACTCACAAAAGATTTGTCTCTTTGTCAACAGAGGATACATTATCAGCAAGTTAGCCCTTTGGTCCAAGGGTAGTCTTAAAGAAAGAGTGGGGTGGAAGGGCTTTGAGAAATAATTCCAGCGGACTTATGGGGTGAATGACACAATCCAAACCCTGTAGCCAAGGGAGAGAGCGAGAGATGTGCTTCGTCATATTTGGAGGAATCAGATGTTCAGAGGGGGTTATAGACGTGGAGGAGATTACAAAGATTAAGAGGGCTCAGGCCACGGAAGGATTTGGATGCGATTATGTTTTTAAACAGAAGGGGATAGATGAACCAAGAGCAGGAATGATGGGTGTGGCTGTAAGCTGGGCTCCAACCCATAACACTCCTTACGGTAAGCTGCCAACTTCAGCGACAGGACCTCTGTCACGGCAATGCTGGCAGTACGGGAACATCTCTGTGGAAATTCCCAGATTTTGTTTTGGCAACTGCACAGTCCTGGGGGAGGTCACCTCAACTGGTTCCACTTCAATGTAATGGGTTGTCATATGCGTAGTACCACATCAAGCTAAGAAACTTTTGTCGTTTGTATACTCGAATGCAATAGAAAGATATCCTTACTCGGGGACTGCTCACTATACTTACAGAGCAACGGATCAAAACTGACAAATCTTTCACCCCGGATCGGCACATAACTATGCTGAGAAATGTTTGAATGTGTCACAGCTTGCTGCATTCCTCACTAGCTAACATTAGAAATCCAAGACCAGTGTGTAACATCAGGCAATTACAAGACTGTTTTCCCAATGTGACGTCAAAGATTCAGAATCAAAGGATCTTTCCAGCTTGAATTCAGATTCTATTAGCTCTCAATTGAATTAAAAGCAAAAGGAACAGTTCCAAACCACAGCAGCTAGCAGTGCACCCAGCTGAAAGTGGGTGGTCATGGGGGTTGTGGATATGATTAAAAGTAAGGTTGCAGTGCCAATCGGTGCTGGATTATTTTCCACCTAGGATGATAAACACAATCCCTGAATGCCCTGTGATAGATGGAAGTTGGATGTGTGATTGCCTTTTGTAGAGTGTGTTACCCACCACCCACACTGTTATCTGTAGGCAGACAACCAAACAACACAGGAGACCATTTGAATCCTCACGTCTATGCCTATCCACAAAAAAGTTATCCAATTAGTGCCACATCTTCCCACTCTTTATCCATACCCCTGTAATTATTTTCTCTCTCACCATCATTAGTTTTATTCTGGTCTGCATTTTATACTACAATAGGACTATAACCCCTAGACTGCATATCTGTCGAACATGAAAGGAAATACTTTTAAAATATACAACTGTTGCACATAGCAGGATCCAGAGGCTGCACTTCATCATGTTTTCATCTATAAATAGAGTGAGACTGCAGATTAAAAACATTTTTTGCAATTGGTCCAGATTGAACTCTAGTTATTAGTATTAGCAGCTCTGCTCATATTCCAATCCGAAGGCACTTTCATAATTATGGATATAAACATAGATCATAGTACAGCACAGGAACAGGCCCTTCGGCCCGCAATGGTTGTGTTGAACATGATGCCTAGATAAACTAACTAATGTGCCTGCACATGATCCATATTCCACCATTCCCTGCATATCCATGTGCCTCTCCAAAAGCCTCTTAAACTCCACTGTCGCATGTGCCTTCAACACCGCCCCTGGCAGCGCGAGAGGCGATGGTGGAGAAAGGTAAAGAACAAAATAAATTGATCTTATTTTGCCTTCGCCCTCCATACCACCACCCTCTCTCACTGCAGGCCCACAACTGCATTTGTACAAAAATGGAGGGCTTTTTGGTGCTGTGTTTACATCTGATGCCAGACTCCACCTTTTCTCTTTCTATTTCAGAATGAAATTCCCTGGCAAAGGAGAAGGAGTTAACATGGTGGAAAGGGGAGGAAATGAAGAAGGGTTTCGGCCCGAAACGTTACCTATTTCCTTCGCTCCATAGATGCTGCTGCACCCGCTGAGTTTCTCCAGCATTTTTGTGTACCGAGGAAATGAGACTAATTGATTAGCACTTTCAAAGAGTTGACACAGCAACGGTGGAACGAACGGCCTTCAATTCTGTGGTATGTTCTCTTGATTCTGCAGTTTTCGGTCTTTCAATTATTTATTCAATTCTCTGCCATTTGAAAGTTATAATTGAATCTCCTTCTACCAGGCTTTAAGCCAGCAAATTCCAAATCAGAAGAAGTGGTTGAATAAAATCAAATCTTGACATCTCAACTCAGCCACCACCCATAGACACCTCTACACTCACCTTAAATCTGTAACCTCTGGTGACTGACATTCCCTCCTCTCAACTCCCCACTAATTTTGAACAGCTCTGCTGAATTTCCTTCAATCGCGTCAGAGGTGGCACCAGGCAATCAATTTTATTAATAAAAATTAATGTTTTATTTATTTTGTTTTTTTCTCTCTTAAGATAAGAATAGAGTCGGAGTGCATCCAGTGCTTGGTGCTGTGCGTCCTTTGTGCTGATTTGATTAGAAGTGGGTCCAAAACCCAGGAGTACGTTAAATATATCTCTTATCCAAGAAAACTGAAATTAATTTAAGAATCTTTCATTTGGTTCAAATATAATTAGGAGGGGATCTGGGCGTCAAAGTAATTCTAGAAGACACTTTCTCCTCCCGGGATTTGTTGTGAATTGGGTGGAGCACGTGGCAGAGCTGTAGAGTTGCTGCCTTACAGTGCCAGAGACCCCGGTTTGATCCTGACTAGGTGTGCTGTCTATACAGAGCTTGTACATTCACTCCATGACCTGCGTGGGTTGTCCCTGGATGCTCCAGCATGACGTAGACGATTGTAGGTTAATTGGTTTGGTGAAATTGTAAAAAGATTGTCCCACGTGTGTGTAGGATCGTGTTAATGTGCGGAGATCGCTGGACGGTGTGGACTCAGTGGGCCGAAGGGCCTGTTTCCGCGCTGCATCTCCAACATAAACTAAAACACCCTCTTCAGCAGAATGAGTATGGTAAGTGTGCTGGTTTTATTCCAATGCTTGCCTCTGTGGTTGGGAGAACTATGACAAATTAGTTGGCTTCTTGGGTCCTTCTGCAACCTGATCCTCGCAGCAAATCTGTGGATATCACGGGAAGCGAAGCCTATTGAGTTCAGCCATGAAACCATGCAAAATCCCGGTCAAGTGAAGTGAAAATAAATTGCACTTCGCACTAAACCGTGCTTTCAATCACATCTTCTTCTTGCGTATGGCGTGCACAGCCTAAAGTTGTAGGTCAACTTGTTCTATTTGATCTATTTGTTTGTGCACGTCAGGTTGATTGCATTAGTCGAAACAGGGTGGACCATGTGAAGGTTGCAATCTCCAACCCCAATCACATCTGAGTGGTGCTGAATCGATCAAAGAGGTTGGTAAAATCAGGCCAAACTATGGCGCCAGAATTGGGGGAGGTGGAGATATAATTTAGTTCCAGGTTACAGACATAGATAGGCCTTGTATAAATATGACAGCAAGAATAGTATCTGTAATACAATCAAATGACCCAAATTTCCTCAGGGAAGTAAACAGAATGTGACATCCAGTCCTAAATGGGCACATTGCTGGAATTATTTGAAGAAGTAAATAGCAGGAAAGACAAAGGAGGGTCAGTAGATGTTGTTTACTTAGATTTTCAGAAAGCCTTTGATAAGGTGCCGCACATGAGGCTGCGAAGGAAGATGAGAGCCTACAGTATGAAAAGGCAATTACTAACATGGATAGCAGGTTGGCTGGATGGCAGAAGTCAAAGAGTGGCAATAAAGGGGGCTTTTTCTGGTTGACTGCCAGTGACTAGCGGAGTTCCGCAGGGGTCGGTGCTGGGGCCACTACTCTTCACGTTGTATGTTAATAATTTGGATGAGGGGACTGAAGGCTTTGCCAAAGTCCATGTAAACAACATCTACCATCCTGCCTTCATCTTTTTTCT
>CM075987.1:20689488-20815085 GCA_038087875.1 Malacoraja senta
ACAACGGATTCTTGCATGCACACTATCCACATCCATGTGCCATCTAAATGCCACCATCGTATCTACGTCCACCACCACCACCACCTCTGACAGTGCATTCCAGGGACCCACCACCCTGTGTAAAACAAAACTGCCACTGCTCATCTTTAAACTTTGCCCCTCTCATCTAAGGCCCTTTAGTCTTTGACATTTCTGTGGAAAAGGTTCTGACTACCTCGCATGATTTTATATACACACTACATCAGATGCTTGTGGCAGAGCAGCACCTTGAATGTAATGAGGCCGATGGCCTTCACAGTTGATCAAATAACATTTGAGCTGAGCCAAATAAAGTTGCAAGGTTAGATGGTCAAAGGCTTATGTGGGGCCAAGGGAAGGGGTCAGGGATGATCGTGGCAATGGTCTAATCCCAGAGATGCTCAAAAAATGAGGATTTGAGATGTGCAGATGTCTGACCAGCGAGGTCCAAATGAGAGAGAAGGGGAAGGGAAAGGGAGGAAGCGATGATGGGATATGAAAATCAGTAGGCCATTCGGCCCTTCGAGCCTGTACCGCCATTCAATATGATCATGGCTGATCATCCAAAATCAGTACCCCCGTTCCTGCTTTCTCCCCCATATCCCTTGATTTTGTTAGCCCTAAGAGCTATATCTAACTCTCTCTTAAACATCCAATGAATTGGCCTCCACTGCCTTCTGTGGCAGAGAATTCCACAGATTCACAACCGTCTGGGTTAAAAAGTTTTTCCTCATCTCAGTCCTAAATGGCCTACCCCTTATTCTTAAACTGTGACCCCTGGTTCTGGACTCTCCCAACATCAGGACAATTTTTCCTCCATCTAGTCTGTCCAATCCATTAAGAATTGTAAGGTACACAAAAATGCTGGAGAAACTCAGCGGGTGCAGCAGCATCTATGGAGCTAAGGAAACAGGCAACGTTTCGGGCCGAAACCCTTCTTCAGACTTCTTAAGAATTGTATATGTTTCCATAAGATTCCCTCTCATCCTTCTAAATTCCAGTGAATATAAGCCCAGTCAATCCATTATTTCATCATATGTCAGTCCTGCCATCCCAGGAATTAACCTGGCTAACCTACACTGCACTCCCTCAATAGCAAGAATGTCCTTCCTCAAATTAGGAGACCAGAACTGCACAGAATACTCCAGGTGAGGTGTCACCAGGGCCCTGTACAACTGCAGTAGGACCTCCTTGCTCCTATACTCAATTCCGCTTGCTGTTGCCCTATTGTTCAGTTTCGAACATTTGTTGGGGAGATGGATGGAGTGAGCGGCTAGGGCATGTTCAGTTTAGAGATGCAGCACCTTAAGCCCCCCCCCCCCCCCCCCCCAGGCAGCATCTCTGGAGAGAATGAATGGGTGACATTACGGGTTGAGACCCTTCTTCAGGCTAGTCAGGGGAAAGGGATACGAGAGATATATGGTACAATGATATGATGCCTTAATGTATCATATATCCCTCCTTTCCCTTTCCCCTGTCTGAAGAAGGATCTCGTCCCGAAACGTCACCCATTCCTTCTCTCCAGAGATGCTGCCTGTCCTGCTGAGTTACTCCAGCATTTTGTGTCTACCAGATTACCTTCATTTGACAGTTACAATTATAGAGGAGGAAAGTTAATTGGAAGCATTCATAAAAGGAATTCCAGAGAAGATAGGGCGGAGGGTGACTGCATATTCAAAGAACTGAAGTGGCAGTAGTCTCTCAGGGAAGTGGGGGTCAAAGGTTGGCTCTTTAGGAGGGAAAACAACAACAAATTTGATGGTTAAGAAGTTTAAGAAGGAACTGCAGATGCTGAAAAATCGAAGGTAGACAAAAATGCTGGAGAAACTCAGCGGGTGAGGCAGCATCTATGGAGCGAAGGAAATAGGCAACGTTTCGGCCCGAAACGTTGCCTATTTCCTTCGCTCCATAGATGCTGCCTCACCCGCTGAGTTTCCCCAGCGTTTTTGTCTACCAACAAATTTGATGGGGTTGGTGGGAGGTAATAGTTCCCAATAGATGACCCAAGAGTGCAGGATCATAAACGTAAGTATAGTTCAATCCTTGAATAACCAATAAATAGGCACAATATAGTAAAGTACAGAGTGATTCGGCACAGTAGAATTCCTTTATAAACAATGTGACACATACATGCACACCTAAATAAGTCATGACATGTATATAGGCAAAGGATCTGTAGTCCAAATGCCATGTAATATACTCAGAGATAACATCGTACACTGTATAATATTCTGGCATATGTAGTCATTGTATAGTTCTTGCATAATTAGTGTGACTGATGTCTATTCTACTGATCTCAACCCCATGATGTACACGGGGTTGACTGTAGAATGTAACTGGATATGTGTACTGGAGAAGAAGCCTAACTCAGCGTGATCATTCTCTAGCAGCAGAAGTGAGGTTTCAGTCACATCCGCCTGATCAGGTAGCTCTGACACAGCTCTTCCTGGCTGACACTGTGGTGGTGCAATCTGTACAGAGTCAGTGAGATTATTGCACACTAAATATATCATCCAATGTCAGCCCTTTGGACCCATATCTTTCCTACAGAGCTGATCTGATCCAACTCAGGATCTCAACAATCATACACACACCAACACTGCCTCACAGAAGTATTGCCCAATCAACACGACATGGGTGTTGGGAGATGGAACTGGTATGTTGGTAGATTTGGCACTTTCAGCGGCAGACTCCGATTTAATCAAAAGTCAAGAAGCCCCAGAATGGACCTGCACCATCTACCCACAGCTCCGTGCCTGGGAATCTAAAGACAGGGGCCTCTCCAATTAATTTAATTTAAATCATCGCCGAGTAACAAGATCATAGTTCACCTGGGTGTCTACAGACTTAAGCAAAGGGGGGTTTCAAGATGGGGAGTAAAATGTCCCATGGTCAGGGAATGTGGTCTGGTGTGGGTTGAATCCAATTCTGGGAAAACAATCACCAGACTGGTGTAGTTCAAGATGGTGGCTTGCCACTACCTTCCTGAAGGCAATTAGCGATGAGCAATAAATTGTCAACTATATACACGTGACAAATTATTGCAGCTTCCAAGAGAGAGGAACGTGTACGAATCTGGCCGTCTTCTGTAAACAGCAAAACAAAAATTGAAATTGCTCACCTAACCCTTCAAGTTTGTTATATCATTTAATTTGAAATTTAAAAAAATTGTTAATATCGGTCTTCAAAACCATTTTTGTGAGATTATGGTGGTGGAAAGTGAAGAAAGTATGAAGTAAATTAGTCAATTTAAGTACGAGAATGATGGAATTACTATTGGTTTATTACTGTCACTGTACCAAGATACTGCGGAAAAAAAGTCTTGCATGCTCTCAAGGCTAATCATACCATACATACATCAGTACAATCAAACCATACACAAGTACAATAGGTAATGCAAAAGGGGAAAGGAAATAGTGTTTAGAAAACAGTTTAGAATACAATGTTACACCTGCAGAGAAAGTGCAGATTAAAAAATGTTCAAGAACCGCCACACAATAGATTGGGGAAAGAGAAGTGCATCTTTAGATTATGAGAGGTCCATTCAATAGTCTGTTAACAATGGAGAAAAAGATGTTCCTGAATCTGGTGATGTGCCTTCAAGCTTTTGTACCTTCTGCCTGATGGGAGGAGGAGGAAGGGGAATGATTATAAATGGTGTTTATAAAAAGAACGGTCGTCCTTGATTATGGTGGCTGTTGTGGCTTCTGAAGGCATGGCTCAGTATAAGGGAATCTCGTTTCATACAGGTGAAGAAGACTTTTTTCTCTAAGTTGAATTGTCAGTCTTTAGGATTCCTTGCCACAGAGAGCAGTGAAGACAGACTCCTTGTATAATCATAACTCCGAGGCTTCTAATCATTCAGAGCATTGATGGTAAGGGAGAAAGGACAGTAAAGTAGATTAAGAAAGTTGGATCAGGTACGATGCCACTGAATGGCAGAGCTGGCTCCAGGAACTGAATGGTTTTAGATTTTGAGATACAGCATGGAAACAGGCCTTTTTGTCCACCGAGTCCATGCCAACCATCGCATTAGGTCCATGTCATCCATCCACTTTCTCATCCACCACCTACACTTTAGGGGCAATTTAACAGAGGCCAATTAACCTACAAATCTGCAAGTCTTTGAGATATAGGAAGAAACCAGAGCGCCCAGCGAAAACCTCACAGTCACAGAGAGAACATGCAAACTCAACACAGACAGTACACAGTCAGCATTGTACCCATTCTCATGCCCTGTGAGGCTGCAGCTCTACCAGCTGTGCCACCCATAACCCTGTTCCTATTTCTAATGTTGCTACATTTCAATGTTTGATGATTATATATGAACTTACATCAAATTTATAGCATGGAATCGGGTCAATTGGTTTTGCTGTCCATGTTGGGTTTACGTTCCAAGTGTTTATCCTATTCCAATCGGAAAATTCTCATATAATCTGCTTTCATAGTGTTAATCTTGCTTCTGCTTAAATATATGCATTTGGTATTCGAGTCAGCCACTCAATGTGGTGGTAAATTCCACCTTCAAAACAATCTCTGGAAATGAAGCTTCTCATGAATTTCCCATCAGATCTATAAACTTGCCAACTGCAAGTTACTAGCTAATCTCAATTTCATAAGGAGCTCTGTGACCTGCAAGGTAACCATAGCATGACTAAGAGCTCCTGCCTCATTGTTAGCCGTGAAAGATGAATATATTTTAAATCAAGCACATGTCCATCTTAATTGCAAATTGGCAGGAAAATACCAAATTCCTTTCCATTCAAGATTTCTGTTTACACCTGAATACTGAATATAAACCAAAAGGCCTCTTAATTTTCTCAGAAGTAACATTACATTTCTGGCCTTTACTTTGCAAAATGATTTCCCAAGTGAGTAAGACTATTGAAATGTAGAGGGCCTGTCCCACTTGCCGATTTTTTCAGCGACTGCCAGCATCATTGACTGACGTATCAGGTCACCGAAAAATTCGCGGCGTGACGCTGCACGATGCGGTGGTGACGCGGCGTGATGACGTATGACGCACGGTGTTTTTTCAAGTGTCGCAACATTTTTTTTGTTGCCGCTGGGTTTTGAAATGTTCAAAATCTGTTGGTGATGCTGATATGATGCCGGCAGTCGCCGAAAAAAATCGCCAAGTGGGACAGGGTCTTAAATGGCTCCAAAGTACTAAAGCAAGAGGTAGATAAAACTTGTGTGGACCCCAGAACTTGTGTGGACCCAACAAAAATTTAACAGAAACCGCACAGGTCCAGAAAGGATTTCACAATATAAAAATAATTTGAGGCCTACGACTCCTTATAATCTCTTGAATGTCTTGAACTGCCCAAAGAGTAGCTCATTATCACTAGCCCATCCTTAATGATGAGAAAGGATTGATTCCTGGCTCCTGATGAATTGTGTTGCAGCTGGAGGATGATCAGCACTCATAAACCACAGTAAGCAGCCATTCTTGGGGGCATTCTCCTATTTATTTCAATTCTGGTTGAAGTAAACCTCAGCTCTGTAACACTTATGCTTAATACCATTTGATACTGAAATAGATGTGGGAAGCTGATAGAGATCAACAAACAGATCAGGAATAGACAATAGGTGCAGGAGTAGGCCATTTGGCCCTTCGAGCCAGCACCGGCATTGACTGTGACCATGGCTGATCATCCACAATCAGTACCCCGTTCCTGCCTTCTCCCCATATCCCTTGACGGCTATCCTTAAGAGCTCTATCTAACTCTCTCTTGAAAGCATCCAGAGAATTGGCCTCCACTGCCTTCTGATGCAGAGAATTCCACAGATTCACAACTCTCTGAGTGAAAAGGTTTTTCCTCATCTCCATTCTAAATGGCCTACCCTTTATTCTTAAACTGTGGCCCCTGGTTCTGGACTCCCCCAACATTGGGAACAGGTTTCCTGCCTCTAGCTTGTCCAATCCCTTAATAATCTTATAGGTTTCAATAAGATTCCCTCTCATCCTTCTAAATTTCAGTGTATACAAGCCCAGTCACTCCATTCTATCAACATATGACAGTCCCGCCATCCTGGGAATTAACCTCGTGAACCTACGCTGCACTTTCCTGTCTGCCAACCAATTTTCTATCCAAGTCAGTACCCTATCCCCAATACCATGTGCGCTAACATAACCATCACAATTTATCTGCTTACCAATACTGCTGCAAACAGTCTGCAAGTTAGCAATCCATGGCCATCACCAATCTAGTTGACATTTTTCATTTTAATATCACATAACAAATTAAGCAAAGTTGCTCAAATGAAGGTGGAAAAGAGTAGACAATGCGAAAATTCATCTGCACCAGCATTATTCTGGCTGAAGGAACGAAACACTAACATTCCTGCGATGCCTTTCATGAAACTGGAACACTCTAATGAACTGTTCAAACAACAAAAATACTAATTTGTCCAGGTCCAACAAACAGCAACAAGATGATGGAGACACAAGGAATAAGGGTCCTGACCATAAACGGCGCTTGTCTATTCGCTCCACAGATGCTGCGTGACTCCAGCAGTTTGTGTTTTGAACAAAATGATGGCCTGTTTGCAGTAATACTGGCCATAATACATTTTGTTAAATATATTACTTCAAGCCATGAATGTGGGCACTCTAAATGATCCTATGTAATCGAGGATTGGGTGTAACCCTCTCCCTATCCCATCATTTGACGAATTTGGGAATAGAATATATTCAGTTGAGAGGGGAATTGTTTTTTGCTGAGTGAGCTGCTCTGATCTGGAATGCGTTGCCTGAAAAGTGGGTGGACGTACAATGAACAACTTTCAATTGGGATAAATACCTGAAACGTGGAGTAAAAAGTGCAGGGCTATGTAAAGCAATGAGAGATGTGGAAGCTGCACTTTAATGAATGAATAGTTCTGTCCGTGCCAGTGTAATATTCTAGGCTAAATAACCTCTAATGTTGCATAAATCCATACAAGGATTTCCACAAGGTCTGAATGCTGGGAAACATGGAATGCTGCTCATTTCCTATTTGATTGGAATGACTGCAATAGATCCCATGCAATTTAGGCAGTTTCGATGGTAATGTGCTGTCAATGGACTTTAAAACAAACAAAAAGGAACATGCCATATAAATGGGAAGCTTTATCATGTGCAATGCCTTGCATTTATTCAACACTGTTTAAAGCAGAGCCCATAATCCATGCTGAGGGAATGCTCCACGGTCAGAGGTGTCACATGTGGAAGAGACTTAAAACCAAGGAAACTACAAAGTACGTCAGTGTACTTTTGTTTGAAGTATTGAACTTCAGAAATGATGGAAACAAAACAGCCCAATCGAACAATGTCGTCTTTAGCAAACAGCAGTGTGATAAAGGACCAGATAAAGCTATATTGGCGGATAAATGTTGGCCAGGCTTCTGGGGAAGATGCATCTGATCATTTTGAAAATTGTGGAAATAGTGCCTTAGGGCAAAAGGGGCAATGGTTAATGTCCCATCATAAAAACAACATATCCAAGAAGAAACATCAGCCCCAGTAATGTTCTCAAGTCTCAAGAGGTGAAAATATATGACTTTCTGACTCAGAGGTGAGAATCCTGCCTGCTGAGCAATGTAGATTAGCGCCTCAATCTCAGGGGTAAAATAGCCACAAATCTTAGAAGGCTTCAGACAAGTGCTGAGTTAGCCAGTTCAAAAGGTCTTATACTATATTCCATTTCGCTGTTGCTGCAGATTAACTGGAATCAGTTAACTAAAGTTTGTAGGTTAATTAGCCAATGTAAAATTGCCCCTAATGTGCAGGGAGTGTGTGAGAAAGTGGGATAATATAGATCTTCTTCTTCTTCTTCTTTCGTGTGGCGTGCACAGCCTAAAGTTGTTGGACAACTTGTTCTATTTGATCTTCCGTTTGTGCACATCGAGTTGATTGCATTAGTCGAAACAGGGCGGACCGCGTGAAGGTTGCAATCTTCCACCCCACATAGAACTATGTGAACGGGTGATCAACGGTCGGCGTGGATTTGGTGGGCCTGTTTCCATGCTGTATCGCTATATTAAACTAGAGGTAGAAGCAGCTCAGATTCCAATATATAATATAACATTTACGCAGCTGATGGAAGAATGCTGAGCCTCTCAAAGTTCAATCTTCCTTTTGGAAGCCCTGTTGAAATTGGAGTGATGCTGAAGCACTGGAAATAGCCAGAGCAACCGTGAGCTGCTGCGTAGCACCTCAAGTTCAACGCTGACTGCCCTTTGGACACTCTTGACAAAATACTACATCAGTAATAATCATTCCAGCATCAAAACATTTACAATGACTGATTCAAGGCCAAGAAAATATCTATTACATCAGCTCTTGTTTCTCTGTGCAGGATTCCTTTGAGGAATGTTGGTATAGTCACAGGAACCCCTTAGAAACACTGACAAACATTCAGGCATCCCATTCTGACAGCCTCAAACAACACTCTCCCCCAACCCCAATAAGTATGTGTACAGGAAAATCTGTAAATACTGAGATCCTTTCAGGGACCACTGTGGATAATGACAGGGGCTCCAGGACTTTTCATGAATTTTGACACATTCTGAGAATACCTGCAAACATTTGGGGAGATGCAGTAGATAGTCCCAGCTACACCCGTGGTATATGAAGGGAATGACACCAATCATGCCAGATAATGTAACCAGGATATATCTCAACCAGATTATTGAGGAGCTGACTATTGCTCAGTGGATGGGATTCTCATCTCAGAGGCAGCTGATATAACTAATGTCTCTGGCACATTGTTTAAGGATATTAGTATACAATATTATCTGTTTTTGAAGTACTGTTTGTTGAATTTAATGTCACATTTGAGTGCTACACAGCTTCAACCAGGCAGGCGAAACTTGAAGACAGGAAGTGTGTCACTCTTTGCAGAAGATTTAATCTATGATTTGCCACAGCATTAATATGTCTGATCTAACGTAATAATTCATTTCAATTAGCCAAATTGACTTTGGCTCTTTTCTGCCACATTTAATGGAATATTGTCTTGGTGCCGAGTCAGTTTTGCCTCTGCAATTCAACTCACTGCTGGATGGACTGAAAATAATGGGAAGCACTCAGTAGCTTCTTATGTATCTTGTCTGGAAAATCACAGTACAGTGTTTGGCCTCTTCCTCACCATTCTGCTTCCTATCATTAGTTATCACCTTTCTTTAAATTGCTTTTCATTTTTCCTTCTAACTATATTTTAATTTCACTTCGAGCAGACGATATTACCCCTCAGAAGTTAGGATGGGTGTATGGTTAGGTGGGGAGATGTCCTAAAATGAGTTAATTATTGTGGGAGGTTCCGCACTTTGATACATTTGACAACCAGGAACAGGTTATGTGTGGACTCTGTGAAGTTAATCAGGGAAGTGTACGGCACACATATTATAGCACTTATTTATTAACATGCATTGCTCATCGAGAAGCAGTGATTCTAAGCAGAACATCCACTGGCTCTGGTTCAATCAGATTCCGAATGTGTTACAGATATAATTATTATCACCTTTCATGTGTGAGGTAATGTCAATGGCATATTGCTTGATAATATCAGCATACATAATCCTTCATTATTGAAGTGCTGTTTGTTGAATTGCTTGTCACATCCAAGGACTTTAAATCAACTTCTTTCATGGTCTTAAAATAAAACAGTCCAGTAGTCTTGAGTTCAGATGATTAAGAGGCTGATTTCATAGTTACTATTTTCTCCAAATTGGCACAAATTGAGAATATTTGCTTTGATATAATGTCCTGTCTTTGTTCAAATGTCACTGTATATCTTACAACTAACATGTGTTAAAGATGTGGCCCACGGACTAAAGTTATTACATAAATAATAATAATGATAATGGATGGGATTTATATAGCGCCTTTCTAATACTCAAGGCGCTTTACATCGCATTATTCATTCACTCCTCAGTCACACTCGGTGGTGGTGAGCTACTTCTGTAGCCACAGCTGCCCTGGGGCAGACTGACGGAAGCGTGGCTGCTAATCTGCGCCTACGGCCCCTCCGACCACCACCAATCACTCACACACATTCACACACACGTTCACACGCAGGCAAAGGTGGGTGAAGTGTCTTGCCCAAGGACACAACGACAGTATGCACTCCAAGCGGGATTCGCTAAATGTAGAGCAAATAAACAAGCCATTGAGCCCAACTCGTCCAAGGTCTACAGCTTTCTCACATCTTACTTTATCTTATCCTGTCAATATATTCTTCTACTCCATTTCCTCCCACCTAAATTAGTAAGCTTCCCCTTAAAGCCCTCTATGTCATTGGCCTCTACTGCTTTGTGTTGTGCTGTGCTCCATTCTCATCACCCTCTGGATTAAAATAAAACTATTCTCCCAAATTCCCGTCAGAATTTACTTTCCATTTGCAGGCGCTTCATTTAGAGAAGATTTGGGGAGCAGATCAATCACCTGAAATAGTGAGATATCACAGCAACTTTCAAATCATATATGCCAGGCTTAAGCTGCTACTGTTGGTTCTTTTGCAAGGTTCAGTACATTGACAACATGTATGGTTGATCCTGTTTATTAATTAAACCCACTCAACCCATTTCACTCAAAATGAGGGGAGCTATCAAATTAGCCAAATTCCTCTTGAAATAGAATCCACATCCATACATAACTCAATGCAAACATGGCTAATCCAAGGGAAATGCATCCAATTGATCATGTAGAGGTTTAGACCAGATCTTGGTAGTGGGGAGAAGGGAGAATGAGTTAACGACTGTTACTAATCTTACGCAGTGTGCTTAATGGGGCAAAAAGATTTAACCTTCATCCTGTGTTCTTACAAACGTTTGCAGGAAATTGGTTGGCTGATTATATTTGGCTGTTATTCTGTCAGCTATCTTCATCACGTCACAATTTATTTAAAAGAATATTCTTATCATGTGAACATCTTACACATTTTAAATTTAATTTTAATTTGAAGAAAATTGTCATTTACATCCCCAAACTCTCCAAAATCAATGTAATTGAAACTCAGTCTGCATATCTGTTATTGAGCCCATTGTCATTTTAACCTACAAGTTAAACTCAGGATGCTTTCAATTCACTATTCTGGGCTGAACTTGATGTACGAGTCATAGCTCAATGGGTTAGCATGCTTGGCTCCGAGTCTGGTCAGTAATGTGTTGAAACCATTCTTGTGACTTGAACAAAGAATGCCTTATGTTGTAGCCACTGCGGACATGATCCAGCACCTCATCAACTTTGAACAACTGGCACCAGGTTACTATTCATGTCCAATTGTAACAACAAGCCTGTAAAGACCCTTCAAGTTGACCACTGCACAGCCCTTATAAAGACAAGTTCTGCTGTTTGGCTAAATGGAATAGACCAAGTACAGATTAGGCAGCTCAAACTGAACATCCATGTAAACAGTGGACCACCACCATAATCTATAGCCTGGTGACCCAGCACACCTTTCATTCTACATTACTATTAAGTAGTGGGATCAATTGTGGTTCACTGAGGAGAGCAATAGGACATGCTAGGGATATCAAAAACGGAGATGCCAACCAGTAACATGGGGGTGATGCATGGTGAATCTGATGCAAAAAATAGTGCTAAGTGATCTCATAATTAGCAGATGAGATCAAAGTTCTGGATTTCTGGCACATTTAGTTGTGAATGATTGCAGACAGTTAAACAGCTAACAGGAGGTGCTGGATCTAAGAGCTTTTTCATTCTTAATAATGCCAGGGTCCAAGATAGGAGTACAAAAGATAAGGCAGAAGCATTTGCAGTCATATTCAGCCAATACATTACACTTTAAATGATCTAATCCACTAGATATGGCAAACTGCATGGGAGCAGATCATTTTCTAGCTGCAGCGCCAAAGTCATGTGCTGGAGGACGAGCCTTGCTTTTAAGCCAGGTTGTTGAAGTACAGTCTACTCAACAACATGTAAAGCTGCCCAAACACACACACTTCACAAAAATGTCACTAATTGCTATCCATCAATCGCTCTGTCATTGAACTGATAGAAGATATCAACAACCATACACATCACATGGCGCCTATTCACCAATAACTTGCTCACCAACGTCCAATTAAGGTTTCTTTGGAACCACATCTCCAGATCTCAACACAGCCATGGTTCCAAAAGAGTTGAATTACAGAGGTGATGCCAAGTTAGCATTGGACTGAGAAGCCCTGGTAAAATTGAAGTCAACGGTCATATTGGTGAAAAGACTCCACTGGTCAGAGTCATATTTACACAAGGATAGTTGTTGACGTCCATCATTCCAGCCCAGGTCAGTCTGCAGGAGATTCTCAGGGAAGCTTCCTAAGCCCAATCGTCTTTAGCTATTTCATGACCCGAAACGTCACCCATTCCTTCGCTCCATAGATGCTGCCTCACCCGCTGAGTTTCTCCAGCTTCTTGTCTACCTTCTTTCCACCGTTAGATCACTGAGAGAGGGTGGGGTGGGAGATGTTGCTGATAACTCCATTATCATCACCTCAACAAATGAAGCAGATCACACTGGAGTGTAGCAAAACCTAGAAATATTCAGAAACGGGCAGATAAGGAACTGGTAGCATTTGTGCCACTAAAGTACAAACAAGAGAGAGTCGAACAAGCTACTCTTGATGGTAAATGGCAACATCACCACTGTCCCCCAACCATTGTGGATTGCCACTTACCCCCAAAAAATCACTGGACCAGCACCACAACTACTCTGGCAAAAAAAGGTCAGATGCTGGATGTTTGTGCAGTGAGTGACTCATCTGATGAAACCCCCAAACCATTCAACTATATACAAATTATTATTCAGAAGTGTGATGGAATACTCAACAGTTCAATGGTACTTTATTGTCATGTGTACCTATGAACAATGAAATTCTTTTTTTGAATACAGTTCAGAGACAATCTTATTAAACATTGGACACATATATACATAGTATAGTATATTATGTATATAATATACTATACTATGTATAAGAGTATAAGATAGTGCCTCCAGTTGGATGAATGCAGCTGCAATCACATCGATGCATATCTCCACTACATCCAGGAAAAAGCAGCCTATTTTAATTAGTACCTCATCCATCATCCCATACTTTTATTCCTTCCACCACCAGCAACATGGTTGCAGTTTGTTCTAACTCTAAAAGGCACTGCAGTTACCCCACAAGGCCCACACCCATAAGCTCCACCATCAGGGAGGTGAAGGGCTTCTGAAGGATGGCTAGTGTAAGTTCTCCTCCAAGTCATACACCCCCCCGACTTGGAGACACATTGCGGTTCAGGCTATAATTAATGTTGTGGGCTGATGCTTAATGCAGTTTACTTTTCTGGGCCGAGCGATGAGTAAAAACCTGGTCTCTAAAAGTAACAGAACAGCAAAGAGCTGCGGTGTCTCCTCACATCATGAAGTAAACACATTAAAGGTCTGTCTCTCTGTAGCGTTGCCAAGCCCATGAGCTTTGGTGCTTTACTTTCAGTAACAGATGGTTTTATTTTTAAAATAAAAGTTTCAATGGAGAAAATATGCATCATCAGGAGCACCACAATACTGTATTTAAAGGATTCCATAATTATAATGGCATCTATTTAATTAAGGTTTTGTTTAGTGGCATATTTAAAAATCATGAAGTCAAGCATTATGACGGCACAGAGAAAGAATTATGACAATTCAGAATGTCGCAGAGTGCTTGAAACCAATGAAATACTTTAGAAAAGTAGTCAGTGTTTTAAAACATGACATACAACAGTTATGGACAGAGAGTGGAGGTTATGTAACCAACCCTAAACTCTGACAGAACGTCAGACAGTTTACTAACATTCTAGGTCAGAATAGTTTGTTTCTGGGAGGATGCTAAACAAGGAAAGCTGGGCGTTTGTTAGAGTAGAAAGTCCAGCCAATGAAAAACTTATCTGGGTACTTTAGATATCACAGCTGCCTTCCTTCATTCATTTAATTTACTTTATTTGTGTAATTCTCCTTCTGGAGGCAGTTAAGAATACTATTGGACATGAGAAAGAGCTTTTCAGCAAGACTATCACCGTACTGATACTTTTAAAGATATTACAAGCATTAACTTGATAGTAAATACATAGGATACATACTATGTGGAGACCCTTTGTTCTTTGCTTCTGTTCTTTATATACTTTTGCAGCCCACAACCATAATATTATGTAACCTGTGAAACGGAATTCGTTAAACACATCCAAGAAATGCTTCCATTGTCTTCTTAGCAGTTTAACAACAGCACAGCCTGATTTTCCTTGCAGTTAATCTGTTTATGTTTGGAGAGGTTTAGGTCTACAGAAACATCTTCAGACTGAAGAAGGGTCTCGACCCAAAACATTACCCATTCCTTCTCTCCAGAGATGCTGCCGGACCCGCTGAGTTACTCCAGCATTTTGTGTCTACATTCGATTTAAACCAGCATCTGCAGTTCTTTCCAACACATACTATGTTTAGAATATGTCCTGTTAGGCAGGGGTGGTCGTTTGATTTCATTGGAATGATGGATTGTTGATGAGTGTGTTAGTCATCTTGAACCAGGGAGGGGATTGTATATTCTGTTTAATTGTTCTTAATAATTATTTTACATCTATTTTATAATTTATTTTTAATCATAAAAGGAGCTGAGAATAGATTTCTAATGATTAAGAAAACATTATAAATATGACCTAACTTTAAGGCTATTTCTCTCAAAACAACAGGTCCAGTTGGGAACTGCCAGATCTCAGAGATGGAAAAATTAGTGCAATAAGTGACTCAGATGGAGTGAATTATCCTTGGTACGGTAACACCACTGAAACCCACACAATCGTGGGCCCCACCAGAAGGGAGGTCCGCTTTACTGTCAGCATGAATGACAACTTCTACCCGAGTGTCACCTGGGCCATCCCTGTCAGCAAGTCCAACATACCACAACTATCCAGTATTAAGAGAGACCAAAACTTCACCACGTGGCTGGTGGCCTCCAATCAAGAGACTGGTGAGATTATTGTTTTGCAAACAATCAAATGGAGGATGAAGCTTCACATTGCAGTGGATCCGAGTAAAAACCTTGGGGAGCGTGCAGTGCTGATGGAGCCGATTAATCAAGAATGTCCTGTGATTCTCAACAAGAATGAGCTAATTGCACCCAATGTGCTGAAGAAACCCAATGCAAATGACGCTCAGGTGCTGATGTGGCGGCCGACATTTGGAGATCCGCAGGTAGTCATCCCTCCAAAGAACCGAATAGAACAATCACGAGCAATGTGTTGATGCTCCTAAGACACAACATTGGGTCTTCAAAACCAACATGTGCACTAATCATGCAAGCATTGCTCCACCTTGAACCACTATGGTGGGGAAGACATCACTGTGCTGAAATCTGATTCGTTTGCTAAGCTAAAGGCCATTACACTGTGGGATCATCTCATTTTAAAGACTTTAGCTTTGGCTTCTGGTCCTCTGCTGAAGCATCGCACAAGTCAAAGAAGTTTTATTGAATGTCAGTCAAAACTGGAATGCAATTGCACATGAACAATTTTTGCAAAATGTTGTTTTTATACAAGAAAAAAAATCTATCTCTTAACCATGCTGCCTTAAGTTAGCAAAAGCATCTCATTGCAAATATTTGCCTTAAAAGAACTTCACCATGAATATAAACGGAATGTTGTTTCATTATGACTGCAATATGCAATTGTAAACAAGCCTGCTCATGATCTGTGAATAATGTTTCTTCACACATAACCCTGAACACTTCATTTTGTGGAAAGATCCTAAAAATAAATTTTCAAGTGGAATCTAATCAACTAACTCCAAATATATTTATTGATAGTCAAGCATTTGAATGCAAACTAACCGTTTCCAGAATAGGGCAATTTCAAGTAATGGTCAAGATGGAACAAAATGAAGTAGACCACAATATTCCAATGTCCAAGGTCATAAGAACCACCAATATCAACATCAAGTAGTTTACTGAGGTGTTTTATACTATATTTTCAAGATGCATGAAGAATACTTCAGAGATAATACAGATCCAATGCATATTGTAAATCTGGTACCGTGAGGAAATGAATTGAGATCTACAAGATGAATGGGGTTCTTCCTATCCAGTGTTAATGTTACTGGACAAGACGTGGAAGACTACACCTTCCAACAGTAGGCAGAGTAAATATAACAACAGTTCCCACATGCTTACCACAAGGGTTATTACAGGTCTTCATGTAAATGATTGCCCTCCTCCACAACTCCCATCTTCATAGAATTATAAAGAATTTACATCACAGAATGCCATTTGGGCCTGTTTGGTTTGTGCTTTTGTTGAAGCCTCCTCCTGTGGTACTTTATCCAACCCCATTAAAATACCCCTCTATTTCTTGCAGCCTTGTGTGCTTTTCTAGCTTATCCTAACATCAATCATTGCTGATCACTCACTCCAAGAGATAGTGAACTTCACATTCTCCCCATTCTGGAGAATAAAGCATCTCTCCTGAATACTGCATTAGATTTATTAGCGACAATTTTATGTTCATTGCTTGTAGTTTTGGACCAACCCACATCACAAGTGAAACAACATCCCCACAGTGATTGTTATTACAATTTGAGCCATTTCTTGGCTTACATTTCACAGACTAGCCTGAGAAGAGGGTATCAGGAGAGAATTTATAGTCCACATATGCCAGGGATGAGATGGTCATTGTGAAAGGGTTGGATGCAATGGGTAAGACAATCAGGGTAGTTGTTTTGAAATGGTATCCTCCACGTCAGACTGAGGTGTTGATGATAATTAAGTGCATCCAGATTTTGCGACTCTTGATCATGAAAGACAACAGTGTTATGGGCAATCAATCTTTAAGCCTGCAATGTAATTTATTGAATATTCCTTGGCTGTAAAGTTTTTAGAAATGATTTAAACTTGATGATGTTGCCATTATTGTGAAACATTGCAACATTTGCACCGTGACAACTGAATCTAGAATGGATTTGTTTTCTGCTCAAGCTGTGAATACTCCATAAGAAAGATTTTTGGAGGAAAAAAATGTAAAAAGTGAAACCGCAAGTACTAGTCGTTTTCATTGTTCTTTACTTTGGAGCAATTACCTGACCATAACTGAGCCACTGTATCAGGTGTTTATGTAGTCCCTCTAATATTATAAGCTGTCCAAAGGCTACTCATAGCAGTTATCAAACCAAATGACACTGCAACACAATGAAAAGCTTGGTCAATAGGATTGGTTTTTAAGTTTTTTTTTAAAAAGAAGCAAGATCATGAAGTTGAGAGAGGAAACACTTGAACTTGGTCTTAGAGGCTGAATAATGAAGCAATGAATTAGGGATGTTCATGAAATTGAGGAAGTACAGAAATTTGAGGGCTACACAACCGGAGGTGGTTGCAAAAATAGGTAAAGGGCAAGAATGCAGAAAAGTTTGAAATGAAGAGGGAGAAATTTACAATTAAAACTTTGTTGGACTAAATGCCAATCTAAGTCAGCAGCAGAGGGGCTCATAATTAAATCGTTCTGGATAAAAATCAAGACAAGATGATCTCCAATTAACGAAGAGTGCTAGGTGATCTGCATGAAAATAAGCAATATAAGGACTTCAGCTGCAGATTAGCTGAAGAAAGGACTGGGACAGACAAGGTTACACAGTGTAGGTGATATAGAGAATTTAGAATTTAGAATGCCATTTATTGTCATTTAACACCAAGGTTCAACGAAATTTTGTTCCTGCAGTCATAACAGCAACAAAACCCCCCCACACAATTCCACACAAACATCCATCACAGTGAATCTCCAAACACCTCCTCACTGTGATGGAAGGCAAAAGTCTTATCTCTTCCCTGTTCTCTGTTCTTTATTCTTCTCCCGCAGTCAAGCAGTCAAACTGCTGCATCGAGCTGATCGAGGCTCTTGATGTTGGAGCCCCCATTCAGGCCGCGCCAGGCGATGCAAGGCCGCGCTCCGGGTCTTGATGTTGGAGCCCCCGGTAGCGCCAGCAAGTCCAGCGGCCATTTAAAGCCGCGCCGGGCGATGTTAGACCCCGCTACAGGCCATCCTCAACCCCGAGAATATGGATTAGGTACAGTAAATATGAGATCAGATCACTTGAAATGGCCTTATACCTTTCTGGCATCTTAAACATAAACACACATTCTAATTTGTGACTAAGTTACAAACTAACATCTTTTTTTTCCCCATCCACTTAAATTATCAGATTCTTCTTCATTCCTCTCCAAACTAACAATGTAATTTAAGTTCCTATACTTGCATAATAGCTAGAGCTCAGAAAGCTGTGGGTTTATGTTTATTCTGGAATCTCGAGTACGCTAACTAGCTGAAACCAGAATGAAAACCGATGAATCGCTGCATAGTTGCAGGTGTTAATCGATGTAACAAGCATTTTCAGGTGGACATTAAAGATTCCAGTACTCTATTGAAGTGCATGGAAAGTTTTCAGATCAACATTCAAACTTCAAACAACATAAAGATAGTCAACAGTTTATTTTATTCCACCTCTCTTGCTCATGGCGTTTTGCAATGTGCCAGTTGGTTTCTGCACTTCCTCTCTCCCCTATTTAACCGATCTATTGGTCATCAATTTCAGCTATCTTATCTTGCTGTAAATTTACCCGATAATGCTTCTACCTAGAACACTGGGACACTTACAAGGCCAAAAGCATTATCCTGCCATAAGAGTAATATTTAGTGAGAAAATAATTCATAAGCACCACTGGACTGAGCTAACCTTTGCTCTCACTTCTAGAATCTACTTTTGTAACAAATTGATTCTAATCTGCTTTACCTTGCAATGCAATAATGTTGAAGAGATTACCACCTTCTTCTAAGAACTCATGATACAGTTATATTGCTCCACTGCTCTTTTCCTGTGAATAACAGTAACTGACTCATCCTTCCGCGGGTTTCACTATTAATTTCCGTCAGCTGTATTCACTTCGATTTGTTGGCCGTGCAGATCGAAAGGCTTTCAAACAATTCATCTTCAATGAGTAATATTAGAAAGCAATTCTAAAAACATTTAGTGTTAATGGAGGGAACCCTGTAAATTAATGATTCCCATGTCCTAAATCACTATCATATCAATTGCTGAATTGATTAATTGCAGATTTTGTGACTGTAATCAGTTGAAAGAGAGCATGTGGGACATGAATGAGACAATTACAGACTACAGCAATGTTGATCGAACAGCATGCTTTTAATTATCACTGGCAATTGCTGAGCAAGAAATAAAGTGATTGCTCAGTCTGTCGTCAAGGGCATGACTAATTCATTTGTCATCACAACGACAGCCAATTTGTAGTCAGCCAAGTTTCTTTCCCACTTCTGAATGAAAAGGTCATGAGTTCATGTCTCACACCAGAGATTTAAAAGGTGATATTCCCAACAAACTGTCAGAGAAATGAGATGCTAAATAGAGATCGAGACTGTTCAGGTGAATGGCTTGAAGATCACGATTTTGAAGAGGAATAGAGCAATTCTCCCAGCTGTCCGAGCCACTATTTATCCCCGAAAAAACATAAATATTGAGTGGGTCATACTTGCATTGTGCTTCATTCACTGACATAGTGATTGCACTTCAGGTGCAATTCATTGGGTTTAAGACACCCTGGAATGACCCGAGACTGTGAAAGATGCAACAGAAAGTAAGATCTTTCATTCCGAGTCTAATCTCGGAACTTTTACCTGGAATATTTAACTCATTGCATTGCCTTGCATTTTTATTTTTGAATGATAGTCTTAGTTTTACTGGTTTACTTTAAAAAAAATGTGAACCCTTCCTACCCACTCGTTCCCACAGCCATCCTATTGCAGCCTCATAACCACCACTTCCTAATGCTGGTCTGTGACGAACATTTCAAATACACCACTTACAATACAACACCACCACTTCCAGTATAATACCATACGATACGATAGTATTTATCCCAAAAGGAAATTAATCTGACAACAGTCATAGAACACAAAATACATGAAACATGAAATTAAAGTGATGAATCGAAAGGATTGGGGATGTGTAAAGATTGGGGAGGGGAGTCAGTTTTATTAACAGCTTCCCTGTCAATAGAATAGTGTTTGAGTGCAAAGGAAAGGGAGAAGCAGCTGCAGACAGCCATAAAAGGGAATCACACGCAAGGAAAAACAACTACAAGGAAGATGGTATTCATAGAGTCATACAGAATGGAAATAGGCCCATTGGCACATGCTGGCCAAGAAGCCCCATCTAAGCCAGTCCCATGAGCCTGCATTAGGCCCACTTTTCCTATCCACGTACCTGTCCAAACGCTGTTATAGTACCTGCCGCAACTATCTCCTCTGGCTGCTCAGTCCATATACACACTGGGTAAAAAAGTTGCCCCTCGTGGGGCAATAAATCTTGCCCCTCTCACCATACACATCTGGTCTCCTGCTTTTGATTCCTCTACCTTGGGTAAAAGAAACAGTGCATTCACCTTATCTATTCCCCTCATGATTTTACACACCTTGTGATGACGCATCCACCCGAAGGGCTGCTGCGCTCCGATCCCCGTCACCAGCAGACAGGCCAGGAGAAGCCACCGACCAACACCACGAACAGCGCCCGACTGCCGGTAAACAGCAGCACCAGGGACAGCGCTCTGGGCTGAGCCGAGGCCACAGCCAGAGGAGCAGCAGCTGCATCCAATTAGCCATCAACTCACCTGCACCTCGTCAGCCCCACTCCTTAAAAACCAAGGCAGATGCACAGCCACGGAGACAGAGAGAGCGGTGGACTCCCTACTAACCGTGCCTCTCTTTACAGGCTTGATGCAAGACTGAGCTGCCGGGACAGGCCCGAGACCGCCCACAGATGATGAGAGATTGTGCCCCCAAACAGACTTGGAACTGTTCCCAACTATCCCTTGCCCTGCATAACTCCATTAAAAATTCCTCCTCTCACCTTATAGCTTATGCCCTATAGTATTGGACATTTCCGCTCTGGGAAAAAAGTTCTAACTCTCATAATTTTATATATTTCTATCAAGTCCCCTCAACCTCTGATGTTCCAGAGAAAACAATCCAAGTCTATCCAAACTCTCCCCATAGCTGAAACCTTCTAATCCAGGCAGCATTCTGGTAAACCTCCTCTGCACCTTCTCCAAAGCTTCCACATCTTTCCTGTAATGGGGCAACCAGAACTGCAATACTCCAAATGATGCCTTACCAAAGTCCTAAAGAGCTGCATCATGACTTCCTGACTCTTCTATTCAATGGTAGACACAAAATGCTGGAGTAACTCAGCGGGTGAGGCAGCATCTCTGGAGAGAAGGAATGGGCGACATTTCGGGTCGAGAGTAAGACTAGTGGGAGAACTGGGAAGGGGAAGGAGAGAGAAAGCAAGGGCTATCTGAAGTTAGAGAAGTCAATGTTCATACCGCTGGGGTGTAAACTACCCAAGTGAAAGTGAGGTGCTGTTCCTCCAATTTGCACTGGGCCTTACTCTGACCTCATATTTTGCTTGGGTAGTTTACACCACAGTGGTATGAACATTGACTTCTCCAACTTCTTCAGGTAGCCCTTGCTTTCTCTCTCCTTCCCACTAGTCTTACTATCTCTGCCTACATTCTATTTTTGTCCTGCCCCCTCCCCTGACTTCAGTCTGAAGAAGGGTCTCGACCCGAAACGTCGCCCATTCCTTCTCTTCATAGATGCTGCCTCACCCGCTGAGTTACTCCAGCATTTTGTGTCTACCGTTGATTTTACCAGCATCTGCAGTTCTTTCTTACATATCTTATATTCAATGACCCTAGCAACAAAGGCAAGCATGGTCATCTGCACATCAATGATGTTAAGGGTCTTGCCATTAACTATATATTTCCCCATTACATTCAACCTCCTAAAGTGCCTTGCTTTTTGTTCGGGTTAAGCTCCAACTGCCATTTCTCTGCCCATTTTTGCAGCTGATCTATATCTTGCTGTATCTTCTGACTGTATCTGCTGTATCTGTGCCTTTCTCACGTGTATCAAGCCGTGCTGGCTATCCCTAATAAGCCCATTTTCATCCAAAAACACAGAAGAAAATGAGAAGGAAGAATTCACTGTTTTCAATTGATTAATAGATAGCGCAAGTGCAATATTATTGCCTCTTTGCTGGAGTGTCATCCCGGGTTGCTAACCCTTTCAATGCAATTTGGAATTCCCATCAGCAGAAGTGTCCAACAGATAGAACTCGCAGACCAATAGTTAGTCAAACAGCAAGCAAACAAATCAAGCCATCTGAACTCAAGCACATGAATTCTGTGCCTGGGACAAGTCCACAAGAATGAAACCAGGCAAAACCTTTACCGAGAAGACCTACCTGCAATTATTCCCAGAATTTTTGGATACAATGCTGGCAGCACTAGAACAGAATGATAAAATAAGGAGAAGCTGGAGAAGGAAGCAATGTTCATTGCTGACGTTATAGACAATAGTCAATAGGTGCAGGAGTAGGCCATTTGGCCCATTCAATGTGATCATGGCTGATCATCCCCAACCAGTACCCTGTTCCTGCCTTCTCCCCATATCCCCTGACTCCGCTATCTTTAAGAGCCCTATCTAGCTCTCTCTTCAGAGTATCCAGAGAACCGGCCTCCACCGCCCTCTGAGGATTTGGGGATTTGGTGTAGTACATCTATGACAAAGGATTGTTAATTTAAAATCTGGGCAGATTGCAGGGAAGTTCAGTAAAATGTCTTAATGTAATGTTTTTGCAGAACAGAACTGATAGTTTGAGGGACAGATCATTAAATCTTGTAAGGAAAAAAAAATAGATAACAACTTGAAACAGAGGAAGAGACCTTGGAGGACATGTAGAGCAGCATGATTCATTTAGGGATGTTCAGGCAGAGAGCGGGCACAGAATCAATGGGTTAAATGGCCTCCTTAAAGCTGCTGTAAATTATGATATTTGACATCTCAAAAGAGCTGACACACAAATTTATAAAATTACACAATGTCCTCAATAACTACTGTATGTGTAGTTCAAACTGAAACCATCAAATCTGACCTAATTCTATTCCCAAGTCACATGTCAGTAATAGAATCTGATTTAAAGACTCTCTCCTTGACTAATTCCCCCCTCTGAACTTGGCAAGTTAATCTCACAAGAATATTGTCACCATCTAACCTTTAATAATGCTGCAGCAGCACTTGCTCCAAGTTAGGGATCTCTGTGTTACAACTCTTAGGATATAGTGGCTGTGTTCCCAAGGACGTATAGGCCAGGGAGACGTCTCACTTCTAAAATTAGCTTACAGCTGGAATGCATGCTGAGACCTGCACTGAAGCCAAGGTTAATTTTAGCTTCTTCAAGTTCTGATAGGGGGACCGCAGATCAGTGGCAACCACTTTGTGCCCTATTGGTTTGTAACAGCTGAAGGCGGAGGAGAAAGAAAATGTGGTTTAAAAAAAAAAAGGTATTGCAAACCCAAGTAATATCTGGCGGGAAACTCTGTTGTGCGTGTGTGTGGGTACCATATCTGAGGAAGGATGTGCTGGCTCTGGAGAGGGTCCAGAGGAGGTTTACAAGAATGATCCCAGGAATTAGTAGGTTAACCAATGATGAGCGTTTGTCGGCACTGGGCCTGTACTCGCTGGAGTTTAAAAGAAGGAGGGGGAACCTCATTGAAACATACAGAGTAGTGAAAGGCTTGGATAGAGTGGATGTGGAGAGGATGTTTCCACTAGTGGGAGAGTCTAGGACTAGAGGTCATAGCCTCAGAATTAAAGGACGGTCTTTTAGGAAGATGAGGAGAAATGTCTTTAGTCAGAGAGTGGTGAATCTGTGTAAAGCTTTGCCACAGAAGGCTGTGGAGGCCAAGTCAGTGGATATTTTTAAGGCAGAAATAGATAGGTTCTTGATAAGTACGGGTGTCAGAGGTTATGGGGAGACGGCAGGAGAATGGGGTTCGGAGGGAGAGATAGATCAGCCATGATTGAATGACGGAGTAGACTTGATGGGCCGAATGGCCTAATTCTATTCCTATCACTTATGACCAGTGTTTCAGCATGAGGTATTGACCATGTTGTGTTGAGGTTGGGAGAAATTTCTCCACTGTGGATGAGGTGTTTGGAATTTTCTATCCCAGAATACCTTTGATAATATTCAGGACATAATGAGAGTCAAGGGATGCAAGGATAGAGTGGGAAAATGCAGATAAGCCATCATTTTACAAAATGGTGGGGGGTTTATTCATGGGACAAGACAGTTTATTTCTGTTTTAATATCAATAACGAGTTTAACATAATCCAACTGGCATTCTGCCCTTTGTTGAGACACTGAATGTGAGGAATATGATGGCCACAACCTTATCTTTATCAGACAACCACTTATAGACGTGTAGATCTGTGGATAGCACCACAAATTAGGAAACATGAGCACATTGCATGCATGACCCTTTGGACATTGCCAACTAGAATTGCAAATGAAAATAGAACTTGCTGGATATACCCAGCCGATTAGACAGCATCAGTGGAGGGAGAAATAATATATATTTCAGATCAGTGACTGCATGAAAACTGGGAAAAGTCAGAATTCAAATTTGTCGAGAAGGTGGGAGGAACAAAGGCCCATAATGAGGTAGAGACCAAAAGACTGTGAATGACATGAGTGGTGGTGGTTCTGACTGTGAGAGATCAGGGAAGGCTAGCAAACAGCTAATTGGTCTGAAGATAGGAGGAGATAAATGAAATGAAATAACGGTGGAATTATAATACACAAAATACTGCAGTTTCTGGAAATTTGAAATTAAAAAAATGCAGGAAGTACTCAGATCAGGCAAAGATTGTGGAGATAAACTTATATGAAAAGTTAGAACATCGGAACAGCCCTTCTGTCCACACTGTCCTCGTCAAACCTCATGCCATGTTAAACTAATCTCCGTGCTTGAATGTAATTCATACCCCGCCATTCTCTGTGCCAATCTCAAAGTCTCTTAAATACCACTATTGTACCTGCCTCCACCATCATCCCCAGGTGTGCAACGATACAATTACGGTGCTTGCTGTCTGAAATCGTTGAATTCAATTCAATGTTGATTCATGATCGTTCAAACATAGTTGGTCAAAAGGTGAGAAGATCTTCCTCGAGCTTACCTTGGGTTTTGTTAGCTCAATTGTAAAGGAGTCAGAGTGATATTTGGGTGAAAAATTCGAACAACAGAAACTGAAAGCTCATGATCACCCTTGGCGACTGGACAGAATATTCTGCATTGGACTCACTAATCTTTGGTTTCTACAATGTAAAGGAAACAACACATTGAGCACCTTAGCTTTTACCCTCTATTCTTGTTATTGTTGGCGTGACGCTTACCATGTTAATGTTTTCATTCCTTTTTGTCCATCAAATGCAACAGCTGATCCGCTGGGTTTTTCCACCATTCGTTTTTAGCTCAGTTTTCCAGCAACTGCAGTATTCTGTGTCCCATAATCACAGCATGTTTCTCTCTCCGTGGATCTCATCCATGTTATTCTATTTACTTCTTCAGTTGGATCAGCTGTGATAATTTATCATACTGCAATGAGAAAAGATTTATTAATAATTTGGTAGTTAAAGGATCTTTGGGGAAGAGTGATCATAATATGATATAAATCTATATTATTATAAAACTCTGATCTTGGATGTTTACTTATGGGTTTGCTTGCTTGCTCGAACTTTTTCTTTGATTCACATCTCCTCGAAAACCCGCCGTGGTAACGGTAAATGTTTTACATATTCCGGTGGAGATTCACCTCATGATTTCAAAAATACCCTCATCTGAAAATTTGATTCATTATTTCCTGAGTTTTTTTTACTAAAATTGTTCACAAATCTGACATCTTTTAAAAATCTAACGTGCTGAAGCGAGCTGGATGACGTCACAATGCCTCTGAACCTCGCGGCAAGCTGCGCAGAATTTTCAACGCGCTGCCTGCTGGGCACTGTTTTCCAGGAGTGACGTCACCACCCTCCCCTCCCCTCTACCCCCCTCCTCTCTCTCCCTCCCCTCTGCCCTCCTCCCCACTATTCCCCCTCCTCCCCTCCACCCCCTCTCCCTCCATCCTCCTCTACCCCTCTCCCCCCTCCTCTCTCCCCTCTACTCTCTCTCCTACCTCCCTCCCCCTCGCCCCCCTCTACTTTCTCTCCCCCCTCCCTCCCTCCCCCCTCCCCACTCTCCTCTAACCCACCCTCTCCCTCCCCACTACCCCCCTCCACCCCCTCCCTTTCCCCCCCACTCCTCTCTCCCCCCTCTCCTCTCTCTCCCCCCTCTCTCCCTCCTCTCTCCCCCCCCTCTCCCATCCTCCACCCCCTCCCCCTCTCCCCTACACCCCCTCGCTTTCCCCTCCTCTCCCCTCTACTCTCTTCTCCCCCCTCTACCCCTCTACCCTCCCTCACCTCACTCCCCCTCTGCCCCCCTCCCCCCCGTGTGTGTGGGGGGTGGTTAGTGTGTGTGTAACGCCGCAGCCCCCCCCCCCGTAACCGCCGTTGAGGGGACGGGGGACCCAATGGATCCTCCTTGGTCTCGTGTCATATAAAAGTTGAAACCAGGTTTGTTTAAATCTGAAGCCGGATATAAATTACAAAAGTGTAAACTGGCTCTGGTACACATATAAATCTTGACAAACCAAATGAGTAATTACAGTGTTAAGGTTAAATTCAATGAGAGCATATGTGGTTGTCTATATGGACCAGCAAGTTATTGGACAAGATACATGGAAATGCTGCTTTTGAGGGTTACATCACATGGGAGCCAGGGAGAGCTAACCAAGTGGTTAGAGATTTGGCTTCACGGAGGAAAGCAGAAAGTGATGATGGAATATTGATTTCCTGACTGGAGGCCTATGATTAGTAAGATGCCTTTGGGAAACAGTGCTGGGCCACTTGCTGTTTGTGTTTTTTATCAATAATTTGGATGAAAATGTACAAGGCATTATTAGTAAGTTTGCAGATCAGACTAAAGTGGGTGGTATCATGGATAGTGAAGATGGTTGTCAAAAGTTACAGCAGGATCTTGATCAGGCAAGGATTTTATTCCTTGGAGTGCAGGAGATTTAAGGGTGATCTTATAGAGGTGCATAAAATCATGAGGGGAATAAATCGGGTGAATGGACAGAGTCTTTTACGCAGAGTTGGGGAATCACGAACCAGAGAACACAGGTTTAAGGAGGGAAGGGAAAGATTTAATAGCAACCTGAGGGGAAATGTTTTCCACACAGAGGGTTGTGGGTTTATGGAATAAGCTGCCAGATGAGGTCGTTGAGGAAACAACATTGAAAAGGCATTTGGACAAATACACGAGTAGGAAAGTTGAGCCAAATACAGGCAGGTGGCACTAGCATAGATGGGGCATCTTAGTCGGTTATGTGCAAGTTGGGCCGAAGGGGCTGTTTCCATACTGTTTTCTGTAAGATTGCGTCACAGGGCCAATGAGGAAACTTACCCTGGCCAATGTGTAACTCCAGTCCAAGTCTATCTGACTGACACTGGCACAAGCATCCATCAATCTCTTCCCACAGTGGTATTGACTCACACCATCTCAACAGCTGTCTTGATTCACAGTCCCACTTTACCCGTTGCCACATCTATACTTTCAACAAAAGACATTTGTCCTTTCAGATATCGAAGGGTGCATTCTTCAACAGCTTCTGAATTCTAATATTCCTCTGGATTTTCTCTCGTTTCATTTTCCTCTGACCATTCTCTTTCCCTCTCAGTCCCACCCCTTGCTGCATTTTCATTATCCCTTCAATTCTTTACCGATTGTGAGCAATCAGTCTGAGATTGGCCAGAAGTCTTCTAAACCACCCTTTATTTACTCTAACCTATATTGTCTCTAAACTTGCAGTGGCTGCTTACTGAGGACCAACTAACAATTTCAAACCAGCTGACGGTCTGAACCAGCTGACAGTCTGAAGAAGGGTCTCGACCCGAACCGTCACCCATTCCTTCTCTCCAGAGATGCTGCCTGACCTGCTGAGTTACTCCAGCATTGTGACAAGGGAAGTGGTTTGACAAACTAACTTCTACCTCACAAAGCCAACTCTCTGACACTTCCTCTTAATTTTTCTGGACCTTGCCTGACAACTGACCATCAGACCTTCATCTGCCTGGTGCCTGAGCTAATTTTCTCAGATATTCTCTCTACAACCCCCAGCTTTGAAATCCCTCATCTTTACACAGCCTATTTCTACCTCCTCCCCAAATGCAGAAGTAGGATTGTCCTGGTAGACCCATTGTTTCAAAACGGTTCTTGTCCTACTGAACTTATTTCCTCTTACCTTGACTCTATTCCTTCTTTGGAGTTCAGTCCCTTCCCACTTCCATCCATATGTCTGGTGTCCTCCACCACTTTAACAGTTTCCAATTTCATTTTTTCTCATATGGTATTCATAAATGTCATTGCTTCTGTAATTTATCACACTGCATCCGAGAAGGACTCCAATCTGTTCACCCAGTTTCTCAGGCTCTGTCATATCTGTATGATGACAAGATTTTCCACACATGAAATCGATGATGTTATCCTGCTTCCTTAATGTATCCATAGATGGTAGGGATCTCAATTGCATCTCCTCCATTTCTCACACGTCTGTCCTCTGCCACAGTCCTCCCACCCCGGAATATCTAACATTCCCTTTGTCCTTATCTTCCACCTGTCTCCACATTCAATGTATCATCCTCTAATTTCTGTCAACAAGATTCCACCACCAGAAACATTTTCTCCTCCCAACATTCCAGAGGAACTGTTCCTTCCGTGACTACCAGACCTTGCTCTTTCATTTCCACAAATAATCACATTATCACACCACCTTCCCATGAAACTGCAGTTGATGTAACACTTACCCTTGTACCTCTTCCAGGGGACCAAATAGTTCTTCAGGCGAAACAATAGTTCATTTGCTCTTCTTCCAATTTAACCATCCATTCAATGCTCACAGTTTGGTGTCCTCGATGATGGAGAAACCAAATATAGGCTGGATAACAGTTTTGCTGAACACATTTCTCCAGTTTACAAGGGACCCCCTCATCTTCTAGTTGCTTGACAATTTAATTCTCCATCCAACTCCCCAATACTTTTTCAATGAAGCCCAACAGAAGCCTAGGGATAGCACCTCATCTTCCATCTAGGCATGTTGCAGCCCATTTGACTCAATATTACAGTTCAAAATTTCAGAGAGTCAGCCCAATTCATCCATGCTGACACATAACTAGCCCTTATCATTAAGAGTCTAGCACACGAGTTTGCATTCTTTTGTTTTTTTACCCTCATCAATCATTTCCCCCCATTAATGTAGCAACAAGACACCTGAGAATATTGTGACTGGACAATCTTGTCTCCACCTTAGTTCTTTTCCCTTAGTTCTTTTCACTCCTCCTCCTCTCTGCAACTTGAAACACCTGTTTCTCACGTCTCTCAGTCTGATGAAGGGTCACTGACCTAAATACTATCTCTTTTTCTATCACCAGAGACCTGTTGAGCTTTTCCATTATTTTCTATTTTTAATTATACTTGCTTGAATCCCAATGCCACCTTTGAGATTCAGAGATGGGGAAAAAAAGTTTCGCAGAACAGAATAGCGGAAAGATGTGTAATAAGCAGGATCGATCAAATGGTAGAAGGGATCATCATCTAAGGCAAAATTAGGTGGTAATGGAGCAAGTAAGGACGTACAAGATGGGTTTGGATCAGGCTCAAGTGGTTATAACAAAATGGTGACAATTCCTTTCCCCCCCCACCCCCCCCCCCATAGATGCTGCTTGGCCCACTGAGTTCCATCAATAGCTTGTTTTTTCCCCTCCAGTTTACAGCATCTGCAGTCTCCTGTATTTCCAAGTTACCCGCACCTGCTTCCTAAAAGATGGAGCAGTGGTATAATCTAAAATTGTTGAGTCACATGTACCTTAACCAGTAAATGTGACAATAAACTGACCTTGAAACCTTGAAATGCTCTGAAGAAAATGCGCAATTGAAGTACAAGTTGCTACGCCTTAAACGTTTAAGTTTAAAACAAACAGCATATTCTTGTTCAGTAGCCCCTTGGGATTTAGGATTGACATGTTTCTACTTCATTTTTGCAGGTTCCAAAGTGATTGGTGAGGTCAGTGTAAGAAATGACTGACACAGACGCAGCATAAAGTGGCCGGTGTACTTCTTCTACTATTTCCGATGAATTTCTATGCTCTTGATTATCTGAACTTTGAGGTTCTCAATTAAATCCCAACTTTGAGCAGTGAGGTGCCAGGGATTCCCCGGCCAGTGGGATGTAACACTTTTTCAAGGAGGTTTTGAGCACATCCTTGAATCATTCCCATTTTTGCTCGGTAGTCTCTTTCTATGGCAGCCGCAGGACTCTGAATGTCTGGAACAGGCCATTCTCTTCATCTCTACCATTGCTCTCTATCTCACAATACCCTTAATTTTAAACTTGAATTCAATCTTAAATTAAAAGACAACATCTGATCATTTTATTTCTGCTGCTCAAGAGGTTGTGCACAAATATACAACAAAGAAATTCATTGTTCCCTTTCAGGACATATGGCAATAACACTCTGGACTCTAAACTACATTACATTTCACTGCACCTTATGCTGCATGTGACAAATACATTTGAAATTGCCCCATTTCCTATGTTAGTATAACGATTCAAATTCAAAATACTTTGTTGGTTAGAAAGTCCTTTTAGGACTAAGGGAGGTTTGGAAATCTGCTGCAGCAAAGCAAGACTTGGGATTTTATTTATCTTCACCCATAAATAACATGCACTGTAAGTGCTTAAGAAAGGTTGTCCTGTTGAACAGAATGTAAATTAACAGATTCTTTAACAAATGTCAGAGAATGCATATCCTTCATGACATCTAATTTGCAGCAATCAACCACATTCTGCTAGAACGTGACTCACAGATGAAGTGGTGCAAATTGATATGAGTTTCACATCCTTATAATGCAAGAGGCAAGCTTGTAAAAGGTGTTGGACAGAACAGACAGTAACATTCTCAACCACCTTCAAACTAATTTAACACCACTGTCCAACAGCTTCTATCTTGGAATAGCATACTTCCTGATTCTGTGCCCACAAGATCTTGTTCCATCAGCTAGTTTCACATCAAGCTATTGGCCTTTACAGGCACTTGAACAGATTATATGGCTCTATTTTTGCAATAATGTCATTTTTAGTGCTTTTTTTGTGGGCTGTCTGTCCTTTTGCATTCATTCATATTGTGCCTTTTAATGTAGTAAAACATCCTAAAACATTTCACAGGAGCATTGTCAAACAAAATTTGCCAGTCACATAAGGAAAGAAGTAATACATTTTTACTACTATCTATTGAAGTGACCTAAACCTTAGTCAAAAGATAAAAATAAAAAAAATAAAAATGGTGGAAATACTCAGCATCTGTGGGAATAGAAACAGTCAATGTTTCAGGTCGAATTCCTTTCATGAAAATTGAAAAGAAGACAGAAGACACTTGCAAAGATGCAGGAATTGGGACAAGCTGTAAACAAGGTCTTCCGGTGAATGAGTGAACAGGGGCAGTTTGTTGAGAACTTAGACAAAAGAACCTGGACAAAAAATGTAGGAGTTGCTAAATGCAGAGCAAGAGGGTAAGTCAAGCAAGGCAGCCCAGGCATGCCCTCCACTCAAGAGTGGAAAACAAACAGTGAGCCAACAATACACACGGATGACTGACAGACTGAGAACTCCAAGAAGTACCTTGAGGAATAGCACCTCACCTTTCATCACCTAGGCACGTCGCTGCCTTCTGGATTCAATATTGAGGTCTCCAACTTCATGCAAGTTGATTTTTCCTTTTCAGTTCTAATGAAGAGGTTCCAACCTGAAGCGTTAACTCTGTTTAACTTCCCACAGATACTGCCTGACCTACTAAGCATTATTTGTTTACATTTCCAGTATCTGCAGTTCTTTTCCCCCCAACTTTAATTTATGTTGCTGGTGTGTGGCAATTCAGATTGAAATGTTGAAAGATTCTGCTTGGAAAGAAGCCATTCAGCCACCCGAGTCCCACACCGACCATCTATGTTATCCCACTCTCACATCCAGTCTCAACACCCTCCGGGCAATCTTATAGAGGCAAATATACCTCCGAACCTACACACCTTTGGGATGTGGGATGTGGGAACCGGAGCACCCGGAAGAAACCCACACAGTCATAGTGAAAACATACAAACTCCACACGAGCCCTGGGGTCAGGATCAAACCTGGGTCTCTGGAGCTGAGGCAGCAGCTCTACCATCTACACCACTATGCCGCCCTTCTGAATTTAAAAGGAGCTTTACACCAGAGTATCCTAAATCGATTTTTTACACTTAAACATAACTATGCATCCCTTCTTGGAACTTTATTTACCACATCATTCTTAGAGATCTTGCATCCAAATTTGAAAACGCAACCTCTAATTAAATTCACATTCTTCCCGTTATTGAGGGCGCATTGCCGATACTCACATTTCTGAAGCTGAACATTGCAATATCTCCACAAAAGGTGTTGGGGGGAAAGTGATAATGGATGCAGTTTCATCAAAATATACATCTGAGAAAAAAAATGGAACATTGTGACTGTGAAAGACTTAAAAGAATAAAGGGTTAAATCTTCAGTAGCATCTTGGCAACAGAGTGAAGAATTAGGCCAACATTTAAATAATTTTATTTGACAAAATGCAGCATTGACATCATGTGATATTGATATTTCCTGAAGATAAAACTATTTTATCTTGTACTGCACAGTAACCAGTGATTTAAAATGGCTTGCGTTTTTATTCACTGTAAACCGTGGTATCTCTTGCCGTACTAAATTACATTTTCTATATGTATATTCTTATATTTAGAGTATATATTATATTTACAAACAAAAACAATGTAAAGCTGCATTGAATTCAGCCCCTCCATCCTCTGGTGAATGACTGATTGGACCTGCAAGCAGAGAAACAGTATTGAGGCAGAATTAAACAAATTTGATCATAACATCAGACATCAATGAGAAGCTTAACAATGGACTCAAATTAGTTATTCATTCATGTGGCAGTGATATTTCAATGAATTTATTAAAACAATTATTTCATAACCCTGATTTTTTAATGTTTTAGATCACAAAAAACAGTTTTGAAACTCCCAAGCCTATTTCATGCTGTTTATTTCTTGTGAAACTTTCTTCAGTAATATGTAATAGCTCAGTTCGGAGTAAACTGGCTTCTGTTACATGGAAAGACGAGAGAAACTGCTGATGTTCTTCATGGAACAGATGCAGCAAATGAGATTTTATAAAGGTGTTCAAAGTTGCAAGGATTTTTGGAGGACGGCAGGCGGAATGATAGCATCAACCATAGAGCAATCAAACATAGTTCCCCTCAAAGAAATCAATATTAAGCCTGCCCAACATCTAGTCAATTAGTTTCTTGGGAGAGGCAAAGGATAATGAGGGTAATGGGGATGAGCTAGGAAGATTCATGTCCTTTTAAGAATAACACTCAAGAAATTCCAATTCAAGCATCCCAAAGTAATCAGTGGCAGTTTATGAAAATCAGCCAGTACATTTTTGTAATCAAATCCCTCTCCGGTGAAAACTCCAGAATGATATGCACCCACAGTACAGGAGTACTGCACTGTCATTAGTGTTAGCGAAAATGAGTTGGTCAGCGTGGACTTGGTGGGGCAAATGGCCCGCCTGGATGATATATCTCCCTATCTAGGGGTTTCCTAAATTTGGTGGATGGTAAATACTGTATAACATTGAAAGGGCACACCAGAATTCCAGTAACTTCATGTACATATTGTTGTAAAACCGTAGCTTTGTGGAAGTACATAGTTCAATTTTAATATTAATTCCCTTTTATAAAGTTCACTCACTTCCAGAAAACATTGAACAAAGTTGTCAAAAACAAGCGATGGTGTTTTATTTCATTTGACAGTCACAATGTACTGCATTTGGTGATCCAATAAATTGTGCCTCTCTTGGTTTACTCCTTAAATTCTTCACTGGATGGACAGTGGACCTGTGGTATTTATTAGTTGTAAGGAACTTAGCTGAAGAATTAGCTGTGATATTTCTACAACTTCCAAAATATGATAGCATTTCCTTCATTTTTGTCATATCCAAGACAAAGCAGGAAGCTGCAATTTAAAAAAAAATCCAGTTACATTGATTAATTTTGAATGGAGTAGATTCCATTTTATAATGGAGGCGTTTAATAGAGGCCCTGACGACATCTTAGTTTAGAGTTTAGAGATGCAGCATGGAAACAGGTCCCATGGATCAGAGTCCACGCCGACCATCGATTACCCATTCACACGAGCTCTGTTATGCCACTTTCTCATCCACTCCCTACACTGTGGGAAATTTACAGGGACCATATAAGCTACAAACCTGCACGCCTTTGGGATGTAGGAGGAAATCCACGCAGTCACAGGGTGAACATTTAAACACCACAGAGCCAGCACCCGAGGTCAGGATCAAACCAGGGTCGCTGTTGCTGTTGGGCACCAGCATCACCAGCTGCGTCACCCCTGCTAAACACTGGTTGCTTTTGTCGTGCTGCAAATATTTCATGCTACTTTATACTATTTTTTATCTAGAAAGGCGTTTTTACCAAACCAAATGACCGATTTTCTCTCAATCTATCACACATCAGTTCTGACTGCATGATACAATTGAAGCACTGTGCACCATGGAATGTGCAAAAGGTTTTCAAGAACTAAGTTTGAACTGATGTTATGGTTATATTTTCATTGAAGATTGAACTGGATGACACCCTATCCTCCAGAAAACCCCCCAAAGCTGAATGGACCCAAGAAGCCATTTTGTATCAAAAGTAGCTTGACAATATAGTTGAAGACTATGTTTTCACAAAGGGAATTCGAAAACTAGTATGGAGTGAACAAAGAAAATCCAATAATTCAGGATTCTCCTGGAATGATTAGAATGAGGCCATGTGTGAAAGTGAAATAAATGTATAAGACAGAAAGAAATTGAGTATGTTGATGAAGTATATAAGAAACCAACACTGAAGAGTATAAAAACCACCTTTGCCTGGTTGAGCTAAATAAACTGCTTCTATGCTAGACACCATGTGATGTTATATTATCTTGAATGGAGATACGCAGTATTTAAACCTAGACTTTCGAGTCAGTGCTGATTATGCATACATTATATTCTGACGATGATCTATTGGGATGATACAAAGTAAGTCTTATGAGACAATGCAGAGGAAGAGCAACATCCACACAAATCTTATATTATTTGACATACATAATGAGCTATATAATTTAATTAATTTATGCATATCTTTTGATTTGCTGCCAAGATCTCCCTGTGAGGGCATCATCAGTTATTTTATATTCTTTGGTATCAGGGCATCTTCATAGTCAGCACTTATTGCCCTCTCCCAATTCCCTTGGTAAAATGATGATAAGCCTTTAACTGCTGCAGTCTTTCAGGTGAAGATATTCCCATGGTCCTGTTGGGCAGGGAGTTCCCAGCCATGATGAAGGATCCAAGTCTGGATGACGCAGACTTGGAGAATGTGTGCATGATGATGTTCCCATGCACCTGTGGCCTTCAGCCTCTGGATGGCAGAAGTCATTAAGCTGCAAGTTGTTTTTGAAGTGTAATGCCTTTCATAAATGATACACACTGCAACCACACTACATAATTTGTGAAGGAGGTTATTAAAGGGTGCCAATCAATCAGGCAACTGAATGGGAGTGAGCTTCTTGAGAGTTGTTGACATTCATTCATGAAGGCAATTGGAGACTATTCCATCGCACTTCAGCCTTGTAAATTGTGGAAGGACTTTAAATGTGAGGAGGTGAGTTACTTGTTACAGGATACCCAGCATCTGACCAGTTGTACCAAAATACATTATAGAGTTAACCATGTTTTTCAGAATCAGGCCCTTTGGTCTAACTAGGGCACATGAGACCACAGATGTTAGAATCAATCTCTCCTCAACTCTAGGTGGCTCACACTTCACTCATTCCCCTTTAAAGCGGCTACTTCCCCTCAACTCTAAGTCCAGATGAAGGGTCTTGATCTTCAACGTCAACTGTCCATTTCCCTCTAGAGATGGTGCCTGACCCACTGTTTCTCCAGATGCTCTCCTTTTTATGGGTATGAGCATTCTCCAACCTCATATCATCCTCCAACACAATAAATAAGATGAATCCCAGAGGAAAGGTTAATGGGAAGAATAAAGTCACCAGCTGCAATATAGCAGAATTACTGAACTTATCAGTATCATGGTAACATAACAATATTGATTTTACCAAAATGCAAAGATAAATATTTGAATTATAAATCTCAGCACTGAGTTATGAAAGGGCGAAAGTAATTGCTTGATTTGCATTACAATACACACATCTTAGTTCTGTGTACTGGTTCAACACGGCTAGATCTGATTACTTGGTTTAGGTAAAACACACCAGTGTGCATCAAGCCAAAGGGAATTGATCCCATTGTATAAGGCATTGTATTAACTACTATACAAAGCAGATGGCCCATGGCACGTTCACATTGTGAGAGTAAGTCATTGGAACCAAGTTATAAAAAGAATTACAGCTTTAAAAATTGAGTGCAATAAAATATAGTTCCAAAGACTGTTATAATAATGTAATTAAAATATTGGTGGGAATTCCTTGCCACTTGCACCAAAACTGGTAAAGCAATTTTAATATCAATTTTAAATCGACTTTGGATATTTTACTTCACACCCACTGCTTCAGTGGAAGCTACCAACTTTTAATCAATTTGGTAGCACTTGGTTAATGGATTAAATCACAAGATCCAAGTAGCTGCTGCTGTTTCAAAGAAATACCTGCCATCTCAAACAAAGCACAATTACTTGGACAAAGGGCAGCAGAGTTCTGCTGTGAAAAAATCTGCTATTCAAACAGACAAGAGAAAAATCATACTCAATTCTAAAAAATAACCATACAGTCAAAATGGACATTAACAATAGATACATCCAATCAAAACTTTGAAAGAAAATGTACTCAGTTGTTTATTTATTCCTATGTTAACACCCTGGAGATTTAAATACAAGAAAATGATATTAATTATATTAAGTGTTTAGCCTTCCATCCGTTCATAGTTTGTATAATAAAGTAGGTTCCTCAGCTGATTAATTCTTTATTGCATTTGTTACAACGAAACAATCCTCTTACATCAGAATCACAGCAAATAACAGATACACAGCTCATCAAAAACAAGTCAAAGCATCTGTAATGTAAAACTGGGCAAAATGTCTTTTAGCCCGTAAAGGCTTGGTCATATTTTGTTTTGTAGGTCCAGCTTGTTCATATGTTAAATCGACTCCAGGTTCTGGTATCAGTTAGAAATGAACTTTCAGCCTCATTACTTACTGATTTGTGGATCCAAAACCACTTCCAAACCCTGAAAAGTAATGAAACATATGAGAAATTAGTCTGGTCTTGAACATTTTTATCCAAACAATCACTCAGATGTAAAAGGAAGAAAAGCTTGTATTTTGAGAGCACTTTTCTCAATCTTTAGATATCCAGAAAAGTTTTACGTCAACAATATCATTGCAGGAAAATGCAACAGCCACCAGTCACATATGCTTGCACAAGCAATCAATAGTCAAATAAATAATTTGTTATTATCCAATGTTCATTAATCGTAGTGAGCGTAATTATGCACAAATCGAGAAAGCAGCCCTTGGTATCAACTTTGGAATCAAGAAGTTCCATCAGTATCTGTTGGGTAGGAAATTCGCCCTGGTTTCTGATCACAAGCCACTTCTCGCTATTCTTGGTCAGCAATACCTACAATGGCAGCCTCGAGGATGCAGCGTTGTGCAGTTCTCCTGTCACAGTATGACTACAGCATGAGTACCGCAGCTCAAAAGAAAATGCTATCGCTGATGCATTGTCGCGTTTGCCTCATGAAGAATCAGATGTGGGCACTGAAGGTGCTATCTACATCACAGAAGCAGTGGACAATGACTTTCCAGTCACAGCAGCTGCAATTGCTGCTGAAACTCAAAAGGACACAGTGCAAAAACAAGTATATGAACAAACTTTGTGTGGAAGGTCAGAAATAAAACCATGTACTAATGAACTAAAATGTTATCACAATAGACGACATGAACTGTCATGTGAGAAAGGGTGTATTAAATGGGGTCACAGAGTAGTTGTGCCCAATTGTTTAAGACAAAGATTACTTAAAGAACTCCATAGTGAACACACAGGTGTTGTGGGAATGAAGTCAACAGCCAGAGGTTGCATGTATTGGTCAGGATTGGACAATGACGTGGAAGCAATGGCAAGCAAATGTAGCACCTGTCAGTTGTGGAAGTAGGCCTGCCCAAACCACTTTGCAAACATGGTCCTGGCCTACCAGACCTTTTCAGAGGGTTCATGTGGATTTTTGTGAACACAGGAATAATAATGTTCTTGTTTTAGCAGATAGCCACTCAAAGTGGATTGAGGTGGTACGTATGGGTGCAAACACAACAGAAAGAACAATAGACGCATTGAGGCCTATCTTTGCGTGTCATGGATTACCTGAACAGCTTGTCTCTGACAACGACCCCCAATTTTGTGCTGCACTGTTCCAAACTTTCATGAAGCTAAATGGTATCAAGCATACCTTAGTGCCAACTTACCATCCGGCATCTAACGGCACAACCGACAGGTCAGTCAGGATAGTCAAAGCAGCTCTCAAGACACAACCTCTTGAAGGGAATTCAAAATTCAGTATATCACAGGGGCTAGCTAGTTTCTTACTGAAATATCATACCACGCCACAATCTACCACAGGGTATAGGCCAGCTGAACTCATGAAAAGAATGCTCAGAATTAGACTGAGTTTGGTTCTACCTAACCTATCGCCCAAGGTTAAACGCAAACAATCTGATCAGAAATGTCATTATGGTGGAAGTCAAAAAGAACATAGGTTCAAAACACATGAACAGGTTCGTGTTCTCAGCCTCCCTTACAAAGCAAACAAATGGGAGGTAGGAACAGTAGTTGAAGTGTGTGGTACCAGGAGGTACTTGGTAGAAATTGGAGGACATACGAGAAGTGTGCACATACACCATATGATCCCAGCAACGGATGAACCAGTACAAGAGCAAAGCATAGATAAAGTAGCAGATATGTCAGACCTTGGTATTATACCAAGTTCAGATGTAAGAGCAGAATCTCCAAAGAAAGTAGAGACAAAGGTAAATGATCCTGAACTTGACTCTCCTTACGAACCACAACCTGACACTCCCCCTAAACCACTCAGGAGATCAGAAAGAGTGCGTAAACCAATCATCAGATAAAATTAATAAAATTATTCTTGTTTGTCTAATTTACAAGTTAGTATACTTTCTAAGGAGAGCGCAGTGTAGTGTATATAATGGTAACTATAACTTTTAAGAACCGTACTAGAATGGTATGATTTGTGTCATGTGATATATATATATATATATTTTTTTAATTTGTATTTTATTAGAAGTACATTACATTACAACCACATACATTAGTACTTGTCATTTATATCTTCTTACAATTAATGTACTCCATTTATTTTTTACACTAGAAAAGGAAAAGATTGAAAGAAAGAAGAAAGTGAAGGAAAAAGTGGAAGTGTAGGAAATGTGACAACAAAAAAGGACAAAGACCCTATAAGAGCAAAATTAAAAACAAAAGAAAAAGAGTTAAGAAATAGACCCTAGGAAAAAAAGAAAAAAAGAAAGAGAGAAAGAGGAAAAAGAGAGAAACAAATATTTTTATGAGCATTACCAACTCTTCAACTATCATCCCCCCTTACCTGACCTCAATTTTTTTTTTTTTAAAGTACTTTTGCACCTTATGTTTGTAATAATTCTATAAATGCAGACTACGTCAGGTGGAAATTATCTGGTTTACCTGCTAGGAGGAGTCTTATCTCTTCTAGGTGTAATGTTTCAAACATATTTGAAATCCACATATTTATAGCTGGTATTGGAGCCTTCTTCCAAAATTTTAGAATTAGCTTTTTTCCAGTTATTAACCCATAGTCCATTAGTTTCTTTTGAAACACATTTAGTTCTGGACCATCTTCCGTTATACCGAAGATAATCCATTCTGCTTTGGGTATCAGTCTTGTTTTAAATAACTTTGTAAAGATTACAAAAATTTCATTCCAAAATTTTTGAATTTTTGTACAAGAAACGAATGAGTGCGTTATAGTAGCTTCTTGGGATTGACATTTATCACAAATAGATGATACATTTGGGAAAATTTTATGAATTTTAGTTTTCGAATAATATAATCTATGTAAAATTTTAAATTGTATTAAAGTGTGTCTTACATTAATCGAGCATTTATGCACGTTTAATAAGTATTCATTCCAACTTTCCTTTGAAATTTTAATAGCTAACTCTTGTTCCCAGTCTCTTCTGATACCCTCTGTAGATGGTATTTGTGCATTTAAGATAATATTATACAAATATGATATTAAGTTTGCTGATTCCGCTTTTATCTGCATTGCCTCGTCCAGTACATCTGCTGGGTTATTATGATGATCTTTTGTATATTTTTTCAAATAGTCGCATATTTGAAAATATTTAAAATATTGATTATTTCCGAGTTTATATTTTATTTGTAATTGTTGAAATGAAAGTAATTTTCCAGTTTCATACAAGTCACCAAGCGTTTTAATTCCTAATCTATCCCATTGTGTATAAGCTTTATCTATAATAGAAGGATTAAACGAAGGGTTATTGACTATAGGTAATAAAAGTGATACATTTCTTAATTTTAAATTTTGTTTTATTTGTTTCCAAATTCGGATTGTACTATGAATAATTGGGTTCTTATTATAATTTATGTTATTCAATTTCATTGGAGAGAGGAGGATCGCTCCAATGTTTCTAGAGGAGCAATCCTCTTTCTCCATTACAATCCAGTCCGCTTGTTGGGCGGAGTTATCCATCAGTTGAATCATATTTTTAATATTTACTGACCAATAATAATACATAAAATTAGGTAGTGCTAAACCCCCTAATACTTAGGTTTATTCAGTGCGTAAACCAATCATCAGATAAAATTAATAAAATTATTCTTGTTTGTCTAATTTACAAGTTAGTATACTTACTAAGGAGAGCGCAGTGTAGTGTATATAATGGTAACTATAACTTTTAAGAACCGTACTAGAATGGTATGATTTGTGTCATGTGATATATTATATATCTTATCAGTCTCGTGAATGTGCGAGTATGCGGAGAGTACTTTTGTAGAATAAAGACCCACACTGGCAACAGCGTGTACTGAAAACCTGCGCTTGCTTCTATCTACATGCTGAAGCCGTAATATCTTACATGATCCATTTTAACATGATAATCTTGATTGACTCGGCACTCATCTCAACTCATTCCTTGCTGATGTACTCTGGACTAATGTTTCACTTGAGTTGATAATTTTAATGAACTCTACAATCACAGATATGAGATTACTTACAAAGCTGAGGAAGTGTCTTAAATCACACATAGCCCTATAGTGACCAGTGTTTGCCAAATAATATTAGCACCTGATTAGGGAATACAATATTCAGATACTCCTCCTTTACAAATACTTTGTTTTCTTGATCATTCCCATGTCTTGACTCTATAATCTTTAGAGGTAGATAGCTGCAGTCTCTAAAGCTCCTGTTTCAAATGTTCCACAACTGTAACTGCATTGTGAGCAGCCATGGCCCAAAATATTGGAATTATTTCCTTCAACCTCCTTCGCTTCTCTTTCCTCTTTTACGATGCCCATTAAATACTTTCTCTTTCACCAAGCCTTTGCTCAACAATCCTAACATCACCTTGTATTGGGATTGAACAGGTTGACGAATAAGTGTAGAAACCTCAATGAATGCCCACTTCTGTTTTAGTCTTTTGCATTCCCATTCTTCTGCTCCAATCTGCTGAAATTTCCTGTGTGTTCCTGTCCCTTTCATTCAATCAAGCATAAGCTGTGACCCATTCTATTCTAGAAAGCCGAGCACAAAATCTAAACAGAGCAGTTCTGAGGAAGTACAGTCAGAAACGTTAATAGCTTTTTGGTTTAGTTTAGCTTATTGTCAATTGTACCAAGATCCAGTCAACGGAAAACCTATACATGATTACAATCAAGTCGCCTACAAAGTACAAATACAAACATAAAAAAGGGAATAACGTTTAGTGCAAGATAAAGTCCAGTAAAGTCCGATTAAAGATAGTCCTAGAGTCTCCAATGAGGTAGATTGTAGCTCAGGTCCGCTCTCTAGTTGGTGATAGGATGGTTAAGTGTAAGTTGTCCTTGATTATGCTGATGGCCTTTATGGGATCTTGAAATGCACAAACTTTACTTTGCAATTCCAACTCTGACCGCTCACTTGGCAGGACTAATTCCCAATCTACGAATGCCCTGTTAAAGAGGACAAGACCTTAAAGAAATTACATTGGACAAGCCATCTTTTTGTGTCTATCTTTGGTTTAAACCAGCATCTGCAGTTCCTTCCTACACACTTCACAAGGATAAGAAGTGTGTGCTACTCCAGCTCTGTGTGTCCATCACAAGGATAAGAACCCTTGTTGTTAGTGGTCAAAACCCATCAGCAATGTTAATAGGGCTGAATGATCTGTTTTTATGCTGTAAAATGCTAAAATAGAACACTATTCAAATCAAATTTCAGCCAAAAACCATAGGAACCCTTACCTCCTGTGTTAGATCCAAAGCCCGAAAAGCCAGTCCCCTGTTGGCCAAAGCCAGGTCCCTGTTGGGGCACTGATCCAAAAGGTGCAGGACTGGGTTGATTTGCTAGGCTTCCAAATGAATTTGCACTGGAATTGCTTCCAAACCTGTGTGAACAATTATGTACAACTGAAGAGATATAGAAAGTGCGCTTGAATAATCAGTGTGAAAGTCTTAGTGCAATAGGACCATTAACCAGAAACATCAACTCTGTTTCTCTTTCTACACATGCTCCTGCTGAGTTATTCCAGCATTTCCTCTGCCATTTTTGTCATGCTATATTAATATCTAACTCTTTGGACATCACTGACAAAGCCAGCAATTATTTCAGAGTCCAAGATGCTGAAGAACTGCCGACCTTTCTCTTGAACCAATGACATTTATTTGGTAAAGGTGCTCCTGCAGTCATGTTGTCTTACACATCGTGGGGTTTGCCCCAGAAACAATGAATAAATATACTTGCCAGACATGTATTACTGCCGGGGTCATTAAGAGCCAGGAGCAACACCATGGCCTTCTAGGTGTTTGCTTAACCATCTGGTGGAGGTTGTTGGCGGTTTATGGAAGCGTTGCCCCACCGCAGCCTTTGAAATACCGGGCCTTGAAATTGCTAGAAAATGTAGCCCACACAGTTTATCTCGCCAAATACAAACCCAACTGAAAACTCTGCAATCATGAGCACACATCCCAATTTCTGGTTTCATTAGTAAAAGCAAGGTCATTGATGAGATTGCTGAAGGTCAAGGATTCTGCTCTAAACCATTTCCTGCAATGATGTCAAAGGCCGAGATGATTGCCCACTAACAGGGTCTCACTTCATCTACCACCAGAATTTTCTCATTGATCCCCTGCAACTATTTCTCCTTGATCCCCTGTACTACCTGATGTCAAATAATTTCACATCGGAGCAGTCTATCTTAACGCTGGAACTTTGTTTCCATTTATATGAAGACCTAGGGGCATAAACCAGGTCAGAAGCAAAAGAACCCAATTAAGCATTAAAAAGAAAGTCATTGGCTATTACTGGATCTTCCATCACTTTGCTGATGAATAAGTGTAACCAATCAAACCAGTCAATGGTTAGGGTCACTGAATGCAAGCAGGACATACCTGGTCAAATCTCCACTTTGAGGAGTTACTAGTCATGCAGCTGTGGTGAATACATTTAACATAAAGTGTAGCTAGTCCTTTTTAGTCCTCAGTATTACAGCTGAGATATTATCAAGGCTCTTGGCCTTTGCAATAGTGGGACACGAATTTGCTGAAATGCACTTTCCACGCTACGGCAGTATTAAAGGAGGAAACAGCTGATTGTTTGAAGTCTGAAGAAGGGCCTCGACCCGAAACGTCACCCATTCCTTCTCTCCAGAGATGCTGCCTGTCCTGCTGAGTAACTCCAGCATTTTGTGTCTACCTTCGATTTAAACCAGCATCTGCAGTTCTTTCCTACACCAGCTGATTGTTTCAAGCAGATAACCTGCCATCAAACTTGAAAACCATGAAAAATCAACTAATTCAAAAGAATCAGAACAAAAAAGGTGTTCAGTTAAAGAAAGATTAAGCTTCAGTTAAATTCGACCAATTCTTCATCCAGTTTTATCTCACTGATGTTGATTTCACAAAAATTATGGTTCTCTTTGATTTTTATTATCTCCTCTCACGAAGGATATTAACTTGGCTGTTCTTTCCAGTGGAGCTGATGAAGCTGCCACCGATATAAACAGGTTTTCCAGTTGTTCTCTGTGCGGTTTCATACAAATCAACCACCATCTTTCTGCCAAAATTCTGGTGCACTTAATGACACTAATTTTTCAGCAGCGAGTTACAATGCACTGACCTCTACCTGCTCTTGTTTTATTTAAATATGCAAGTCTTATAATTTGCCCAGTTTTGGTGAACAGGATATTTTTTTGAAAATTTATCACATTTTCAGATGGATGTCAATTTTGTAACGATACCGAAAAATATTTGGCAGCTTCAGACTGCAGGTCTTTAAAATGCAGCTGGGTTGCTGTCTGTTCTTTGTCTAGTGGTCTCAGTTGTTTCCGAATAGCACATGTAATTAATTGGCTCATCTGAAGACTGACTTTTGTGTTGTCAACAATTTCAAGAGAACGCATGTGGATTGTTCACATGGCACTTCTGATTTACTGATATATCTTGTCATCGGAGTCGATTCAGCCCATCAGGTCTGATCTACCTTTCACAGAATGAATCCATTAGTCCCATTCCCCTCATTTCTCCTGTAATTCTGCAACTCATTCTCCCTCCCATACTCATACATTCCCCAAATTTGGTTCTTTTGCTATTGACCTATTCTAAAGGCACAATTTACAGCAGCCAATTAACCTAACAGCACATCTTTGAAGTGTGGAGGGAAACTGAAGCACGTGGCAGAAGCCCACATACACTGGGAGAACAAGCAGACTCAAAAGAGAACCTCAGCTCAAGGTCAGACCCAAGACCCTGGAGCTGAGAGGCAGCAGTTCCAACTACTGTGCCACCAGGCCATTGTGTGGGCATCATTGTCTTAGCACTCACGTGCTGAGATTAGGGGCATTGTGAAGCTGCTTTCTGCCGTTAGCTGTGAAATCGGAGGAACCGTTGACTGACATTTCAAGTCAGTTGTGATGTGGGGAAGTGTGTAGGTAAGAATTGAAAATTTATAAATCCAGTTCTAATAGTTCTGCAGTGTAAAAAATCTTGCTCCTGGAAAGCTCTTTTCATGCAGAATACCAGGATGGAACTCCTGACTTGACAGTAATGAGAAAAGTGCTGATTTTGAGTTTATAGATTGTGATGCATGCTTCTTCTGCAGCTACTGATGCCTCTGGTCTAATTCTGCTTGATGATACTAATTCGACCTCCCTTAGGCGTAGAATGGAAGACACAAGCACACAAGTTGTCAGGAGGATAAGGGAACCAGATTTAGCAATAGGAATGAATAGAATTGGCTGGCTGATGACTTCCTGAAACGGAACTAAAAATGTATTAGTATAAAGGAGAGGCTCCCTCTTTCACATATATTGAGGTACTGCACACAGGGAACTTACTTTTAAATATTGGCCCCAAGATGTGCAATATTTTTTCAGGAACGATACAAACATTTGCACAGAATATCTCATCAAAGGAATAGAATGATAGGTCACTCAATCCCTCATGCTTATTCTTCCAATTATTAGACCATAAACCAAAATCCAGTTGTCCATGTAATAACCAGAGTTTGCAACTTGAACGGCATTATTACAGCTTGGTTATGTATATAGAATGGTCTTTGTGCTGTGGTTCTGAGCGCAAAGTGGAGCAGTAGAGGTGTGTACAGGGTCCCAGCCTTCCAGTGTACTTTTTGTGAAGAGGTCCAACTTACTTTCCAGTAGGGGACCAGTGTGTTCAAAGCCATCAAGAGATATTCTGGAAGTAATATTATTTATTTTTTTTGGAGTGGGAAACGATAGGTCTTTAAAACTACCACCAAGTGGACAGAACCAGTTCCAATTGGATGGTCAGTATTTTTAATAGCTTTGAGACAAAGGTAAAATGAGAACGACTAGGTGAATAAAATGAACTCAATGAGGGCCTAAAGGCAGGCAAGGAAAATTAAGTGGCGAATGGGTTGGGATTTTTGGCATCATATTCAGCACAAACATTGTGGGCTGAAAGGCCTGTTCTTGTGTTGCACTGTTCTATGTACGATTCAGGGGTGATTGACGTATAATGCAGAAGCCAACCAATGCATAAAATAGAATAAAATGTACATTTCATGAGTTCTCTCAAGTCATGATAAATTAATGTAGGACTATGATTGCACATTATGCAATATGTCACTCAGAGAGCATATGCAGATACTCGTTTAAGAAAGAACTGCAGATGCTGGAAAAATCGAAGGAAGACAAAAATACTGGAGGAACTCAGCGAGTGTGGCAGCATCTATGGAAAGAAGGAATAGCCGACATTTTGGGTCGAGACCCTCCCTCCGTTTGCTCCCCCAACACCCAAAAATATTGGCTCACCCAAACCCTCCGGCACTAGCAGCTGCTGTTCCTTCACCAAACACTTTGCTTCCTGAAGAACCCATTGGAGATAAAAAGCCTGGTGCCCCACCAAACGCTGGTGATCCACCGAAGGATGGGCCACCCCCGAACGCTGGAGGACTTCCAAACACTGGAGCAGCGCCAAAACTACCTGAGCAGAACAGAAGAGCGAGATATCACGATGGAGGAATTACAAGACATAATCATTCCATTACCAAACTATTCCATATAAAACAGTGGGGATGGCATGCAGCAGAATGGATGCTCTGGCACAGGCAGGATGATGGGAGGTAAAGAATGAGTTATGGATGAGGTCAAAATGACAAGGGAAGTGTCAAAGGAAGAATCAAATATCTCAGGACTGGGATCTTGTGTTGACAAATTTAAAATATTCATGTAAATTATTTACTAGACAATTTTTTTGTGGTTATTTCAAAAATATCAGTCAACAAGATTTTTCTCAATGATTTGATTAGAATTAGAATTCTATTATAGGCAGTGTCTTTCAAACCACTTTCCAATCCCAAGCAAAACAGAGCATTTCTCCAAGATGGTTGCGTGGAATACAGCATGGAAACAGGACCTTTGGCCCATCAAGACCATGTCGACCAGCAATCGCCCATACACTATTTCAATCCTACACGAGGGACAATTTACAGAAGCCAATTAACCTACAAACCTGCACTTCTTTAGAATTTGGGAGGAAATCAGAGCCCCCTGGAGAAAACGCACGCAGTCACATGGAGAATGTGCAAAGTCTATATAGACAATAGACAATAGGTGCACGAGTAGGCCATTTGGCCCTTCAAGCGTGAAGACATTCAATGTGATCATGGCTGATAATCCCCAATCAGTACCCCATTCCTGCCTTCTCCTCATATCGCCTGACTCCGCTATTTTTAAGAGCCCTATCTAGCTCGCTCTTGAAAGCATCCAGAGAACCTGCCTCCACCGCCCTCTGAGGCAGAGAATTCCACAGACTCACCACTCTGTGAGAAAAAGTGTTTCCTCGTCTCCGTTCTAAAAAAAGTGTTTCCTCGTCTCCGTTCTAAAAATGTGTTTCCTCGTCTCCGTTCTAAGGCTGTATAGGCAGCACCCGTAGTCGGGAATGAACCCGGGTCTCTGGTTCTGTAAGGTAGCAACTCTACAGCTGCGCAACTCTGGTCTTTCATTATATTCCCAAAAACACAGCCTCCTCTTCCATCGATCGCCTTTCTGGAAGATGCCACCATGCCTCAAACGACCCATCCTAACCTGCAGGTTTTGCTGGACTGGAAAAGGAGCCAAATCCTTGGGCGGCAACACTGGATCCAGCACTGAACGAGCCTGGAGACTTCTGATCTGATCCAAAAGTGGCAGGGTTAAATCCAAACGCCTTAGCACCACTGTTGCCAAACAGATTGGGTGAATCTGTAAAGAGCATACACATCATCAGAGCTACAAATCAAACCCACTTGGCATCATTCTCCAAATTTATATCCTATCATATATTTTGTCCAACTGATTTCAGCAGATCTCACTATTGGTTTGTGATTTAAGAGACAGGATAGTTTTGCTAGCTCTGTGCCTTTCCCCTTTTAACCTCCCTGCTGAATGACAGGTAATTTCACACAGTAGGACTTTTCAAATGGGGAGTGAGGCCTAATATGATAATTTGATTTTCACTGGATGAACTTACAATTTCAAATAGTTTTAAGCCCTAGGTGTCAGGTGTTATCTGAACGTTGGTGCTTCCATCAATATGAAAATACGTTAAGTGGCAGGCTAGAATATGTACTTACAGCCTTGAAAGCAAAATATAATGGATCCAAAATCTTCTTTGTTTCTCTCTCCCTGCTGTCTGATCTGCTGAGTATTTCCAGTATCTTGTTTCCATTTCAAACTGTCAACATTAGCAGTTTTTAAATATTTTCAACTACAAAGGGCTACGGGTAGACTACATGAATGGACAAAGATCTGGCAAATGGAGAACACAATGCAGTTATATCAGATATTGTCCTTGTTGGTAGGAAGAATAAAAATGCTTTTCACCCAAGATGTGACAGGAACAGAGCTCTGAGATGCAGGGGATCCAAGTACCGCAATTTGCAGAAGCTAATATGTGGGTACAGCAATTAATTACCAATGTAACTTTATATTTCCCAGGAAATTGGACACAAAATTATGCTTCATATTTCATTTTATAGTGATTAGTCATGAAACCACATCAGAACACATTGGTTGCATTATTTAAACAGGTTAAAGTAATACCAAAAAATTGAAAGAAGATTTACTGTACTAATATCTGGAATGGATGTTGTCTTGAAAGGAAAGTTTGGACGACCTGCGCTTGCTTTATTTACTAGAATTTTAAAAGGTGGGGGGGGACATGTTTCAAATAGACAAGTTCCTGAGGGATTTTGACAGGGCAAATGTGGAGATGATGCTTCCTCTTGTGGGAGATCCCAGAAGTAAGGGGTTACTGTTAAAAATTAAGGGTCTGAGATAAGTCCATTCAATTATTTTTCTCTATCAATCGTCCAGGAGTCTTTGAAATTCTTTTCCTCAGAGGACTGTGGAAGCAGGCTTTCAATATTTCATACGGACATAAGCAGAATTAGGCCATTCGGCCCATCAACTCCACTCCGCCATTCAATCATGACTGATCTATCTCTCCCCTCCTAACCTCGAACCATTCTCCTGCCCATAACCTCTGACATCTGTACTAATCAAGAATCTATCTATCTCTGCCTTAAAAAATATCCACTGACTTGGCCTCCACAACCTTCTGTGGCAAATAATTCCACAGATTTACCATCCTCCGACTAAAGAGACAATGGCAGATGGATTCTAGATAAGGTGAAATATTATTTGGATAGGCAGGAATGCAGAGTTGAGGTTATGTTCAGATTAGCCATTATTTTATTGAACATTGGAGCAGGCTCAGAGTGAAACAGCCTTTTCCTGTTCCTAATTTATATGCAATTTTGAAGCAGCATTACTAAATTATAGATTACTTGCCACTTTGAAATAAATTAAGCATCTCCAGTTTTCAATACTGTATCATTGGCAGCCAACATGGAAAATTGTCCAGTTGCAGTCTGTTCAATGTAACTTCCGCCAAATTGTCCTCCTCTCAATTATGCACAAAGTGTTAATACACCCCACACCAATGCCAACTTTGGGGTTTTCCATGACAACTTGGCACCAGAACTCATCACATTCTTGATCCAAACGTGGAATAGAGCTATATTCCAGATGTGAAGCGAGAATGTCCGTCTTTGACCAAGTTTGACATCGAGAGCCCTGATATTGCTGTTGTCAATGGAGTCAGGCTTTATCCATGGGGGAAAATGATTACAGCTTTTGATGGGCAAAAGTTACTCAGGGCATTATGTCGGAACTGACTATTTTCAGCAGTATCAAAGACCCTGCTTCCACAAATCTGAAATGAGAATGTTTTTTGAGGTTGCACCATGCTCTACTCCATTCAGAATTTATTAGCAAATGATGCAAAACAAAAAGGCCAAAGCTTTCCTTTCCTCAGAAAACGGCTGATCCTTTGTCCCAGACCCATTTTCAAGCATCAATCCCAAAACGACAACTCCCTTAACATTTACAAATCTATCAATCTATCTTGAGCATACTAACTGAGACTCCACAACTCCCTTGGATAGAGAATTACAAAAGTTCACTCCCCATGGCAATTTTTCTTCTCATCTCTGTCCTGAATTGTTGACCCTACATTTTGAGGATGAACCCAAATTTTACACATTCCAAGAAACACAAGGATAGATTTATGCAAAAAGAAAAAGATTAGTAAAATTTAATGCAAGGCACTGAGATTGAAGAAATTATATTAGTGACTAAGAGAAATTGTTTCTGTTTTGACTAAGGACACAAAACCAATACCTGGAAATTGTGATGTACTACAAGTCTTGTCTAAATGCAGCATTCAAAGAAATTAGAATTTTAATAAAACTCTATTCATCTGAAATGCTCGGAACTTTTATAGTGCCAGACAAGCTGATTTTCCAGAATACTATATGTTATTCTCATTAATAACCCAACCCACTTCAAAAACTTCCACTGCGGAATAACAAATTCACCAGTGAACCCAGTAAAGGAAACTTAGGAACTAGGGCCCTGGTAAGTGAAATGGAGTGCAGGAGCCAAGACCCCACTAAGTGAGGCAGATACTGAACCATTGGGATTTTTGAATAGAGCAATAGCACACAGAGTATTATTGTATTTTTTTTTTTAAGTAGCACCGGAAAAATTAACAGGGAAAGAGAGCTGTTAAATCCATGGAATACGATGACCAGCATCCTTGCAGTTTAAAAGAGGCCGCTATAGAAATAGTAGATGTATCAGATGTCACCGTCCAAAATTCCACTGGAATTTAATTTGGGAAATTATGAGGTAATGCACTTTGGCAAGAAGTGTCAAAAGATGGATTATTTTCTAAACGGAGTGAGACTGCAAATGAGTGACATTCAGAGGGATCTGGGTGCTCCAGTGCATGACTTACTAAATAAATGGGAGCAGAGTTAAGCATCCAAGAAAGGATAATTGACAAGGATTGATAAACCCACAACTTTTAATTTATATAGCATCGCTGATAAAAGTGGATAAGATTTAGCCAAGATTGCTGCTTTTGGCAAATGTTTAAATGGGTAGTCTCTAAAACATACAGAACAAGACACAGGATCAAACCAAGTTACAAGTACAATTTTTCTCATTTTTATCATAAGCTATCAGTTAAAAAAAACTTTATTTCTACAGCTATTTGCACAATGTCCAAAAGTGTAGTCACAGTTCAATATGAAACACAGTCAATTTGTGTCCAGACAGCTCTGACAAAAAGTTACGAGAAAATGCCATAATGATTTATTTGATAATGTTGGTTGAGGAGAAATGCAGAGAAAAGTTGCTAGCTGCTTTAAATAATACAATATGACCTTAAAAATCCATTCAAGAGTCCAGGTATGCCTTGATTTAGTGTTTCATCTAAAAGATGGCACCTCGAACATTTAGCACAACGTCACCTTAGAATTTGTCCTCAGATGGCTGGATTGGAAATTTAAGCCGACAACATTCAGAATTGCCTGAGGGACCCTCGGACAATCTTTGATCGGACTTTACCTTGCATTAAATGTTATTCCCTTATCATGCATCTGTACACCGTGAATGATTCGATTGTAATCATGTATTGTCTTTCCACTCGCGGGTTAGCACATAACAATAGCTTTTCACTGTACTTCAGTACATGTGACAATAAACTAAACTGAACGCTTCTTCTACGGGTACTGATCTACACCTTCAATTGGGGACTAGTTTATAACCTCAATCTGGAACTTCTTATCCAAGTTAGCCTTTCAACAACTACGTCACAAACTTGCAATATTTCGTGAGGTAGATTGAAGGGCTGGATCGTACTCAAGCTGATGAGAGGACCTTTCAGTTGCCTGATAACAGCTGGGAATAAACTGTCCCTGAATCTGGAGAAATGCATTTTCAAACTTCTGTACCTCTTACTTGATGAGAAAGGGGAGAAGAGGGAGTGAACAGGGTGACACTGGTCCTTGATTATGCTGGTGGCCTTGCTGAAGCAACATGAAGTGTAAATGGAAGGGAGAATGTCCTCAAGCAAATTAATCAGATCAGCTACATTAACACACAAATTCTGAATACCAACTCCCTCCCTTGAACCATGCAAGTCCCCAAGACAAAAACTTTAACTTACTTGGAGAGTCAACGGTTCCAAAATTTATTTGACCAAATGGATTTTTAGCAGCTGCATCCAGGTTTGGCTTCCCTCCCAGTCCACTGAAGAATCCAGCCCCAGCACCTGAGCCAAAGACTGCTCCCTTAGGACTCTGTGGAATTAAGGAATAGCGATAATTCAGCAAACACCCCTTCCATCTTTTGACAAATTAATCTAGCAATAAAATTTATACAGCAGAAATGTTTATAGCCACGAGATATCAACTGGTCACAGATGCTCAAGTGCAATGCGAATACTTAAAATTTCACACCGAGCCACAAAGTAATTTTAGAACAAATGGGCAATAACGTAGAGACATGGAGCAGGAAGAAGGTAGAGATCGGAGAGATTGGGAGGGGTACTCCAGAGAAAAGGTTAAAGGCAGCTGAAAATTCAGTAGCCAAGCCTGGTACAAATAAATCCAAGTGCTTGTACTTGGGGAACTCAAATTCGTGAAGGATATTGGAAATTTGAGAAGGGGAAACCAAAAACCATAGAGGAACCTGTAAAGAATGATGAGAATTTTCAAACAGTCATCGCTAAACCAGGAGCCAAAGTAGGTCATTGGTCACATAGTGTTAGGATTCAGGAAACAGTTTTAAATAAGTTGCTATACATTAGGTATAGCAGAAAGTTCTAATCAAGATCTTCTCTTGCAACGACCCATCAGCAACACCAGCACAGCAATCAAGAAATAGAACATTAGTAAATAGGAAGACGCGCGGAAGTAAATAGGTTTCAGACTTAATGGTACAAAAGACCACAAAATTATTTGACTTTATAGATAGATATGCCTTTATTGTCATTCAGACCGAAGTCTGAACGAAATTGCAGCAGTCATACATATAATACAATAAAAACAACAATAAACACATATTAACATCCACCACAGTGTCCACCCAGCATCTCCTCACTGTGATGGAGGCAAAAGTCTTAGGTCTGCAGTCTCTTCCCTCCTCTTCCCCCTCTGCGCTGAGGCGATACCCCCCGGGCAATGTTATAAATCAGTCCCGCGGCTCAAACACCGCGGCCCGGGGTGGTCGAAGCTGCCGCCCACCAGTCCTGCAGACGCAGCCACTGGCCCGCGGCCGAACCCCGGACTCAGGCCACCACCGCCAGAACACCGTCCCAGCCACCCTCACGTGAGTACCGTGCTGTCTTCAGCCTCGGGCTGGGCCGCCCCGACATGGGCGCCGAACCTCCCCCGGGCCGGGCCGCCCCGACATGGGCGTCGCTTCTTCCCCCGGCCGGGCCGCCCCGACTTGGGTGTCGCTTCTCCCTCTGGCCGGGCTGTCCCGACTTGGGCGTCGCTTCTCCCCCCGGCCGGGCCGCCCCGACTTGGGCGTCGCTTCTCCCTCTGGCCGGGCTGCCCCGACTTGGGCGTCGCTTCTCCCTCCGGCCGGGCCGCCCCGACATGGGCGCCGAACCTCCCTCGGGCTGCGAGCGCCACACCTCCCCGAGCTCGGCCGCTCCAAATTATATGCCACATTGCTTTACATTGCATCCACATATGCTTAAGTTCACTTTAGACATATTGCAAGGGATACGAGAGGAGAAGTCAGCAATTTCAACTTCAACCGTGTAGGAAGAAACTGCAAATGCTGGCTTACACCAAAGATGGACACAAAATGCTGGAGTAACGCAGCAGAACAGGCAGCATCTCTGGATAGAAGAAACTTCAACCGTCATTTACATGATCAGTCCAGTTGTCATTATAGTTCTGTGATGGTAAAACTCTTGCCTAGTTAGCACTGCATCCCTTAAAATACAAATGCACACTTAATGAAGTGCAATTCTCAGACTGAACACACTGCACTAAGTGGATCTTATCTAGAGCCTTACATAATGAGTCCCCATCCTCCGCTGAACAAGGCCAATAGTCTATAGTCTTCATTTTCTTTTAACATATCTACTACTTAACCCCTTTGGTACGTTAAACGCCTTAACCTCTGAGCTGTTAGCTATTTTTCATTTGCCAATTTTTTTTGCAAACCAAACCTGTTGAGTTACTCAAGCACTTTGTGTCTTATTTTGTAAATCAGCATCTGCAGTGCCTTGTTTCTATGTTTCACGTCTCGACAATGAATGACAGATATGAGCCGAAATCTCTAATGTTAATCCCATTTCTCTCTAAAGTTGATGTCTGTCTTATTGATAAATCCAACAATTTACATTTTGTTTATAGATTTTCACCAATTCTTTTCTGCTCAGGAACCTTGTGATTTGATGACCAGCTCCAGTATGACCGGGATTCAACTTGGCTGGGTTTCAAAGTTTACAGATCTTTACCTGACCAAATACGGCGCTGGAGCTTGCAGGCTGACCAAACACAATCGGAGAAACACCAAAACCTAAGAGTGACAAGAAATGGTATTTCAGAGAGGAAATTCAATTCACAAAGGCAATATAAACTTAATTGCAAATGGTTGAAACACAGGCTAAAACTTACTTAGTAATAAAGCCGTAAGCTTATTTGGGTTATTTACTATGTCATTCTTTTATATTGGCATTTGGGTAGATATGAATTATGCAGTGTAGAAGACAACCACAGCAGGTCTCTGAGGGAAAAAATCCACTTCCTTGATCTCTTCCTCTCCCCTCCCCCCATCTTGAAAATCTTCTCCTTATGGTAATTATTCCACTTCCTTTTGAAGCATACAATCAATTACCCTTTCAGACATTGCAATCAGTCATTATCAATCTTCAACAATTATTTTAAATTATTGTCTGTACACCTCACTGTACTGGATTTTATCCTTAATTGCATGTTTTTGAAGTTGTGTTTGAACTTATTTGACACAATTTCATCAATTCAGCAGTGAAAACAGTTGATGAAAGGTTTTGCCTATTCACTCAGGAAGATATGTTCAACACTTCTATTAAATCCCCCCTTAACTTTGCTCCAACCTCAGCTTCTAAGGCATTGCCACATACATTAAATTGTTCAAATTCGTGGTGCCATTCTCATAAATAAATAAATATACTCTTCATGGCCCAGATATCCTTCCTAGAATAATGTTTACAATTGGATGCATCCACCAATAGTAAAGATGACATAGGACCTGTGCATTTAAATAAAATTATCATTCTACTTTGGATTCTTCTTTAATTAACATAAATCCAAACATAACAGTAAACAAACTGAAAGAATATTCACTATGGCTTGTGCTTTTGAACATTGATGCGTGTGAACTGTACCCTGGAAATACATTAAAATATTTTGTGCTACAATATACCTTCCAGCAGATTTAACTGTTTTTTCACTGCTGAATTGACGAAATTGAGCCAAACAAGTTCAAATACTACTTCAAAAACATGCAATTTAGGATAAAATCAAGTACAGTGACAATTTTGCCTTGTCTTTCTGAAGAGTTGAACCAAGGCAATCTACTCTCTCTCTCTCTCTCAAGAAGAAGATTTGCTACGATGTTGCCTGGCCTTAAGGGCCTGACCGATAAGAGAGAAATTGTAAGGACTCTACTTCTTGGAGTGCAAGAGGATGACAGGTGATCTTATAGCGGTGTACAAGATTATGAGGGGAATAGATAGGGAAGATGTAGAGTAGGGGAAATCAAGAACCAGAGGACATAGGTTTAAGGTACGAGGGTACAGATTTAATAGGAATCAGAGGGGGATTTTTTTTAATTTTTTAAACAGAGGGTCGTGAGTATATGGAATGGGCTGCCGGATGAGGAAGTTGAAGCAGAAACTACAGCAACATTTAAAAGACATTTAGACAGGTACATGGATAGGAAAGTTTAGAGCAGCATTTCTCAACCGGGGTTCCCTGGAACACAAGGGTTCCGCGAGAGGTCGCTAGGGGTTCCGCGAGAAATAGTGATAAATAGGCTAATCATGTGTAAATGCATTTGAGTCATTTCAAAATCTTGTGATGTTAACAGGGTTTATGTCATCTTTTGGTAATGATAAACGGTAGCAAGGCGTTCATCCATTCCACATACAATACACAAAACAGATTGCAGCAACACCGCCTTGGAATTTTACATTTTTAAAAAGCTCTCGGGTTTAATGTGCTCTGCAGAATGATTGGAGTCGTTTATCACTTGATTCCTCCGAGACAAAAACAATTTGTTAACTGCCACTGTTAACGCTTGTTAACTGTCACTGTTATACGATGTGTCACCAATACATTGATTATGCATTCCTCAGTAAATATAATTGTGTTTTGACCTTCCGCAGGGGTCAAAAGGTTGAGAAACGCTGGTTTAGAGGGAGATGAGCCAACATGGGCAGATGGAACGAGTATAGATGGGGCACATGGGCAAGCTGGGCCGAGGGGCCTGTTTCTGTGCTGTTAGACTCTAAATTAGAGGCCTCCCAGGTGTCCTGCCAGTATTCATTTTTGATTAGCATTACGAAAACAGGTTGCTCAGTTGGAACTCTTTGGCTATTTGTGGCACTTTGCTGTATTCAATGTACGAGTCGCCTATCCTACTAAACAATAACACCAAAAAGCTGTATTGGAATTGTGCAGGTCTTTTAACATTCTGACAGGTGGGGTAATAAAGCCGAACAAATATTATGGCATCAAGATCATAAAATGGTCAAAGTAACTCAGTTAAAATTCAAAGAAAGAAAGAAGCACGAGGTGGAATTAGCCTTTTGCAGATCAGGAATTTAATGCTTTAAATCAGGAAAATGAACAAAGTTCCCATACAAAATCGGAGACTATGAGAATAATGTAATGCATGCTTAAAATGGAAAGGAATAAGGAATTAATTAAAACAAATAAAAACTTACTGATGCAATTTTTGCCCAAATAGGTTCTGCAACAAACTTAATAACCTGCCTGGAAGGTTTCTCATCTTCCGAATCATATTCGCCCTCCATGCCTTATCACAGTGCAGTTTAGGTCGGCACATTCTGAAGAAACCGTGTGCATTGGCAAAGGGTATAATGATGTCCCAGATAGGTACTGCTGCATATGGCTCCTGTGCTCATGTCACAAAGCCCCATGTCCTGTACCATTGTGCGAGTTCATTTGTCACAGTTAACTAGGACAAATTACTTAGTGCTACCTCGTTCCCTCCCTCAGGACATACACCCATACTGTGCAGCATTTAGAAGCAGCAGAGAGTGGCAGGGCAAAGAATGCACCAAATGGGGAGAACATCAGGAACAGTGGGTTTGCGGGGGCATTATTGACCAAGCTGCCATAGTCCTGAAGGATGTAGCTACTAGACTTGATCTGTGACAAATGGTGGGTGGAGAAGACATTAGAAAAGACAATTGTCTTCTTCCTCATAATCTATCAACTAAATGAAGCCACTTTCATCATGTCCTCAGCGGCCGCTCCAGACACTTCCAAGCCGCTGAGGACTTTCCACCCGATGCCGGTGTTCCAGCTTCCCGGCAGGTGGGCCTATAACATCGGGCTGCCGTTGCGGCGATTGGCTGCGGAGGCCTCAAACTGGCCCCGACCTCAGGTGGACTAGGAGGACTGGACATTTTGGTGCCTTTCCCTCACAGTGGAGAGTGTCGACTCTGCTGTGGGGGGATGTTCGTGTTGAATCTCTAATAGTGTGTCGTGTCTTTTTTTTCTACCTCTTTTTTTTTTTCATTTACATGGATAATTTTCTCTGTAAAGCACTTTGGCTTCAGTGATTGAAATTGATTGAAAAGTGCTATATAAATAAATTTACTTTACTTTACTTTGTCAATTAAGGAAGATGCAGAAAAAGCTGTTGAAACTTAGGCACTTGGCACAAAATTGTATTTCACCAGAGTATAATTTCATGACTCAGAAAATTCATGGGGGCAGATCATCTTCCCAATTCAGCAAGCAGTGTCGAATGGCACAAGGAACATTATTAATACTAAAGAAAACTTAATTAAGTTTGAACACTGCTAAGCAGTGAAGGAGGATCTTGTGGATATACTTATGCCATCTTACCATCATCATTTCAGATCAAAGTTCTGTAATCTAACCACATCCAACTAGTCATTTTCTCAATGGGATGCACAATCCCTTACGCCACTATCCCACATCAGGAGGGTGTGAGAGATTTCCACTTCTTTGACCGACCTCACAAATTTCCCTCCAACACACTAATTCACCTGCCGAAATAAGAGAGTTCGGTATTTCGAAAGATGCAAAGAATCATGGGATTTGTGAAAGGTCACTCTTGATAAAGGAAAAAAGGAAAAGAGAACAAAGCGCTGATGATATAAACTCTCTCTCCCCCTTTTCTTTCCCTCCCCCCCCCCCCCCCCCTGCCTCAGGTTCTTATTAAATCTTTCCCCTCTCACCTAAGCCCCCTAGTTTTTTTTGGTCCCAGAATATGGTCCCAGACAACTTTCCTTCCTCCCTTCAACCCACCTGTTCCCGTATCCACCCTCCTTGCGTCCTCCGATGACTTACCTTTACCCAGTTAGATTAATTTTTGTTTAGGGACACAGCATGGAAACGGTCCCTTCGGCCAACCAAGTCCACGCCGATCACCCGTTAGCACTTGTTCTACATTATCTCACTTTCTCATCCACTCGCTACACACTCGGGGCAATTTTCAGAGGCCAATTAATCTACGAACCCGCACATCTTTGGAATGTGGAGGAAACTAACGTTATATTGCACAGGGAGAAAATGCAAACTCCACAGTGACCCAGGTCAGGGTCGAACCCGGGGCTTAGAATTGGCCAGACTTTCCCCACTACGTCCACATAAGCTCACCAAATACACCACCACCAATTGGCACATTTCACAGTAACATCATCAACATCTGCATTACAGGGCATTTGATGTGTTGTAATATCTTGGTTCTGGTTTGTACCCTAAGGCCTTTCTCTTCCTGGGAATAATCTCCACCATCTGACATGTCATCAGCTCCGCCCAAACTCTGATATCAACTCCGCAAAATTGGCCCTCTCACACACGTTGTTGTCATGTGCAGTTTGTACACATTACATTGTCACTGCTGAGATTTCTGCATGGACCAGTGAAGAAGGGAGAAGTAGTGTCACTAACTCCAGTAGCAATTCAACAGCACTTGCAGCGCCGGAGACCCGGGTTCGAACCTGACTATGGATGAAACGTAGGTCTGTATACTCGCAGCAGCACAGCTGCCGAGAATGTTCATCTCGAGTGACCTATGACCTGGGCTGCGCAGTTGAAACACTAAACTCGCTTATTGTCTTCACAGTAAATAACATCTCCTTCAACTCCACATCATTCTCCAGATCAAAGGAGATTTGTGGGATACAGGAAGGAGTCTCTGTTTCAATCCTACATGGGTCGCTCAGTCACTTTTTCCAGCCCCATGCTTCACACTTTTTACCTCTTCCTCCTCCTATTGTCCTATGTTCTTAAAATAGATTTTTTCCAATTGTGCTTACTGATCTATACCAGTGTATCAGTTTTAATTTTTCAGACACTAGAGGCCTTAGTCTTCAAGTCCATGCCAACCATCACATTTGGGGCAGGGCAGCTGCTCATTCAAAGTCAATGGATCACAGGTTCAATCTGCTCTTCATGTTGAACAATACAACGATGCACAAAACTGTACATGTATAACTAGGTCTTGAAAGTTATAGGTTGAGGAAAAATAGAGTCACAGATTGATGGAGTGATACAGTGTGGAAACAGGCCTTTCGGCCCAACATGCCAACACTGGCCAATATATCCCAACTATACTAGTCCCACCTGCCTGCGCTTGGTCCATATACCTCCAAACATGTCCTACCCATGAACCTGTCTAACTGTTTCTTAAATGTTGGGATAGTCCCAGCTTCAACTACCTACTCTGGCAGCTTGCTTCATACACCCACCACCCTTTGTGTGAAAAAGTTACCTCTCGGGTTCCTATTAAATCTTTTCCCCTTCAGCTTGAACCTATGTCCTCTGGTCCTTGATTCGCCTACTCTGGGCAAGATATTCTGTGCATCTACCCGATTTATTCCTCTCATGATTTTATACACCTCTATAAGATCACCCCTCATCCTCCTGCGCTCCATGGAATAGAGACCCAGCCTACTCAACCTCTCCCAATAGCTCAGATTCTCTAGTCCTGGCAACATCCTCGTAAATGTTCTCTGAACCCTTTCAAGCTGGACAATATCTTTCCTCTAATATGGTGCCCAGAATTGAACACAATACTCTCAATGCAGTCCCACCAAAGTCTTATACAACTGCAACATGCAGCATTACAAAGTGCAGAATGGCTATTATGGATTTGATACCAAGAATACTGCACCGTAGGATGAATGCTATGATCGCTGTTGCAGGGGAGCAAATTCCATAATGAATAGCGCTGTAGCCAGAAGTGAGATGCTCAAGCATTTTATTTGCAATTCAAGGTTATTTTGGCGCTATCCAATGACAAATCACTGACCTGAAAATAGTAACTATTTCTCACATCACCACTGGTGCACTTCCATCACTTTGTTCAATTCATGAAACATTACTACTTTACATTCAATTGTTCCCTTAATTGGGGTAATTAAACACTACAATAAAATGTTTAACATTGATGGACACTGCCAACCGAACTATGGGAACAACTGCACATAGATGCCTAAAACAATCAAACAAACAAACAATGCTTTTGCAACCGTCAGCCACAAAAGCAAGGGTATGATATATCTTGGGCTTCTCCTAACTCCTTGTCATCATTGAATTGAAGTCTTCAGCCAATTTAATTTATTCAATTTGTTTAAGAACAAAAATATAAGCAGCAGTTTTATAGAGATTTGTCCAGGTATTTCCAGTCCAATCGGGTCAATTCATGAGAAAGTCTCTGACATTCGACCCAGTACAAAGACAATTGTGGTTGTTGGCCTGAGGATACTACTCCAGAAACATAGAAACATAGAAAATAGGTGCAGGAGTAGGCCATTCGGCCCTTCGAGCCTGCACCGCCATTCAATATGATCATGGCTGATCATCCAACTCAGTATCCCGTACCTGCTTTCTCTCCATACCCCCTGATCCCTTTAGCCACAAGGGACACATCTAACTCCCTCTTAAATATAGCCAATGAACAGGCCCTCCACTACATTCTGTGGCAGAGAATTCCAGAGATTCACCACTCTCTGTGTAAAAAATGTTTTTCTCATCTCAGTCCTAAAAGATTTCCCCTTTATCCTTAAACTGTGACCCCTTGTTCTGGACTCCCTCAACATCGGGAACAATCTTCCTACATTTAGCGTGTCCAACCCCTTGAGAATTTTGTAAGTTTCTATAAGATCCCCCCCTCAGTCTTCTAAATTCCAGCGAGTACAAGCCAAGTCTATCCAGTCTTTCTTCATATGAAAGTCCTGACATCCCAGGAATCAGTCTGGTGAACCTTCTCTGTACTCCCTCTATGGCAAGAATGTCCTTCTTCAGATTAGGAGAACAAAACTGTACGCAATACTCCAGGTGTGGTCTCACCAAGACCCTGTACAACTGCAGTAGAACCTCCCTGCTCCTATACTCAAATCCTTTTGCTATGAATGCCAACATACCATTCGCTTTCTTCACAGCCTGCTGCACCTGCATGCCCACTTTCAATGACTGGTGTACCATGACACCCAGGTCTCGTTGCATCTCCCCTTTTCCTAATCGGTCACCATTCAGGTAATAGTCTACTTTCCTGTTTTTGCCACCAAAGTGGATAACCTCACATTTATCCACATTATACTGCATCTGCCATGCATTTGCCCACTCACCCAGCCTATCCAAGTCATCTTTCAGCCCTCCTAGCACCCTCCTCACAGCTAACACTGCCCCCCAGCTTCGTGTCATCCGCAAACTGGAGATGTTGCATTCAATTCCCTCGTCCAGATCATTAATATATATTGTAAATAGCTGAGGTCCCAGCACTGAGCCTTGCGGGTACCCCACTAGTCACTGCCTGCCATTCTGAAAAGGACCCGTTTACTCCTACTCTTTGCTTCCTGTCTGCCAGCCAGTTCTCTATCCACATCAATACTGAACCCCCAATACCGTGTGCTTTAAGTTTGTATATTAATCTCTTATGTGGGACCTTGTCGAAAGCCTTCTGAAAGTCCAGATATAACACATCCACTGGTTCTCCCTTATCCACTCTACTAGTTACATCCTCGAAAAATTCTATAAGATTCGTCAGACATGATTTACCTTTCATAAATCCATGCTGACTTTGTCCAATGATTTCACTATTTTCCAAATGTGTTGCTATCCCGTCTTTAATAACTGACTCTAGCAGTTTCCCCACTACGATGTTAGACTAACTGGTCTGTAATTCCCCGTTTTCTCTCTCCCTCCATCCCTTTTAAAAAAGTGGGGTTACATTAGCTACCTCCAATCATCAGGAACTACTCCAGAATCTAAAGAGTTTTGAAAAATTATCACTAATGCATCCACTATTTCTGGGGCTACTTCCTTAAGTACTCTGGGATGCAGCCTATCTGGCCCTGGGGATTTATCGGCCTTTAATCCATTCAATTTACCTAACACCACTTCCCGGCTAACCTGGATTTCACTCAGTTCCTCCATCTCATTTGACCCCCCGGTCCCCCTGCTATTTCCGGCAGATTAATTAAGTCTTCCTTAGTGAAGACAGAACCAAAGTAGTTATTCAATTGGTCTGCCATGTCCTTGTTCCCCATGATCAGTTCACCTGTTTCTAACTGCAAGGACCTACATTTGTTTTAACTAATCTTTTTCTCTTGACATATCTATAAAAACTTTTGCAGTCAGTTTTTATGTTCCCTGCCAGTTTTCTTTCATAATCTATTTTCCCTTTCCTAATTCAACCCTTTGTCCTCCTCTGCTGGACTCTGAATTTCTCCCAGTCCTCTGTTAGGCTGCTTTTTCTGGCTAATTTGTATGCTTCATCTTTTGTTTTGATACTATCCCTGATTTCCCTTGTTATCCACGGATGCACTACCTTCCCTGATTTATTCTTTTGCCAAACTGGGATGAACAATTGTTGTAGTTCATCCATGCAGCCTTTAAATGCCTTCCATTGCATATCCACCGTCAACCCTTTAAGAATCAATTGCCAGTCTATCTTGGCCAATTCACGTCTCATTCCCTCAAAGTTACCTTTCTTTAAGTTCAGAACCCTTGTTTCTGAATTAATTATGTCACTCTCCATCCTAATGAAGAACTCAACCATATTATGGTCACTCTTGCCCAAGGGGCCACGCACAACAAGCCTGCTAACTAACCCTTCCTCATTACTCAATACCCAGTCTAGAATAGCCTGCTCTCTCGTTGGTTCCTCTACATGTTGATTTAGAAAACTATCCCGCATACATTCCAAGAAATCCTCTTCCTCAGCACCCCTGCCAATTTGATTCACCCAATCTATATGTAGATTGAAGTCACCCATTATAACTGTTTTACCTTTGTTGCACGCATTTCTAATTTCCTGTTTGATGCCATCCCCAACTCCACTACTACTGTTAGGTGGCCTGTACACAACTCCCACTAGCGTTTTCTGCCCCTTAGTGTTTCGCAGCTCTACCCATATCGATTCCACATCCTCCAAGCTAATGTCCTTCCTTTCTATTGCGTTAATCTCCTCTCTAACCAGCAACCCTACCCCACCTCCTTTTCCTTTCTGTCTATCCTTCCTGAATATTGAATATCCCTCTGATATTCTGAGAAGCTCCTCTGATCAGTGTCCATGACTCAACAAACTTTAAGCTGTGTAATCATTGACTTGTCTTCCAATGCAAAGTCAGAATCATACAATGTGCCATTAAACACATCATGGTACGTCACTTAAAAATGTGCTGTAGTGGCCATTTGGCCTGTTTTGCATGTCATTGATGATGGCATGTGCCTTTAAATTTTAGACTGCCCGTTATATTGTGAGTGGGATTTATGACGTGTTTTGGGGCGTGTTTGGAGCTAAGATGCTTGCGTAGAAGTTTAGTTTGTAGTGTAGTTTGGAGCAAAGATCCTATAGCGAGCAAGATAGTTCACTCGATGAAAAAGACGTAGTACGGTCATGGGCAGATTCATGGGTAATTTTCGGCCCCATTTTCTTAACCAGCTTCCATCTCCGCACCAAAGATCCCATACGATACTAGTGCAGAGACGGAAGCCGGTTACGGAAAAATCCTCGTAAAAATATAAGTTATTTGGTAAAAATCTTCTCCTCATTTTCAGAATTTTAATTTATTAACACAAACTGTTCCCCCGCAACGTTGATTACACTGTGAGTCGGGTCGGGTCAGGTTACGGAAATGGATGAAAAAAAAGGCCTACGTTCCGTTCCGTTGCGTACTATACGTCAGCCCATTACATTTAGCAGGAGTGATCTATCTTGCTCTGCTATAGGATCTTTGGTTTGGAGCGACTAGGGAGAAGGTTAACCCTTCGAGCCATGTGAGCCATAAAGGAGATCATGCGAGGTGTAAAGGAAATCATGCGGAGTGTAATGGAGACACGAGGAGTTTTCTAACGTTTGAAGTAATAAGCTGGAGTTCGATGAAGATTGTAGTAACGAGTCGGGAGAAATTTGGATGTATCTGTTTTCCATCAACAATAAAGCATTTATTCATCAAAAGACTGTGTTTTGAAGCCATATCTGTGAAGAAGCTCTGAAGATCTCTGTGAGCCAGCTCGCATGTGTACCGAAGATATTCCCCTTATCCATGCTCATCCATTTAGTGGCTAGAGAGTTAATTTATCGAAAGATATGAAAATCTGCCGCTACATGTGCTATCTCATCTAATATCATCTTCCAAACGTTCTGCTACTGTCGGATATGGCCCTGGATGTATGCATACCATTAAGATTCGTATTTTATGAAGGTTTCTGCACCTACCATCCTCTGAGTAAAAATATTCAACTTCCCTCCACAAATACTTTAAATCCATGCCACCAAGTTTAAAACAAAAACTATACTGCCAGGTTTTAATTTCTACCTGAGGAGAAATAGGCATTGCAGCATTTTCTGCTCCTCAGTCAAGTCTCCCTTCAGCCTCCTCTGTTGCAAAGAAAACAACTTCAACCCATACAATCTTGCCTTAAAGCTAAAACGTTTCCAGTCCTGGCAACATCCTCACAAATTTCATTAAAATTAAAATAATGCTGGAAACAGTCAGGAAAAGAAAAAAAGTTAATGTTTCAGATCGGCGACCCTTCATTGGATCTGATTTGATTGGATAGGTGTCTCAGACTTGAAACATGAACAATTTTAGTTTGCAAACACCTGCAGTTTTTTTTAATCTTCATAAATCTCCTTTGCACTCTCTCCAGTGCTATCTCATCTTTCCAGTGATGCGGCACCAGAGCTAATGTAATACCCTGATACGGGTCTAACAAATGCTATAAAACTGTTCTAAATTCACCTATCTGCTTTTGTACCGAATACCCTTTTAAAATGACTATTGACCTATTCTCGTCCACTCTATCTGGGCCTTTCATTATCCGGTAGGTTACAATGAGGACCACCCCCCCCCCCCCCCCATATATCTAAACTCCAGTGAGTACAGGCCCAGAGCCATCAAAAGTTCCTCATATGTTAACCCAGTCATCCACAGGATCAGTCTCATTAACCACATCTGGACCCTCTCCAGCACATCCTACATCATATGTGGCCTAAAACTGCTCACAAATTTGAAAAATGTGGTCCTTGCTTTTATATTCTAGTTCCCTCGAAATGAAAGCTACCATTGCATTTGCCTTCCTTACCAACAACTCAACTGTAAATTAACCATTTGGAAATACTGCGCCAGCAATTCCAAGTCCCTTTGCACCTCCAATATTGATATAGATCCGGTACAGATCAGGTGAATAGGTCAGCCTTTTTCCCCAGTGTAGGAGAGTCTAAAACTAGACACCAGAGGGCACAGGTGTAAGGCAAGAAGATAAAGACTTAAAGGGGACAAGGGGCAAGATTTTTCAGAGGGTGGTGGGTATATGGTCCATGGGTATATGGACGGGAAAGGAATGGAGGGTTATGGTCTGAGTGCAGGTAGATGGGACTAGGGGGAAGTATTTTATTTTTAATTAAAAAAAAAAAAAAAAAAAAAAAAAAAAAAAAAAATTAAATGTTCGGCATGGACTTGAAGGGCCGAGATGGCCTGTTTCCGTGCTGTTATGGTTATATGGTTATATGGTTATATGGTTATATGGAACAAGCTGCCTGAGGAAGTGGTAGGTAAATTTACAATGGACAAATGCAGGCAAATGGAACTGACTATCTGAGCTAGGCAGCTGTATAACTATGATTTTATGAGTTTGTGCTGTATAACTTTATGATTTTAATAAAAAGGTAAAACCATCAGCACAGGGATGGCTTGTCATGTCACTCTTGAGCACAAATTACCTTGACCAAATGAATATTGTGTCTGCAAGAGGAGATTAATGGCTGGCTCAAATCTAAATTGTTGAAGCTTCATTGACAAGTCTTTCAGGCATGTGATCAAATCCTCTCCACAAGGCTGACTCAATACTTGACAGGATAAAGAAACTCTTGGAGTTGGATTCACAGAGCATGGAAACAGGCCCTTAGGCCCAATTTGTTCATGCCGACCAAGATGCCCCATCTAAGGTATTTGCCCACTTTGAGCCCATATCCTTCTAAACCTTTCCTAACCATGTATCTGTCTGAAGAAGGGTCTCGACCCGAAACGTCACTCTTTACTTCTCTCCAGAGATGCTGCCTGACCCACTGAGTTACTCCAGCATTTTGCATCTACTTTTGATTTAAACCAGGATCTGCAGTTCTTTCCTACACATGTACCTGTCCAAGTGTCTTTTAAATACTAGTGCAATTTAAATACTTTTAAATTAAAGTGTCTGCCTCAACTATCTCTTCTGGCAACTCATTCCATATACCTGCTGTTCTGAGTGAAAAAGTTGTCTCTCGGGTTGCCATTAAATCTTTTACCGATCACCCTAAGCATATGCCCGCTTGCTTTTAATTCACCTACGCTGGGGAATTCACTCTATCTAATCCCCTCATGATTTTATACATCTCTATGAGATCACCCTTCAGCCTCCTGCGTACCAAGGAATAAAGTCCTAGTCTGAGTCCCTACAACTCAGTCCCTTCAATCCTGGCATCATCCTCGTAAGTTTTCTCTGCAATCTTTACAGATTAATGTCATCTTTCCTATAGCAGGGTGACCAAAACTGAAAACTTGACTTACACTTGGCTCACCTGAACTTTGCTTCCTCTGTTATTACTGCAGCATGGATATACTGTATTTACATTTGCACACTAACAATTTGATATCACCCCTTAAGCAGAGAACCTTTACCACTTAGAAGGCAGGCAGCAGAGGTGACAACACCCCGTATCTTCCTTTATCAACAACACTTTCACAGCATGATATAAAAGGAAAAGTGACTATCCTTTGTGGCCATGCAGTGTATAAATTAGTCAAGAGGCTTTTTCCTTGCAGGAAATAATAAATTGGTGTGGACAAGCTTACGATATAGAAACAAGACAGTCATGCTGCTTCAAGTTGGTCGCTGTTCAATCTTTGATAATCTGCATTTGAACTTAATTTCTCAATCTTGCTTCCATATCTGTTTAAAATCTGGCAACCTGTTTGGAAAATTGACCTGTAGCTTTAGCAAAAATGTTTTTGGGTAGATCATGGGAAGAAAGAATTCCATATTTCCAATCATCTTTGTGAGGTGATGAATGATAGGATACATGAATGCAATATTTCATTTGGCCGAAAAAGAACAAAACCAAAATTGCCGCTTGTGTTAAACACCAAACAATAAAACACAGAAACAGATAATTCAGCCAGCAAAGTCTACGCTGACCATGATGCCAATCTAACACTCACATCTACCTCCATCTGTATCCCACTATTTCCTGCTCAGTTAAATGTCTTTCTAATTGTACCTTAGATACTATACTATTGTATCTGCACCCATCACCTTTCCTGACAACGTGTTGAGGCACATAACCCCGAATTCACATCTCTTTTAGACTTCTTCCCCCCCCCTCACCTTATATTTATGCCCTCCAGCGTTTCACATTTGCATCCTCAAAAAAGGTTTGGACTGATTACTCTATCCATGCCTCTCATAATTCTACATCAATGATTATATTGATGTTAAAACAAATTTATTTCTTACCCGAAGGCTGAAAGCTGAAGCCAGATGCAACATTTGGCCTTGTGGTGGATCCAAAACTCGGAGTTGCAACAAAATTAGAGCTATGTCCAAATGAAGGTGCACTTGATTGCCCAAACATTGCTCCACTGCTATTAGTCTGCTGTCCAAATGTAAAGGAGTTGGCGTTTGCAGGACTACTGAAGGGACTGCCACTTAACACAGGTTGTGCTGTAGCAGTGGGCTCACCAAAGCGTGGTTGACTTCCAAATGGTTCACTGCCAAAGCTGAACCCTTCATTAGTGGAACTAGCAGGTTGTTCTGCGTCCATACCACCAGTTTGGTCAAAGGTTGGCTTTCCAATAATGCTTGTCGAGCTTCCTCTGAAAGGAGTGGAGATGCTATCACTTTTGCTTGGTGAATGCACCACGATAGATAAAGATGCTGATGAAGTCAGTTGCCCAAACGTTGCATCCTTATTTTCAACCTGGGACAATGAGGATATGGGTGCGCTGGAGCTGATATGTGGAGATATCAATAGCGCTGCCAAGCTGCCATGGGAAGGCTCGAACGGTGCTGATGTGGCAACACTGATCCCCGACATAGTGGTAAATTGAGGAGAAACAGTAGAGTCTGCCAGAGGTAAAAACTGGCTGGATTCTTGTGCAATGCTTCCTTCATCTGGTGCACCTGAAGAGACTATAATTGAAGTGGTAGTGGAAAGAGTTACATGTTCAGGTTGTATCACAGTACTTGGCGGTGTACTTTCCATTTCTGTGTTAATTGGTGTGCCTGCTGATGTCAATGAACCACTCTTTGTTTCCATTAATGATTTCACAGAAGTGGTGAGATTACTACTGCTGGTTTCTTTCTTCTCTTCGGGAGTTGGCTGCTTTGAAGTGTCAGCAACAGTTTCAGTGTCGATAGTTAAGGAGCCCAATGATCCTATGATGGAACTTTGGGAAGAACCTGCTGGGGTAACAGAAGCGGCACTCTGTCCAGAAGCTGCACTCCGCACCTCACTACCGGGTGTAGAAATGGACTTACTAGATGCTAACGGCAAACTGCCATGTAAACTGGACGACTCGGCCCCGATCATAGGAACGGAGGAAATCAATGGATCAGATTGCTTGGAAGCACTGGCGTCAACTGGCACGGCTGTTGTTACTTCAGTGGAGTCCGATTTTGCCAATGGAAAAGCAGTCCCAAAGGGCACGGTAGCCGGAGTTGTCGCTGCCGTTTTAGGTGCTTGTGCAAAGGGGTAACTCCCCTGCAGAGGTTTATCCAATTTGGTGGCATCATCGGTCTGATTGACCACTAGACCAGAGAAACTGCCGATGGTGACCCCACCAGTGCTACCCTGAGAGAACATGCTTTCAGACTTGGGTAGCTCAGGCTTGGGTTGCGGAGCCACCTCGGGCTTGGATGGCGGCTGATGAGGCAGGGCTACCTCTGGTTTGGCGGGCGGCTGCTGCAGTGGTGCCGGCTCGGGCTTGGACGGCATTTGCTGCTGCACAACCTCGGGCTTGTACGGCTGAGGTTGCTGGAGCTGTACCTCTGGCTTGGGTGGCGGCTGCTGCTGCAGTGGTGGTTCAGGCTTAGGTGGTAGCTGCTGCTCCGCTTCAGGCTTGGATGGTGGCATCTCAGACTTGGGGGCCGGCTGCTGAACTTTAGGTGCCTGAAACTCTAAGATGGATGATCGAGACCCAGATTTGGAAGGCTGGAGCTCAGTTTTTGGCTGCTGCACCTCAGTTTGGTCTGCTAACCCAGAAGCAGCAGGCTCCAGGGGTGTTCCAGTTAAACACAGGTCGTCTATTACCCGATCTGAACCCATACAGACACTACTGCTAGATGTAGAGGACCCAGATGCAATTGTTGAGCTAAGGGTGGATTTTGTGCTCCCAAAGGAAAAGGGAACGTCAGCATCCAATGCAAAAGCAGGTTTGGTTCCACCAAAGTCTTTTGTGCTTCCGGTTGTTCCTACAGAACAGAAAGAAAAGTTAGAGACATTGGACTGATAGAATCTTGGAACATTTAAATTAATAAAACACTCAAGAAAATCTATAGACATTCTTGAGCTTCCAATTCTGAATACAAAACTATGTTTTCAGGAAAATAAGCCTCCTTTAAACGTTGAGGAATACTTAAAATGACAACGATAGGCCAGGACTTACCCAGTGTGACGTCAGTTAAAGCATTTAATGAGGAGGTGCTAGGAGCTGTAAAATGAAACCCACTGTAAGAAAAAAAAAAACATTAGAGAATGATTCCCAAATGGGAATGTATCTAACACTCATTTCAAAATGAGATCTGCAGCACCATATCCTCTGCTAAAGTGGGAGATTGGGATCGCCGTCAATGGGAGTGGGAATCACTAATAATGCCTTATGACAAAGATGAGTTTTTAATAGAATGGTCATATTTTTAGAGGAGAAATCACCATAGCTGCCATGCGCGCACACACAAATCAATCACCACTGGTCACTCAACACAAGGATGAATTATCTTAGCCCTTTGGCCAGAGTCCGTGCCGATCAACTCCGTTCCAATTTCCCCAAGTTTCACCAAACATTCCATGTATATCACCGATATAAAGCATATACGCTCCAAATTTAAAAAAATACTTACGAAGAAGCTCCTGGGAACGAGGAGATTTTATGAACCTGGTGACCAGGGGCTGCAGCAATAATATTTTCAGATTTCAAACTTTGTGCTTGACCCCCTGTAAAAAGGACAAATTCATTCTGAGTGGCTGACAGTTTTTCTGACAAAGTTGTTCACTATATCTCAGTACACGTGACAATAATAACCAACGTCAATAAATCAATACCAATACTAATAACAGCATGAAGTCCACAAAATAAAGCTCAGTGTACAATGAGGGTTGATGTGAATTGTGATTTCCGAGTACATTTGATTGTGAAGAGGCATCTGTAATCCCGATATCTCGGTTTTTTTCAGAAATAGAACTGAATGGTACAGAAGATCATTCAGCACTTTGGATTCATGCCAGCGGAGATTCACGCCAGCTGAGAGAATGCAATTGAGACAAATTCTGTTTTCTATCTTTAAGTCTCAATCTTCTAGGCCAAGGTACACCCAGATACTCTTTTGAATGCAATTAGGGCGAGCCGAGTCCACCACTCTCTCTGCACAAAATAAAGAATCAATAGACTTTAAATTATTAATTACAGGAATCCAAAAAACTTGGGATACGAGTGAAGCGCATTTTGGGGTGGGACAGGCATAGTATTTAGTAAATAAATGAGATAAATAAATAAATAACTAATCCATATGGTGAATGTCTCAGATGATCAAGAACCAACAGATCAAGTACTTCCATGTATTTCCACATACCATAGAAGCTTGTCGGTAAATTAGGAATTTAAATTGCCCCAGATTAGGTGGATTGTAGGCAAATGGCATGGGGTGGTGGTTAATGGAGAAGCAAGAGGAAAAATTGGCAGTGTAGATGAATACTTGTGGACATGGTGGAAGCAGGGCATGATGCTTTGTTACAAGACCGACTTTTCAAGCACATTAAGGGAGAATATCTTTAAATGCCGTTTAGTATTGTTTACATACATACAAACAAACAATTAAACAAGCAAGAGGAACCCCCTCTCTTTTAAAAAAAGATCGCATCTCCCGAAGGCAATTCAGAATTGTGGCATTCTACTTTTATTCAGACAACTCCAGTCACCAAATGACAAAATACAAGTGAATTTCAATATCAATTTGAGAGAGAGCAGAAGAAACACCAAGCTAATACTTTAAACTTAAATAGTGGCAATTATAAGGGTATGAAACCAAAAGGGAATCTGTAATTTAGGTCAAGGGATCAGTCAACTGAGATGCAGTTTCAGATACTTAAGAGCATTTTTCAGAATACAGGTTGATCAATTTTCTGGCACCCTCGGTTCCTAGAGCCTTTCTGGACTAACGGAGGTCACGTAATAATGAAATACACCCCTGGCTGGCTAATGACACCCCTCCCGTGTCTATAAAGCACCACTGAGTGCCAGGAACTTAAATAAAATGAATATAAAATGTAAACTGAGTGTGAATGGAATGACCTGCTGACCCATCCCTGGCTCACACCATCTCCACGGCTGTTTAGAGCTCCGGCTTCAGACGCCACTCACGACTCGCAAGGTGCACCAGCAAGCCCTTCTTCACCCACCAAAAGGACACAAAGTGATGGAGTAATTCAACGGGTCAGGATCTGTGGAGAACACAGATAGGTGACATCAGGACCCTTCCTTAGACCAATTCATTCACCTGAGTTACTCAAGCACTTTGTGTTTCAGTGTGCATTGGTCAAACATTGGTCAGCTCTCAGCTGGAGTACTGCGTGCAGTTCTGGTCACGTGGGTGTAAGTAGGTTGTGGTAGCACTGGAGAGGGTGGAGAAGAGATTCACCAGGACTTTACCTGGAAAGGGGCAGTTCATTTTTCAGCTGATCTGCTCTCCGAGCAGGAGAGGAGGTAAAGTGGGGACATGATTGGGGTATATTGGAGGATGGCAGGGTAGATTGCAAGAAACATTTCCCCATATCAGAAGTAGATAAAACTAGAAGACATAGGTCTGGGGTAAGAGGAAGAGATTTAGAGGGAGAATGAAGGGGTCTCGACATAAGCAAGTTGGGGAGAGTGGCCTATTTCTATGCTGCACAATTCTGTTTCGAAAATAAAGCTAGCTGTAGGAATTCCTATTTAAAAACAACTCTTATTGAAAGCAAGTCCAGGAAACTGTTAGTGAAAACAAAGTTAATAGATGAGTGGAGCAGGTATTATGCATTAGGTGTTATAGAGTCATGGAACTATATAGCACAGAAACGGGCCCTTCAGCCCATCTTGTTGACCAAGTTGGCATACCAGGCTTGTCCCATTTGACTGCATTTGGCCCGCAGCACTCCAAATTCTTTGAGTCCCAACACTAATTTTCTGCTGCATTCACACATTGACCTCCATATGTCCCACTTCATACATTGTTCCAATGCCTCCCAACATAAGCTAAAAGAAGAACCCCTCATCTTTTATATATGCAGCTCTCAAAACCTAAGATCTCATCTCACAAAACTTTTTTTACCCAATCTCGAGCTCCTATTTTGTTCACCAGATAGCATAAGACTTGACTACCCACCCAACCCTCTTTACTACAAGTCATTTTCCCCTAGAAGTGCGTGAAAGCAGACCCTCACCAAGCCTCAATCTCCTTACCTGGGGGAGCAGTGAAGGTAAAACCTTTTATGGATGTTGAGGATAAGGAGGATTCTGTTGAAGTTTGTCCAGTTTCAGCAAATGGCACTGTAAATTCTTTCACACTTGTCTGAGAACCCTGCAATTTTAAGTAGAAATGCCAACTTAGAAATGACGACCTACTGCAAAGTGCCAGTCTGATTCTCAGCGGTGCACTCCTTGTTTCTTGTACTAATAAATGGCGTCAAAATCAGAAAGTGGTGGACATTGCCTTTGACCTTCCCATCATTGAAGGCATCTAGAGGTAGCGCCGAGATTGAAGTGGCCTATGTGCAGATATGTAATCTGACCAATTGGTTCCGAGATTGCTTAGCTGCGTCTACAGCCTGCAGCTTTCACCATTTAGTACATATGCAGCTCTGTGCTGCAACCATAACTTTAGGTTAGGTTGGTGTTGCTACCTGCATACCTTTCTACATTCTCATTGACAATCAGGTCAATCCAATCATCCTACTGAAAGGCAAGGAGATTCAATGAACATATACTCAGCTTGCAGCTTGTAGATTGCAAGTGACCACGCATGAATGCCATATGCACTTCCCACCCCCCGAACCAGCACTGTACAGACAGACAGTTGCCAGCCATCATAAAACGCAAAAGATAGGTTTTTAAATCAGTAAATAAATGGTAGCTTTACCTGTTTGAGCTGGTCTGAGGGCACTTTTGTTAATTCCTGCTGAATAATCTCTGCATTTGAGGCTGGCATAGAAGGGCTGAGGAAAGAACAAACAGCATGAATTAACAAAACACCATACCTAAAATACCCATCAATAAAAAAATGCAATCCTCATATCATTGCTATTTCATCTATACATAACTCTGATCTTGTGCTTTTCCGGTTTGCGCGGTCTCTCTATTTGCGCAAAAATGGTACGCTATAGCGTTACGGTTTTTCACCAGCTCACTCACCATTCTCCTGTGCTGCGAGTGCACCAGGTTTCGCTCCGATCGGTAGTCTATTGTAAAAGTTAGCGAGGTTTAAATATCTTAAAAACCGCGAGTGCGCAGTTGAGTGCAGACATAGCGGCAGCCAACAGGAACAAGCAGCAGCTGGTGAGAGGGGAGGGAGTCCCACAGTAACCGAGCACATTTTGTCGGTGGTGCAGGCCTGAAGGAAGCGTTGTTCCCAGGGGCGACAACACGAGCCAAAACAACAGCCGCAGTAGGTGAAGTGCTCGTTGGTGTGCTTGGGAGCTTGGGTGGGCGTCGGAAACCACAGCTGTATGCGGCCGGGGAGGTGGTGCGAGCCGGTGTGACGTTGGCAGGTACATCCACTATAACGAAAATTCATTATAAAGTGGTCTATTAAAACAAGGGTTTATTGTACTGTGGTCAAGAAGAGATTGCACAAATTACAAACAGATAGCACTCAAAGTCAGGATCAAACAAAAGTTATTGGGAATTGGGAGAAAGCAGTACTACCTGGTATTATGTCCCCATGCCATCACAAGTTGTGGTAGCAACACTTCAATGCATTTGCCATCATGGCATGTCTCTATCTACTCATGAGTTTATGCCTTTAATTATATAGCTATCAACCGTAATGAACGTGTCAGATTATAAAGAACCAATGTTACGAGTAGTCTCATAAACAACAAAAGGGTATAAGATTAACAGCCATAACTTCCGCTTGTACTATGGTTGCTTGGGCTATGGTTGCTTGGGAACATGGAAGACTACATATAATTTTAGACAATACCAGTGAAGGAAGTAGAATATGAGGAACAGTAAAGCTGAAAAGGGAGAGCTGTCACCAAACACAGCATTACAGTGTTGAGCATAATGCAAGTTAATGAATCCAAGCTACAAGAATTAAAAACTGGCCAATGTAATGGCAATGTCCAGGTTAAAACATCACTGTGAATATTTATGTGAAACAAAGCTACTAAAGATAAAATTTGTAAATCGTGAAAGACAAATTTCAGCTGAGCATTGACATTAGCTTGTACTTCCTTCCATTTCTCCCAACCAATAAGTATGCAACTCACGTGATAATAGTTGACAGAATTGGAGGCTGATTTGTTTCTTTCTGCACTTGCGCACTGATTCCGTGAGGCACATTCTTCAGTGCAGCATCTGCCAGGGTACCACTTTGAACTACATTTATAAAGAGAACAAATCAAAGTAAAAAAACATTTTAAAAAGTTTTCCAGTTGCTCATATTGCATATCAAAAATTATAATTATGAAAAATGTGATCATACATACTTAAATAACAACGACTTACTTTAAGTTCACCCAATTTTAATTGCACAGTAATGAAGTTTAATATACAACAAATATGCAAGATCTGTTCTGCATCCTATGCTGTGATCCTGAACTATATACTGTTTCCTATGGGCTTCTGGTCTGGCAAGATCTTTATTTTTTTTTAAAGATTTCCCCAAATCCTCACCTACTACTCATTCTTTGAACCTTCCCCACTTAAACAGCCTAGAATTTCTCATTTGCCGATCTCGTAACGGAGTCAATTATCATCACTCCTTCACAAGTGAGTATTCATCCAGCTGGCGGGTTCATGAGCTTCCTTAACTCTCTTCTTTAGGATGGTCCTTAAAACTCCCTAAATCACAAGGCAATATATTCTTTAGAGCATCAAGTTTTGTCAAAATGCCTTGGGTTTTAAATGAAATCATTATTGAAATGTACTTTTAAGACTCAAATTATTAAACAATTCACAAAGCCAACGGAGTGTAATTAGGGGCCCAATGCTGGAGATGTTGGGCTGTGAAGAACAGTGTCATTAATTCACTTATCTTTCCTGTGAATTTGGAAGACGCAGTTACAGCACAATGGTTCTTTTTCCAGTGGCTTGAAATCCCTGATGCCAAATTGAGGGTCCAGAAGCATCTAGTAAGGCAGATTTCACTGATGCCTGGTGAACACAGAGCTGTGCTCTGGTCTTGGGGTCATGATCTTCAAACTCAGTGATCCAGTTTCTTTTGATTTGCTTGTTCATCCCATGAAGTGCGAGCTTGGGGGTCATTGATGTCTACCTGAAGGACAGGCTGTCTCTGATTTAACAATTCAACAAAAAGATACCACCATATGATAGTGCAGATGAGGTCCAGAGTACCATACCTATGCAATACCCAAATAGCATCAAATTTTATCAGTGCAAAACACAACCATGTCGTACGACCCAAACTCCCTCCCCAATCATGTGACGTCAGTGATAGTCTGCAGTTTTCTACCTGGTGTCAGATTAGTCAATTGTCTCCGAACAGCTGCTTGGCCTGCTGCCTGGGCAGCGGGAACACTGCTGATGGGCTTCTCAGGAACTATCATTCCTTGCTTCACCGTCTTGCCTGCTGGCCATGGAACTGATGTAATGGGCGTCATTGGTCAAATTAATAAGACATGTAAAATGATCCAATTCATCAATATATCAACATCTTAAATTTGAATAAAAGATTAATAATTTAATTTTATTTATTTTTTAATAAATTAGTTTTAATAATCACCTTAATGTTTTCAAAACTTCTAATGACACTTCACATTGCATCGTTTGAAAGATTAGGAGGTCTCTCTCTGAGCAGTACTATATATCAATCAATGTTATGTCATGTCATGATAAACTAGAAACAATGATCTGATTATTTATTGCACGGCTTTTGTAAGATCTCGTGCTTAAGTTGTCCGCCACATTTTCATGTGCCAATAACAACCTCATATCAAAAACTATTTTATTACCTATAAAATAATTTGGACTTTGAAATGGTGGAAAGTGCAATGAAAAATCTTGATGTTCCTTCATGCACCTGTACTCTGCCACATACCTGATGTGATAGGGGGCTGCACTTTGCCAAAGGGTGTTGACTGTGCGGTGATTAGTGCTGCTGTAAATGATTGTCGCCTTGCAATAGGGGAATGCTTGAATGGAAGCTCCTCTGGTTCCTCAGTCTCAATAATTGCCTTTTCTGTACCTGGCAAGGCAGAGATGGTCTCATCCTCATAACATTTGGGGGATAGAAATGCTGACCTGGACAAATTCGCTGTCGAGGAGAATAATTTACATTTTCACAGATCATTCTCCTTGAAATAAAAAGCAGCAAATATATTTTAGTACCAAACAGCATAGATTCATTTTATTTATATTAACTCCACTGTTTGTTGCATTGTGCATAACTGTGAACTTGATTTTCCAGCAAAACACAGTAATTGCTATTTATAATCATTTTAAGAAATGTCCATCTACCTAATGACCTTCTGTTGGATTTCCAAATGCACAATTGCATAACTGCAGTAAATGCTGAACACAAACTGTAACCCACAAAGGGGATCAGGAGGGTTTATGTGCACAAATTGATTCATCTACATTAATTAAGTGCTTATGGCGATTTCATCTACATTAATTAAATATCCTAGAAGTACAAATCATCTACATGCTAATTGATAATTGTCTACAGATCACTGCAGATCAGTGGCATGGTTTACAAGCACTCAGGTACAAGTTCACATTAGATGCACTACACCATATTGGTCACAACCGTATCATAAAGTGAAATTTCACAAACAGTCATTTCCACCAGAATGAGACAGAGCTTTTAAGTTGTGGAAACGAACACATTTGAAGATGGTTATAACTCGGTGGCTGATCTCAATGAGTTTTAAATGGTGACATTATTAAGAGTTACCCACAAGCTACAATGGCCTGTCAAGTTGAAAGGAGCATCGTTCCATTCTAATACAATTAAAATTTGTATCACAAGTCTCTTTTCAACCTCACTTATGATTTTTCCAGAGTATGTGCGTTACCTGGTGCAGTGGATCGTACGGGTGGTGTCTGTCTTTTTGAAAGGAAGTTCCGTAGTTGAGATTGCTTCATTGGTGATAGTTTGCCTGAAAATAAATTTAAAAAATGTCTATGAAAGTCAAAACTCAAGGCCTGAAAGTCAATCCAAGTGTATTTACAATCACATATTCTTCAGTTCACAGAAGCATACAAGCTAGCTACTGAGTCCAAGTTGACATTGACAAAGCTTCTTCCCATCCTGTATTGAGATCCAAAATGTTTTAAAGGTTACAATAATATAAATTTCCACTCTCAAGTAGCACATTTCAGATAGTAATCAGTTTAAAAAACCTAATCGCTTGCTTTATTTTGCGCATCATCTCAAACCTGGATCGCACAGCTAATGGAAAGGTATGTTTTCTCACCAACTATTATTTTGAACATCTCCCCATTTCTACTTCCCCACAAAAGAAAATAATTTCTAGCACCTGGAATTGGTCATCCATCATTCCATTGTCATAAATCTCTTCAGCAGCTACACCAAAGTTCAGGCATTTTTACCCCCAAATGTCATGTTTGTAATTAGGCAGCATAATCTAACTTAGATCCAACCAGGTCCATGTGGTTTTTATACTCTGATGCCTCTGTTGTTAAGATAAAGGAGAATCCACATGCCTTTCCGTAGATTAATGAAAGGTTTAATGACCTGCCAATATCTTTAAATTCCAGGAAAAGGCAGCACCTGATCTAATGATGCTTATGATCCGAACTCAATACTTAAAGAGCAAATAATTCTATTGGTAATATCAACTGTCCATTTCCCTCTATAAATACTCAACTGTAAAATTTGTGGTAGTGGGGGACTGTGATCAATTTTTTTACTGCAGCACAGCTGTTGCCTTACAGCGGGTACGATCCTGACTACGGGTGCTGTCTATACGGTGTTTGTACGTTCTCCCCGCTATCTTCGTGGGCTTTCCCCCGGATCTCCAGTTTCCTCCCACACTCCAAAAACGTATGCGTTTGTAAGTTATTTGGCTTGGTAAAATTGTCCCTAGTGTGTATAGTGTTAATGTGCGGGGATCGCTGGTCGGCGCAGACTCGGTGGGCTGAAGGACTTGTTTCCGCGCTGTTCATCTAAACTAAACGGTGCCTGACATTCCATTCCTACAGCAGTTCGTTTTTGCTCCAGATTCCAGCACCTGCAGCCTATTGTATTTCCAGTTCTCTTGATAAACCATGTGGGGGGCAGATCTTTAAATATCTTGTCCATGGTGAAAGCAGGTACAGCATTTGTGATATTGTATGGATACAAATTTTATTCATACAATATCCTCAAACATATAATCACTGCCTCTAAGAATATGTCATAAAAGCTCAGATGATTTACCTGGGCTGCTTGAAGACAGCTTTGGTACTGTATCCAGAGTAGTTTTCACCAAAACGTTGCGAAGCATCTCCAGCTCTGTGTTCCAGCTGAAAGAAAAGTAACATGTGTATGAAATGGGACACATTAAATATATACTGTATGATTCATATTTGGATTGGGATGACGTTAGTAAAGGTTCTGGACCGTCAGAGCCAATGGCCACAGAGGTCTCAACTGGATATAACCACCCCTCTGCCCGTCTCAAGATTGCCAAACAGCATTTAAAACATTCTTCAAGACCTGTTTATTCAGTAATCTTCGATGCCCAAAATTTTATATTAACAACATTAAGGGGCAAAAAATAAGCTTCATCCAGAAATCAAAACATATCTAATGCTATACCTGCAAGAATTGGGTCTGTGCTAAGATAAAAATACTTTCCCCGAGTAAGCAACCAACCTACAAAAAATGACCTGAAGTCCTCTTCCTCACTCTGATCACATTAGTTTTACTCTACATGGACACAGATATAGTATATCTTGACAACTTCTGTCATAGATAATAAATTCTGCACTTTCAAACACACAGCAATGCTGATATTGAAAAAGATCAAGAGGTTGATGGTCAACTAAAACTGCAGAGCAAAGAAAAATATCTTCCATCCATCAATCAGCTCAAGGTTAAGAGTTTCTCCATGCTCAATTTATCAATGTATAAGCAAATTTCAGAATTCAAAATACTGATGGTAATTCAAAAACATTCAGAAGCAAGAAAATCTCCATAGCAAACCCTCATGTGGGGCATCCTCCACTCTCACCAGCTGCCACTTCTTCCTGTTGGCCTGTCACTTTGTCCGCTCATTGCCCCTCTACTGCCTACGCGGTTGCAGCAGACAATCAGCAATAACGGACACCATTCTCTCTCCCCCCCCCCCCCCCCCATAGTCCATTGTAACAGGGGTTTACTGTGTCTTTCTTGATCTAAATGATTTACAGCTCGAGATCTTTCAAACAATAGTCAAGTGTTATGATAGAGTGAAATTTAGAACTCTATCTGTGCATAACAAGGTCAGTGGATCCATTTGACCAAGTCTGAAGATAAATGTGGTGCTGGACATTGGGAAGAGCTATACTTCCCTTCTTCTAAGTACAATTGTAGGATCCTGTGTGCTATCCTGAAGAGGAAGTCAACATTCCTAACATTGCATCTAAAAGGAAGCCTCACTGATGGTGTAACATATCCCCAGGTTTCTGTTGAAACTGCCAGAGTATCCTCCATGTCTCTCGAGTAGGATTGAGACCATCAACACTCAAAATTAGAGATGGTTGCATCACAGTACAAGTCACAGGTGATAAATTAATGTAGCACCGAGAATCTAATACTTTGAATATTTTTAACAAAAAATGGAAAACATACCACTGATCACTGAGACATTTGTCATTAAGAATGCACCACTTGGAGGTCTGATTATATATGCGGAGATTCTGCAGGCTGCTGATCAGCTCATTAATCTTCTTATCCTGCTGGTTAATAATCTCATGATGACTGGCCAGTGCATTAAACAGTACTTCTCGCTCCGGTAAAAGCAAGTGCCTGGGAGGAAACAATCGAAGTTTAGACAACAGTGAAGGTGAACCACATTATTGCTCCTCAATAATGATAGACAAAGATGCAAATCCCCAGCAAATTTTGTATGGAACGTTGATGAGACCACAGAGTAATGCGCATGATTCCGACTACATATCCTCAAAAGGACAGTGAGGCACTGAGAAGATTCAACACAGGCCGTCATTCTCGAACCCAAGAACTCAGGCCAAATATACATCTTGAGTCAACAGGTTACACTATTTAATAACCAAACTAAATGAGGAAATGTTTCCTCCAAGGACAGCAGTAACTTATTTTTGGTCAGCTGACTTGTTCCTAGAATTGGAAAACAAAATCACTGACAGTGTTATAATTTGGATGGGGATATGAACTGTAGCCTACAAACATGTCAGTAACTGCCTTTATGCCAAGATGTCAACGTGATGTAAATAGACATAAACGAGAAATAGTCACCAATGTGCACAAAAAAGATGAAGATCCACAAAACTGGATATTGCTGATAGTGTCTGCATCTTCCCTGACTCAAGGATAATTGCATTCATATAACTATTTACTTTAGTACAACATGCATTCACCAGGTAAAAACAGGAAATGTAGTTGTCAATTTGTGTTCAAATGTCAAGGGATGATTGAACAATCAGTTTATTTTCCCCTGTATCCCAAGAAAAATAAGTTCTCTCATCAAATCAGCATCACTTCATTTTTACTTTCACCAGGATGCACAGGTAGCCCCCTAATTTAAAAACATTGCCCACATCATCATCATCATCAAAAAGCAGTCGTGTCTCCAATAGAGCAGATTTGAAAATTTCCTGACCCAGCATCACTGCTGACAATGATTGTAAAGCTCAGGCAGATTTCAAAATCCACATTCAACCCTCTTACTTGTGTTTCTTGTTCTTTTCCTGGTATTGCTCCCATTCCATATCCAGCACATCATTAACGTCTTGCACTGCAAACTTGACGTATTGATGTAAACGACGAATTTCCTGCAATCAAAAAGAGTCCAACAGGTTATTTTAATCTTTATTCCAAATAAAATGTAGAGACCAAGGAAAAAAAATGCTTTGTAAATATAAAAGAGCTAACAATTAAATAACTTTTACATATTATTATTGAAAGGCACTTCCTATACAAATAGAAAAATCCTCCAGGAGATGAAGGAAGTCTATGGGCCGGATGACTACGGAAAAAAAATACGCCTGCGGCGATGATTTCGGGTTACGGCCGCATTCAGCCCGGGGGCCGTAGGTTGCCGACCCCTGCTGTAAGGTAACCATGGAATACTCTGAGGACTTTATAGTAACAAAATTATTTACTGGCCTTGATGTGAAGAAGGTGTTTTAGAGGGTGAAGGAGCAAGTCCAAAACTGGAGTCTATTAATATTGTTTCAGTAACTAACACATCAAACAGGAACGTTTGATAAGCTTCTTCACCCAGAGTTGGAATAATGTAGAAATGACCACCAGATGGAGGTGTGGAGACAAATGCCACAGCTGCATCCAGGAGGGTGCAAGTTGATATAAAACACTCATCAAGGGATAAGTGGATTGCACCTGGATTGTTGTGGCTGATTGCAGTTGAGGAACGAAACCTCAATGCCACCAATAGCTCTGAAACGAAGTACCCGAGGCCTTGTTCATAATAGTCAGGGCCTTCATTCAGGCCAACCTCAAGAGCGTGGTACCAAAACACTTAACACATCTTCTGCCCAATCAGAGGTCCAAACACCCTCTACCACTGCAACATGACCATTAGCCTTACGCTCCATCCCCCAACTGCACCACCTGCAGAGCTGCCAGGTTTTGTCAGCGCATTTCAGTATTCTAGTACCTGAAAATCAGTATTTCGCTGAGGAAATCAGTATTTCTACGCGGTGCAGTTATACCCATGTAAGAGTACAAGAAGGCATAACTTTGCTACCAATTGACATGTCTTTTACGCACCTTACTTGACAGTGCATTCATTGCCATCTCTTTGTATACTTCTGTTTGAACGGCTGCTTCCTGCTTTTAGCACCAGATGATGATGTAGAAGCCATTTTGGAAGCCTCCCTCTCCCTCCCTCGCTCCTTCCTCTCTCTCCCTCCCTCCAACCCCTCCCTTTCCCTCCCTCTTCCTTCCTTTTTTTCTCCCTCCCTCTCCCTCCCCAAACAGTCTGTGACCCATAGCGCTGTGGCCATAGCGCTTTGTGTAAAGCCCATAGCGCTATGTGTAAAGGCAATAGCGCTCCAGCTGGTAGCGCTATAATTAGAACCCATAGCGCTGTTCGTTAAAATTCCCACACGCTAAACTGACAGCACTGTTTAAACCTGTAGCAGGACAGGTATATCAAAGCGTACAAAAATAATCATCCAGATCTTGAAATTTAAAATACTAATAGATATAATCTGCTATAATTTTTAGAGTTACAGTATGATTTTTTATATCCTTGCATTTAAGCAGCAAGATGAAACAGGAAGTCGGGCTGATTTAAAAAAAATCCGTATTTTACAAAGCAAATCCGTACATCCATATTCTTATCGCATTTCCGTACAAAATACGGAAAATCCGTACTACTTGGCAGCTCTGCACCTGGCTGTGTTTCTACGCCCTGCTTACAAGCAGAAACTGAAGCAGGTGGATCCGTTACAGAAAGTCATGTATGCTGGTCTACGGAAACAGATGAGACTTTTTGTGACTGTGTTGAGTCGGCTGACTGGTCCCTATTCAAGGACTCCATGGCTAACTAAAATGAATATGCTCTGGTGTCACAAACGTCGTCAGACAATGTTCCAAACGATGTCAAGGATGCTGCACGATCGTTCAACGTTGGTCCACGAGACCATACAAAATGGAAAGGGTTTCATGAACTGGAGATTGTACCTCAATGCCAGAACTGGGGTGTCAGGGGTTAATGGGGAGAAGGCAGGAGAATGGGGATAGGAGGGAGAGCTAGATCAGCCATGATTGAATGGCGCAGTAGACTTGATGGCCCGAATGGCCTAATTCTGCTCCTATCACATGACTTTGATAAAACAAATTAGAACACAGATCCCAAACGTGATGAGCAGCAGCGAAACCCCCAAAAACTTCACCAAATCATCAATCAAATGGCTGTACAGGATCTGGGAGGTCTTTCAGATTGTTTTATCCATGAATGCAAGACAAAGTCAAACTTTCATTCTAATTGTTTTCAGCACTTATTTACTAAATGATCAACTTATTTACTAAATGATCAAATGGTCAGTTGCATCATCTGAAAAAAAGTGTGATGTACAGAGATGCTTTCCTGACATTCAGTTGAAGTAATTCTCCAACAAAATAAAGGGCTAGCCAGAGTATCAAATCTTCTTACAGGCAAAACTTCTACCAAAGATTTGTCTGGATTTGGATTCCTTGGCAGTAAAGGAGATCATTCATTGCACCGTGTCTGTGCATGCAATTTCTAAAAACCACTTGTTTACTGTATGCTACTAATATTTCAGAAATATTTATTTTTTCTTTCAAATACACGTCCAGTTCCCTTCCAGGCCATAATAAAAACTGTCCTCATTTCTACTTCTTAGGTCAGGTTGTCCGACAACAGAGATAAAAATGTAGGTCCCCTCCAAAGCTGGATGAGAACCCATGAGATTTGTCTTAATGACATAGAAACATAGAAAATAGGTGCAGGAGTAGGCCATTCGGCCCTTCGAGCCTGCACCGCCATTCAATATGATCATGGCTGATCATCCAACTCAGTATCCCGTACCTGCCTTCTCTCCATACCCCCTGATCCCTTTAGCCACAAGGGCCACATCTAACTCCCTCTTAAATATAGCCAATGAACTGGCCTCAACTACCCTCTGTGGCAGAGAGTTCCAGAGATTCACCACTCTCTGTGTGAAAAAGTTTTTCCTCATCTCGGTCTTAAAGGATTTCCCCCTTATCCTTAAGCTGTGACCCCTTGTCCTGGACTTCCCCAACATCGGGAACAATCTTCCTGCATCTAGTCTGTCCAACCCCATAAGAATTTTGTACGTTTCTATAAGATCCCCTCTCAATCTCCTAAATTCTAGCGAGTATAGGAAATTTATGACTTAACTGAACATGACAGATTGATGTGAACAACAGTAGACAACAACATACCTTGAGCTGAGATTCACTCTTCGGGTCAAGTGGTTTTCGGCGCAAAAGCTGGAGATAATTCTGATCTATGTTTCGTTGATTTTGCGTAGTTGCATCTTCCACAGCAGCAAATCCTTCCAGCATCACAGTCTTCAGGATGCCAATATCTCCATGCAAGGACTAATGGAGTGGAGGTGATGGGAAAGAAGTAAAAAAGGAAACAGATATATCAGCATAAAACCACAGCAAGCCAAGAGAATTCTGGGGAGAAGCAATTCTCCAGCAAAAAAGGAATAAAGAGGATGAAATCTTCATAATATTTCCATTCAGTTTAGTTTATTGTCACATGTACTGAGGTACAGTGAAATGCTTTTAAAATCTTCGGATAAATGCCTTCCAACATTTGCTCCATGACGAGAGATGCTTAATAGATTGCCTTCAAACCAATGCAGAAAACAGACAACAAATTAGCAAAATCACCCTAGTTCATATAAGAAATCCTCAATAGAATAGAGGGCAGAATCCCAGAATTTGACCCAGATCAAAGATTTTTTCCCTGGAAAGCTCAGACAGAAACAAGATATTTTAACCGCTCCATCCCCAACTGCCTGCTCCACATCCAGCAAAACTGTGTATGATCTGTGGCCGATGTTTGGTCTGTCATTAAGTTAAGGTTTCCAAATTTAGATTGCCTAAGCAGTGCAAATAGATCCAATCCCATCTTGGATTCCAGAATTATTTTTAAAACGATATTTATCAGCCTAGAGCAATAGAATAGCATTCTTGCGAGCACTATAAAATCTGGGAGCACTACTAGAGCTGCCGCCAGAGGAGTGTAGGTAAATGGATAGTGGTGATGTGCGGGTAAGAGAATGCAGCCAGTTGCAAGATACAGCTGGCAGTCGAGATGCAGCCCAAATCACCAGCCGACGGTTATGAAAATGGAGCAGAAGATGGTGCGAGTTCTGTTAGTTTGCATACGCTCTGCAGACACAAACTACAAACTACGAACGCAAGACGTATATCTTCCTGCTGGGAAATAAAGGATTGTTTTCTGTGAATACAGCCCGTTCCATGTTAAAATAAATCACACAATATAAAGTTTGTGGCCTGGATTGTTAACGACAGACCAGTATGCTATCATAGCTTGGGAATAAAGCTTCTTCAGTATTGATATCTAGGATGGCCATTTTAAATATCAATGTATCTTCGTCTAGGAGGCAATACAGAAAAGAGATGCTGCCCACCAAGAGTGAATATTGCCCGGTTAGGCACTGGCACCTGCTAGATTACATCGTCATCTGAACAAATGTCCACAACGATGTCTGCATCACTTATGGCATAACAGGTTCTCATGTCTGCTAGGATGACAGACTGCCTGATATGATCGATTATCTCCATCCACCTGGTCTAAAATATCAGTGTTAATGGCAGTTAATGTTGAAGCTTTCAAGGACCCCACAAAGCTGGTACTTCTCACACAGCACCTGACAAACAGCCTGCCATCTCCCAAGACTCAGCACCCATGAAAAAATCCCAACTTTTCCTCATAAGAACTACTAGGAATGAATCCGCTAGTCTTAAACAAGAGGACATGGTCACAAAATAAGTAGATAGTCATTTAAAACTAAGATGATGGTGGTGCTTACATTAAACAACAAATTAACTTTCCCTCATCTGATGTGGTCTACATTCAAATCACCGCAGCCTCCAGCTCTGACATTATTGACAAATTAGCCGAGTAGCTTAGTTCACTTGCCTCAGTGGTCTCCTTGATCTCCAACAGGAATGTATTAAGCGACTCCGCATCAAATTTCAGGTGAGCCATGTCCTTTGTGCTGCCAACCACAAAGTTAGCATTGGCTGTACGGGCCTTTAAATCATCCAACTCTTTCTGAAAAAGAGCAATCTGCACAAAGAGCACTGCATTAGCATTCCAGGGATGACATTTTCCAAACAAGTTATTATTCAAGTTTTTTTTTTTTTCACATTCTCAGGACAGAACATCACAAATGCTTAACTAAACTTTGGCTATTCTTTTTTAAATATAGAACAGCCCCTCATATTCGAAGTGGATATTTTACAACCCAAAGGCATGAACACTGACTTCACTAATTTCAGCTAATCCATTCCTCTCTGTCTCCTTCTCTCTCCTTCTGTTACACCCAAGTCCTCTCACCCCCTCCTCCACCCCCAGTCAAGCATGAGCGACTTCTTTCCTCTTCCCCTTGTACCCCATCCACCCATTACCCACACACCCATCTCACTAGGTCCCCCGTCCCCTAACTCCACGGCTGCATCTGCCCATCATTCCTCCCTTACTTGGTTTCTCATCATATTCATTTATGTGTAGCCTTTTTTTTGTTGCTTCATCAATAACCTCCCAGTTTCTGTCGCTATCTCCAGCTTCCCTCTCTGACCTGCCTCCATCTGCTACACCACTCCTCACCTGGATCTACCTACTTCTTGTCCCACCTCTTTATAGTGGCTGTCTCCCCTCTTTCTCAGTCCAGAAGGGTCTCAACCAAAAATGTCCACTGTCCATTTCTCTCCAGAGATGCTGCCTGACCCATCGAGTCGTGGAAGTACGTTTTTGCCCCCAATTCCAGCATCTACACAGTCTCTGGTGTATATCTTATATTAATACCTCCTTGTGATTGATGAAGCTTCCCCCACGTGGAATACACTAAAGGTAACTAAATGCAAACTGCTGGATTTATAGATGAGCTGAGCATGTCTATGTTTTAAAAATCAGATAATTTGCCCGAGATCCCATGAACAATGGGAAGATGAACAATCCTCCTTTGGTGCTGCTGGTTCAGCTGTAAATACAAGTCGGTGCTTAGTGAGAACTCTCCAGACTTTTTTAATGCTATGGGACCTCATTGCATCTTTTTGTTTAAATAGGAAGCTGATGGGTTCAAAACAACTCCAAAGATGCAACTCCAAACTCCAGCTGATGCTCCAGGGCCTGTCATAAATTCTGCAAGAGACATGGAACTGACACCTGTGTGCTTTCAAAAGTGCATGAGAAGTAAATGGTTCAGAAGAGTAGAGAGAACTACAGGATTCCTTGGCACTGTTTCAAAGAGATCAGCCAGATTCCCTGAGAGTAATCCTTCCTCAAACAACATGAAAGAAAATACTGAGTTGTAATGACAAGAGTCAAGTCAAGAGTTTTTAAATTGTTACTACATGCAAAATCCGTTACTGTCCAAATTGGCTGCAACATTTAAGAGGGCAGCATTTGATTAGTACTTCATTGGTTGTTATATTTTGGGATATTCTATGATCATAAAATGCCAGTTCCCTTGCTTTAAAGAACAATTACATTCAAAATTGCTAAAACTGCTCATTGCACTCAACAATATTGTAAGAGGCAGATAGACAGGATCCTTTAAGTAGGAGTAGTGAAGAGAATTCCAGTTGTTGCGATTAACATCAGGAATGCATGATAGTTAGAGAAAGACAGAAACCACAGAGGCCTAGAGAAACAAGGTCGCAGAGGGATGTGAAAACAAGAATGGAGAACTTTTAAATCATGACATGGCCGGACCAGGAAACAACATTAATTAACAAGCTGAAGGGTAAAGGGTGTTGCAGCCTTGCTGCTAATTAGTACAAAAGTGTATTGAAATGACAAAGTTATGCCATTTCTGTAACTTGTACTGTTTCAGAACCTTACGGTTGACCTTTCCTCAGCAGATTAGTATTTAGTCAACAAAAATGAACAGAAAACTAAAATCATTGATAAAAGTATAAAATTGTCAGCTAATCAAATCAGAAACTGACAAGTTAGTTGAATGGAAGCTTTACCCGATATTTCACACCCACTATTCTCACCTCTTCCATGATTCCCATCATCACCGGGTCTAAAGTTGGCTGTTGTTGCATTTGCTTTTCCAGATCAGATGCGGAAATCTTAGTCATTGCGGAGGTCTTAAGAGAAAAGAATAAAACAATCTGCATTAGCATCTGTTGGTAAATATTTGTACTCATAATAAATCACAAGCAATGATCACTGTGGTGGAAATAAGTACAAGATGAAGCAAGGTCTCACACCAAAATACAGCATTTATAGGAAATCAAAGCCGTTCTCTTAAGCTTTTCAACAACCCTGATTGCAGGGGACAGATAGTTAGACACTTACCATTCCATTCCCGCTGCCACCCTGCACAATCTACAAAACCAAATCCCTACAAACCCAGGGACACAAGGTAGCTCAAATCCAATGTGGAGCAATCCAGATGATCAATGGGAATATGTAGCATCTCTCAGGGGATTCTTCCACCCCCCACCACACCCTTTTATATTTTTAAAAAATGTAGAGGACTGGCCAACTCCCTTTTCAGATAGCACAAGCCTCAACAACCAGATCCACCCTGATTGGCAGAACGTATGACTACAGAATGCAAGATCTAATTCTTTGATTAGAAAGGTCTTCAAATAAGGATTTCATTTACCTCCTGTTCATGAGGCACTAAATTCCTCTGGGAAGTTGGTGGAAATTTCCCCTATGAAATATAGGCCCGTGCATTCCTAGAAAACTAGATGCTTCATGGCAGTGCTGGCTCGAAGGGCCGAATGGCCTTCTCCTGCACCTATTTTCTATGTTTCTATGCATCATGATTTTCCATAAACATATTATATGTGGAAATGTATTCTTACAGGATGTTTTTTTATCTCAATTGTAATGAGCACCACAGCTGCTGGTTGACAGCAGGTGGCCATTTAAGAGGTTTGCTTGTAAAACTGACAAGGCAACCTCCAAGTGGCCCAGCAGCTGCACTTGGAGACAAACAATGCAGATGCTGATCACCTTCCAGTCTTCAGATTGAATGGAGACGAACACTTTTTCATGTAAAATAAATAAAGATATATTTTAATGATATACCTCACAACAAATAGTGGCCATTCAAGGTTACTTGCACTTCACCTTACTGGCCCTGTCTCAGCTAGCTTGATGGTATATAACATGGAAAACGGTTGAAAATAAATACTGCCGCACAGCAAAGTGAACCTACTGCACTGAAAACCCCATTCCCCGAGCATCTTGTTAAAATCAATATTAACTCGATTTGTTGATTGATTTGCATCTTATATTTATTTTACTATTTACTCCACATAAATTTACGAAGAGTGAATCCTATTCCATATCTTGGATTTTTGGATGATTTGTGAATTCTGTACTTGTGAATTATCCGTGCCCGAACGCCTGTAACACAGGGGTGTTTCCTGTTAAATCTGGATATCGTGACTCGGTGGCAGAAACACGAAACTACTAACTGTACAGTGGTGTCCAAGTAACAACATGGCAAATAGCCACGATAATGCAGTGCTGGTTATATGGAGATATATTGCATGGTGCACATTATGCTACTTAGGTCAATGTTACATACAAGAAAAGGCATGCATTCAATGAAAGGATGATTGTTATCATTAATATCCAATTTCCACGTTTGTGAAAAAAATCTACGGGTCAGGTAAGTGGTATACAAACTTATCCCAGAGAATGGCACCAAAATGGTACTCAGTCATTTTGCAGGTGCCAAGACTGGAGTTTGCAACAGTTACCGCAGATGTGATGGCAGGGAGTTAGTAATTCCTGTCAGTTTAAAATGAACTTTGCCTATCGATATAATCAAAGTTATACAGAAACAGGCCCCTTAGCCAAACTCATCCATGCTGATCAATGCTCCTTCCTAAGCTAGTTTCATTTTCCAGTGTTTAGCCTATAATGCTCAATAAACTTCCTTTTCCGTGTACCCATCGAAATCTCTTAAATCTTGTAATTGTAATCCTGTAACACTTCCTCTGGCAGTTCGTCCATTAACTCACTACAACGTGTGGAAAATGTTGCCCCTCGGGTCCTTTTATTACACCTTTATCCTCTCACCCAAAACCAATGCCCTCTAGGTTTGGACTCTACTACTCTGCGACAAAGATTATGACCTTCATGATTTTATAAACATTTACAAGGTTATCCTTTTAAAACTTGCTCAGCTCTGCTAGTAGGAAAATAAGCGAGTTTGGTATTCAGACTGCGCATGCCCAGGTCAAAGGTCACTATGCATGAACAGCCCTGGAAACGAGTGAAGCAGTGGACCTTCATTTCTTCCGTTTTTTCCAGCTTTGATTCTTCTAGGTAAGAAAATACTGCAATGAAAGTTGTATTTATTGTTCTTTTGTTAAAAGCTTAGATCAGCCCCCTTCCCGCGCTGGCTGCAAGCCCGGCCCGACCCCTCCGGTCGCCCCTGGACAGGCACGAGACACCCGGGAGGGGACGAGCCCGGCAGCAACTCAACAGACCCGGACCCAACACCAACCATGGACGAGCACGATCTCGCTCACTCACCAAAGCATAAAGCAATCAAAACAACAAAATAATCTTAGCTTTTAACAATAAATATAACTATTTCATAGTTTGAAAGCAGTATTTTCTTACCTAGAAGAATCAAAGCTGGAAAAAATGGAAGAAATGAAGGTTCACTGCTCCACTGCTTTCCAGCAATGTTATGCATAGTGACCTTTGACCTGGGCATGCCCAGTCGGAATACCGAACTCGCTTATCTCTGACAGTTATGAAGCACTCACTCAGTCATGTCACAATAACAAAAATAAACTGGCAGGTTGTTTTCAAAAATATATATTTTTTAATAAATAAATCACGGCACCACTTTGTGCCTAATATTTAAGTTAATCAGGAGAACCCTAAATGTCACTGCTCAGAATCACAACACCTGTTTCCTTACCTGAGTAGGGCAAGATTTTGGAACAGAAATCTTCCCAACATGGCCCAGCGCAGCTCGTGACATACCTTCAAGGAGAAAAGAAAAGGATTTAAAACTACAGCTTTATCTACATTTTCAATTTTCCATTCATTTTTCCACTCCTCAATCACTTCATAACCAAGCATTAGATAGCAGTCTGAAGAAGGGTTTTGGCCCGAAACGTTGCCTATTTCCTTTGCTCCATAGATGCTGCCTCACCCGCTGAGTTTCTCCAGCATTTTTGTCTACCAAGCATTAGATAGACATGGTTTTCAAAATCAATGCAACTCATTCATAATAACTTTGTCCTTTCTTGCTAAGGGCTGAATCTGAATTACAGCTTCCAACAGCCAAAATCTGGAACTCAGCAGGTCAAGACATAGAACAAACAACTTGTATTTATTTTTGCCACCTCCAACGGGATCCCACCACCACTGGCCACATCTTCCCATCTCTTCCCCTTTCGGCTTTCCACAGAGACCGCTCCCTCCGTAACTCCTTGGTCAATTCATCCCTTCCCACCTAAACAACCCCCTCCCCTGGTACTTTCCCTTGCAACTGCAGGAAATGCTACACTTGTCGCCTTACCTCCCCCCTCGACTCCATCCAAGGACCCAAGCAGTCTATCCAGGTGCGACAGAGGTTCACCTGCACCTCCTCCAACCTCATCTATTGCATCCGCTGTTCTAGGTGTCAACTGCTCTACATCGGTAGAGCACAGGCTTGGTAATCGGTTCACCTCCGCTCAATTTGCATTAACCAACCTGATCTCCAGGTGGCTCGGCACTTCAACCCCCCCTCCTATTGTGAATCCGACCTTTCTGTCCTGGGAGGAGCAGCACCTCATATTTTGCTTGGGTAATTTACAGTATGAACATTGACTTCTCCAATTTCAGGTAGTCCTTGCTTTCTCCCTCTTTCCCTTCCCAGCTCTCCCACAGCCTACTGTCTTCCGCCTCTTCCTTTATTCTTCCCGCCCCCACCCCCACATCAGTCTGAAGAAGGGTCTCGACCCGAAACGTCACCCATTCCTTCGCTCCATAGATGCTGCCTCACCTGCTGAGTTTCTCCAGCTTTTTGTCTACCTAGTATTTATACAAAAGCTTTTGCAAAAATAGATGCCATGATTCACAGTAATGTAACCAAAAATTGACACAGATTCACATGAACAAACAGTGACATAAATCACAAAGAGCTTTTAAGATGCATGTTAAAGCAGAAAAGACAGCCTGAGAGAAAGTTGCAGTGAACGAATTCCAGAGATTTGGGCCTTCACAACTGAGAACAGAGGGATGGGAAAACAAAATAATTTTTAAAATAAATTTACAACTGATCACTGTCTAACCCAGAGACAATGTAGGTCAGCAAGCAGAGTTGATGAGTATTTTGAAGGGCAATGTAGGCCCCATGGTAGCAGGGCCTGGATGACCCCAATTTTCCAAGGGTAGAATAAGCAAAATTGCTTCGTGCACATTAGAATAGTGTAAGAGTAATAGAAGCAGAAACAAGATGAACCAAAACATGAGCAGTCAGGCAACATGACTAAGGAGAAAATTAGCGTCTGAATATAAGCTTTGGTATGTGATCGAAAGTTCCAATCAAAACCAAATATGTTGAAAATTATGAGGACATCAATAGGGTGGATAGTCAGAGTCTTTGTCCAAGGACAGAGGTGTCTAATATTTGAGGACACAAGTTTAAGATGAGATTAACTATTTAAATGAGATCTAAGGGACAGGTTTTACCAGGCAAGGTATATGGAACATATTGCCAGGTGATGGTAAAGGCAGGTACAATCACAGCATTTAGAAAGCAGTTAGACAAATACATGGATTGGAAAGGAATAGTGGAATATGGGCCAAATATGGGAACATGGGATTAGCATAGATGCATGCCCACAAAAGGGTCCGTTTCAGTGCAGAGTGCAGATAAGACAGAGACAGCAGAGAGGAAGCTTGCCAGCTAGCATGCTCAACCAACAGTGCAAGACCCAAAGATAAAAGAAAGGCAAGATGAAGAAGATTTAGAGAAAGGAGGGGCAGAGACTTAAAGAGACAGACTGAGAGGAAAAAAAATGAAAGCAGAACAAAAAAAATTCAATTTTAAGAATGGTCATTACCAGCAGAATTTGATCTTGGGCCATGGATTGATTTTGATGCCTGGCGCTGAGTGTGAGGATGTGACAGTTCTTCGTCTGCGCTGTACTGCTGCGGTGAGTCATATGATGACTCAGTTGAAGACTCATCAATTTGACTTATGAACCTACAAAAGAAAGTACTTTCATCACTGTTGAATCCAAAAGAAAATAAAACAATCTGCTTGATCTTTTAGGTAACAAAGACTGTAAACACAGCAGCTCACAAAGTAAACATGCCTTCTAGGAGATTTAAGGGGCATCTGGACGGTGTGTGGTCCATCCCATAATAGATTTTCACTTAATCAATTTAAGCAAGATAGGCAGGCAACAAGGAAAGATGAAGGCAGGTAGTATTTAAACTTAATATATTTCAAAGCTTCAGGGAAACTATGGGCTCTGGAGACCAAGCAGGAGAGTGCAGTGGATGCCAAGATTAGATGAGTTTAATAAATAGCAAGGCAGTCTTGAGCCCTCTGTTGTTCATAGCTATTAAATGATGAGTAGAAGGGGCTGAGCATCCTCTTCCTAAGTAAAAAATTGGAGTAATTTTTCCCAAGGATTGTGTGGTGATGTGACAAACATTCTGCTGAGCAACTTTGAAAGGATAGATACAGAAATGATATTTCTATATAGGAGAGTCTCAGGGACCAGCAATATAATAGTATTCAGAAAAGTAAGAAATTCATTACCTCAGCATTCATGGAAAAACTGGTAAAACACACGAGAAACAGATCCGCTGAATGGGTGAGATTGTTTACAAGGACGCACACCTTCAGAAATGTTAATCATGTGTCGTAAATTCAATGCAATTCCTTGGGATAGTTAAGAAAAAGAACATACCTAACAAATTTGGAAGAGCCATGCCTTTTTTGCGTGTCATCGGCTTGAGATTCTGTGGAAGAACTGGAACTAAGACTATGGGTCACATGGTAGTCTGTTGCAATGTTGGGTCCAGTTTCAGTCTCGCCATTGGTGCCCTCTGTAAGAACTGCTTCAGGTTTTGCATTGGTAGCTTGAGGTAACCCTGGCTTTGAAAAGCGAGGTAAAGCAGGCAAGACCATTGATGGGAAAGCAGGTGAATGGTACGCGGCCGCAGGCTGCAAAATTCTTGTAGGGTGTCGCGGTGTTGTAGTTGAAGTCTGTGCTGGCACCAATACAGAGGGAGCAGGTATCGATGGTTGAGCTGCAAGGAAAAGATAGGCTTTTCCATTTCATGCTAAAATTCATATTTTTCCAAAGTCATTCAGCAATAATTATACAAATACCTCAAGGGACCAATGCAATGCAAAATATATTTTTTAACAATGTTGAAAAAACAGTGGATCAGTCATTCATTGTTTAATAAAGGTGGCAATTCACCAGCCATGCCTGTACCAGCCACAAGAAAAAGTAATTGACTTATTTCCACTTCTTCCCCCACAGATCTGCAATTTTGTTGTTTGTTTTTCAAATAAATTTACCTTTTGCAAGTTATTATTGAACCTGATTCAACCACCTTTTTTTTAATCAAGTACTGCATCCTGGTGATGAAATACACCATCTTCTTAACTTATTTTCTTTTGCCAACACAATACACCTGCATTATATGGTTTTAAATCTTCCTACGAGTACAAATAAGCAACCTTCTACCACCATCCTCTTCTTCCTATCATTAAACCAATTATGTATCCAGTTCAGTATCTCCGTGAATGCCTTGTTATGTAACCTTCCAGAACAGCCTACCACGCGGAATGTTAACAACGGCCATGATGAAGTCCATATAAACTATGTTTATGGCACTGTCCTCAACTACCTTTTGGGTTATTTCTTTAGAAAACTCATTTGTGAGACATGACCTCCCATGCACAAAACCATGCTAACTATCCTGTCTTACCAAATGCACATCTTATCCCTCAGAATCCTCTTCAGTAACTTTCTACCATAGTCATTAGGCTTACTGGTGTGCAGTTCCAAGGATTTCCTTTGCAGCCCTTCTAAAATAGAGGCCCATTAGCTACTCTCCCGTCTTCTAGCACCTCACCTGTGCTTGACAATGATTCACACATCTCAAACAATACTCCTACAATTTGTTCTCTAACTTCCCAGTTCTGTGGATCCAACTGATCAGGCCCAAGAGATGTCTTTGGACATTCACCATCTCCTCAAATCTAACTGTCCTCGAGACACCGCCATCAACTTCATGTCTTTCTCCATACCAGTTTGCAATGAGTTTCTGTTTCTAATAGGTTTATTTTTTTACCCCAATGTGCTAGCAAAATTTATTACAACTTCTTAATGGGAATAATGAGTGAAAAGTCACTCCATAGAACTAGCAAATGGCCTTTTTGGGTGCTTAAAATTCTGATATTATTTATTTATTCTGCTCTCATTGTGTTCAATACATACGAGATTGAGGTTCCCTCTCTCCTTCAATACGTGGGCATTTTGATGGGACTACCAACAGTTTCCCCCCAGGGATGAAGTTGATCATATGGAATGAACAAAGAAGCCCTTGGGTTGTCAGTATCATCAAGATAGGAGAAGGTGCAAACATCTTCTCATCACCTGCAAAAAGAACAAATAAATCAATTTTCAAGGATCACGTTAGAAAAAGACTTCTATGAAACAAACTATTAGATCAAGCCTACATTTATTGCATTTGAAACGGAGTCAACTGATAAATGACATGCATGTAATCATCAAATATAAACATCAAAGAAATTACATTTCAGATCTATATTCACCGAATACTTTAATCCTATAGTGGCAACATTTTCCCTCATGGTCTAAACATATAAATTTTGATCAAACATTGCCTTCTTTGAATAAACATAAATTTCTTTTGAGAAATTTCTGTCTTCAGACGGAGGACATTCAAGGCGAGAGAGCAATTTCATCACGCTCACTGTTGATGAGGTGGCTTAAACTCTTTTTTCCACAGATGATTACATGAGTGCTTCAAGCATTTTTCATTTTTATCTGATCTGCAACAACAGTTTCTTTTTGACTTTCAAATCATTTCCTTATATTTCCATGTAACCTATTCTAGCACAGGTTTTTTTAAAGAGAAATAACAGCCTGATATTAGTAAACATTTGATCAATGGAAGTATGAACTGATCTGAAAAAGAACAGGTCTATACCAGGGCCAACGTCTATTCCTGAAGGGTGAGGGCTGCGCAATGCTGCTTTAAACAGTTGAATTGATACTTTTGTAATTACACACTACAGTTTCATCCAATATTACAGTTGAAAACCAGTACATTAGGTCCAATATTCCACACAAGCTGCCTTTCATCCTGATACATACCTGCCTGCGATTCTGCAGCCAACCTGATACGCCACTGCCGTGAATAACTTCATCCAGCAAGAGCATAGAGGAATGGTCACTGACCAAGACAATCTGAGTGTTCCTCAACCAAAAACTATGGATGAACCATGATGTACATTCACAGGTAAAGGCCAGGTCTGCTACATACAAGTCAAATGATCCCAAGCGGTAATGAAAGCCAGCTATGATCTTCGCAAAGCTAACAAGGATGCCGAGACAATACCAGGACAAACCTGAGTCCCGGTATAATTATTCGGACACACGCAGTATGTGGCACAGTCTGAATACTATAACTGGCTGCAAAGTGAAGTCAGGCAACCAGTGATAGTGCAGACCTACCTGGTGAACACAATGCTTATTATCCTCGCTTTGAGCAGAATGCCAATGGGGCCAATGACATTCATCCTATCACTCAAGTATGCCTCTTCCCAGGGTCACTGTTGCAGAAGTTAGATCAGCCTTCCTGAGGGGTGAACCCACAGTAAGCAAATGGGCCGGTCAGAGTCCCTGACCGCATCTTTAGAAGCTGCACGGAGTATTCATGGACATTTTTAATCTCACCCTACCTCGCTCTGATTTACCCATCTGCTTCAAGAAGACAACTATCATCCTGGTGCTGAATAAATTCAAGATCTCATGCCTTAATAACTAACATCCATTGGCCTTGACATCCACCACCACAAAGTGTTTTGAGAGGCTAATTATGGAACCATTAAATCCAGTCTACCAAGCAGTCCTGACCCACTGCAGTTGGCCGACCGCCACAACCGACCCACGGCTGATGCCATCTCCCTGGCCTTACACTCATCCCTGGAACACCTGGATAAGAGAGACACCCATGTCAGACTTCCGTTCATAGACCACAGCTCTGCTTTTAACTCAGCTCTCATTATCCCATCCAATCTCATCACCAAACTCATGGAACGTGGAGTCAGCACTCATCTTTGCAACTGGATCCTAGGCTTCCTGACCAACAGACCATAATCAGTGGGGATAGGAGACAAAATCGTCTACAACAATCATCAACACTAGTGCTCCGCAAAGATGTGTTCTCAGGCCCCTTCTCAGCTCTTTATACACCCACGATGGGCAGCAAGTACAAGCCTAATTCAATCTACAAATTCATGAACGACATCACCATTGTGGGCCGGATATCAAATAAAGACGAGATAGAGTACAGGAAGCATGACCTGTTGTCAAGACGACAACCTTTCTCTTAATGTCAGCAAGACAAAGGAGATAATGATCGACTTCAGGAAGCGAAGTGGTACACATAACCCAGTATGCATTGATGGCACCGAAGTAGAGATGGTTAAAAGCTTAAGGGCCTGTCCCACTTGGCCGTCATTTGTGCGCCATTTACGCGACCTGGTAGCGTGTGGGTAGTGCGGGACAATAGACAATAGGTGCAGGAGTAGGACATTCGGCCCTTCGAGCCAGCACCGCCATTCAATGTGATCATGGCTGATCATCCCCAATCAGTACCCCGTTCCTGCCTTCTCCCCATATCGCCTGACTCCGCTATTTTTAAGAGCCCTATCTAGCTCTCTCTTGAAAGCATCCAGAGAACCCGCCTCCACCGCCCTCTGAGGCAGAGAATTCCACAGACTCACCAATCTCTGTGAGAAAAAGTGTTTCCTTGTCTCCGTTCTAAATGGCTTACTCCTTATTCTTAAACTGTGGCCCCTGGCTCTGGACTCCCCCAACATCAGGAACATGTTTCCTGCCTCTAGCGTGTCCAAACCCTTAACAATCTTATATGTTTCAATGAGATTCCCTCTCATCCTTCTAAACTCCGTCACTACCGGCCTGTCGCGTAAATGACGGCCAAGTGGGACAGGCCCTTAAGGTTCTTAGAGTAAATATTGCCAGCAAGTTGTCCTGAACCACCCATATTAAAGCAATGGCCAAGAAAGCACACAAACGCTTCTACTTCCTTAGAAAGCTTAGGAAGTTTGCTATGTCCCCAACACTCTCAGCTTCTACAGAGGCTCCGTAGAAAGTATTTCATCGGAATGCATCACAGCATGGTTTTGGAACAAATTCATTCAAGAGCACAAGAAATTGTAGAGAATTGTGGATTCAACCCAGCCCATCATACACACCAACTTCTATTGACTCCATTTATACTTCACACGGCCTCAGTAAGGCCACCAGCATAATCAAGGACGAGTCTCACCACGGTCATTCCCCCTTCTCCTCTCCCCCATCAGGGAAGCAGTACAGAAGTGTGAAAATGCACACCTCCACATTCAGGTAGACTTTCTTCCCAGCTGTTATCAGGCAACTGAAACATCCTATCAACAACTAGAGAGCGGTCCTGAACTACTATCTACCTCACCGGAGATCCTCGGACTGTCTTTAATCGGACTTTACTGGACTTTATCTTGCACTAAACTTTATTCCCTTTATCATATATCTGTACACTGCAGATGACTCTATTGTAATCATGTATAGTCTTTCAGCTGACTGGTTAGCGCACAATAAAAGATTTTCTCTGTATCTTAGTACACGTAACAATAAACTAAGCTAAACAAGGGCCATTTATGCAACAGGAACAGAACAATTTTGGCCAATTTTAGGTGGGGGTAGAAAGAAAAGATTTGCTTCTCAGGATAGTTTCCCATTCCAGGTGCAATGATTTTTCTAAGAGTGAGTTCTTAAATGGAATTACACCCTTGCCTTGCTCAGGATGCTCAATCACCTTATGACAAAGTAATAAAATGTAAATTTATGGCCAAACAAGAATGCTTACCAACATTGACAGGCAGTTGACTGGTGATATCAATAGAAACTCCAACCGGCATGGTGTCATCACTGTTCTCAGTCACAGGAAGTTCTGCTCGAGCAGCATCTTCGAGAACCCACATCTCCCAGCTGACCTGAACATGGAGGCTCACAGACATCAAGCTTGAGTACAGAAAGAGGGTATTCAGCCCCACAAAACTATGCTTCCATTTATGCCCAGAAGTACTTTGCTCTCAAGTTCATCATATTCCACTAACATGTCTCTCATTTTCATTGTCCTTATTGTGATCATCCTTTAATGCATTTGTGTACTTGGCTTAAGTCCTGCACAAAGTAGCAAGTCCCACCTTCTCATGATTGAGACAAGAGGTTCCAGAATTCCCATTTAAATGTATTCATCAAGGGCCTGTCCCACTAACGCGACTTTTCAGCGACTGTCTTCGACCTTCAAGCTCGAGGGCACTCGCCTGAAAAACTTCGAACTGGAGGGACCGTCAGCGATGAAACCGCGAGTCGGATCGACCGTCTACACACACACAAACCCTTCGCAAAGGCGGGGGCCAGGGAAAGCGGGGAAGGGCTGTCTGAAATTCACACCCGCGATGAACAGGAAGGTAAAAGACGGCTGGCACAGTTACGGCAAGTCCTTTAGAGAGCGCGGAGAGGGGGGGAGAGAAGGAGTGGAGACACTTTTAAGAAGCCAGACAACTTTTAATAAAGTTTAGCGGGCATTTAACATTACCGTTCGGATCTGAAAACTCCAATGAGCCAATTAAAATGCCCGGTCAGCAAATGAGATTGCCTACGGCTGCCCTCGACTGCCTATAACTACATAGCGACCCCACTCCACTGCACTACCAGTTCAAAAGAACCATGCCGACCAATTTTTACACGCAGAAAATCTTTCAGCATGCTGAACCATTTTCCACGACCAAACTGAGGCCTCGAGTATGCGGGAACTTCCCTCGAGCATGAAGGAGAGTTCCAGTGACCTCCTAGGACCACGTGTCGACCATGCTGCGAGTTTGAGTCGAGAGCAAACTCTTCTAAACTCGCAAATTAGGTCGCCACAGTGGGACAGGCCCTTCACTATTTTGCATCCTGTCGTTTAGTTCCATCGCACAAGTGATTTTATTTAAATCTACTTATCAATACTATTCAAAAATTTTAATGCCTCATTCCTCATGGATTTTTATTTAGACCAAAGGACCCAGCTTATCGCCTTCACTTTTCTCATATCTCATTGCTCATGTCCAGTCCTTTCTCAACAACAGCAGCAACTAAATGTCGATTTTAAAGAATGCGTAAAAAAAAACCAACTACCTTGTCTTGTTGCCGAGCAATGATACTGACTTCTATAGATGCTGCTGAGGAGGCCACGAGAATATCCCTGGGAAATAATAGTGAATTAGCTATAGCATGGAATCAAGATGCAGTCAATTACAATTGACTTAGATTGTGTTGATTGAAGGTACAAACATAAGCAAATATACGCCAAACTTTTTGAATTTGCACAATCCCATTGGATCCTTTCTCAAAAGGTCCAAGTATTACTTTCTTGGAAGACATCTAATTCTGCATTGAGCTAAGGAGCTAAATCCATTCAGGAACACTTCAGAGGTGCAACAAATAGTTTCTGTACTCCTGGTAGTAGAAAGAAAGGAGAGCCATGCGTTCTGATCAGTGTACAGATATGAAGGTCAGACAGCACAAACTCTGAGCTGAGCAGGAGGAAACCTTATTCAAAAATAGGACGCACGCTGACTCTTATGCGACTTACTATGCACATATGAAAGTTATAACATAATACACACCAAACATCTAAGTAGTGAAGGTAGTAATGGGGTCGTCTCTCTATTGTTGCTCCAAAACACAGGTCATTAAAATTCAAATACTGATCCTCTTTCTTCTCATCTTTTTTCTGGAAGAAACATTCAACATCTCTTATTGTAAAAGCACACACAAATTTTTCTTTAAACTATGCACATGGTGTAACAGGTCTGGACATCAGGGCAACATGGACATATATTTTCATGTAATGTTTGATGACACAGTAGTGGTGGCTTTATGGAAGAAGTTGCAGAGGTGGGTACAATTATAATGTTTAAAAAACTCTTGGACTGGTGCATGGATAGCAAAGGTTGAGGGATGGGACATATGGAGACAAATGGGACAAGTTCATGTGGAGATCTTGGTTGGCATGGATAACTGGTCATGCCCATCATCCTTTAAGTACTGTATACATTTACTTAATTATTTGTAGATAAAGCTGCACATTTGCTTTGCACCACTTACTTAAATTGTACACTTTACAGACACTGCAGACCCAGCAAAACCATAGAGGAATAACCCTCCAGTCCTCCTTGAGACAGTTGTATGGAATCTTTTCATTTAGATAAATGGGGAGAAAAGACACCAAATTTATGTCTCATCTGGAAAACAACACCTGCACTTGTACATTGCATTCTAAGTGCAGAAATGAAGTGTCATCTTAGAGCATAGTCTTAAGTTTCAGTATCTATTTGGATGGTGCCTTAAACTTAGTAAAAGCTGTGACATTCTTAGAAAAAAATATATACGACTTTTGAAAATCCAGAACATGGCATGGAGACGACCAAGTACTCCCACGAAAACTACTTACTGCTAGGGAAATAATCACAACATCGGGGGGAGCTTCCTGGGATCCATCTGCAGCTACAAACACCACTGAAAAGACATATGTACTAATCCAGTGTATGTCCAAAACTGCCAAAGAAAAAGTGACACATTTATAAATCAGCAGCTTACAAGTACTAACATGTGTAAACATACCAACGAGCTGCCTCAGGCGACTCAAGACATCAGTATATTCAAATAAAAACAATGCCATTTTATTTTAAACTGGATTGCAAAAGCATACACGCTCCATCTGTGATTTTCAGTCTTAAGCAGTTTCCTGTCACTTATCTGCATTAAGTGCAAACACAGAGACTTTTGAACCAACTTCATGCTGCATTGAAAAGATACTTAAAATGACTTGGGCAAATTTCTACGTGTGTGTATGTCCCACAAATACTAAGTGAGTGGAATACTGAACCACAGTGGAAGCATTGGATTGAACGCTGCTCCAGTAGTTTACTGATCTGATCTAACTAGCACTGTTAGAGCAACGGCCACAAATATGCCCACGGCTTCATCAGAACAATCACCTTTATAACACAGTGGCACTGTTATTCAAACTCTCCCGAATGTATGATATGGTTCCCTGTATATAGCTTACATTTGTGAAGTGGATTTAACATGAAAAAAGGAATGTAATAGTTTAAAAATGAACGTTACCTGATCAAACAGCACTAATTCTAGAGCCCCATAAAAATAGTAGTGTTAAATTATATACCTGAAACTAAATCCAAGTTAACACTTATTAAATTGAACACGAGAGAAGCCATGATATGACTCCCCTGTATGCATCCCACCTTTAACTGGGTTCTCCGATTTGTAGAAAGGGGGACAAGAGATAACTTTCTTTTCTTGCAATACCTAGAAAGAAAGAAAAAATGTTAATTATCTCCAAGTTGAAAATGTAAATACACAACAAACAGAACTATTTTATTGAGGATGTAATTTGTAGAATAGATGAGGGTGAATTTGTGAATCTGGTCACCTGGAACTTCAGAAAGCTTTCAATAAGGTCCTACAAATATATTTGTATGCAAAAGTAAGTTAATCGGTCAGAGGTGCAGAATTAGGCCATTAGGCCCATTGATTCTACTCCACCATTCAATGGTGGGTGATCTATCTTTCCCTCTCAACCCCATTTGCCTGACTTCTCCCTGAAACCTTTGACACACTTACTATTCAAGAACCTGTCAAGCTCCGCATTTAAAAATACCCCATGACGTGGCCTCCAAAGCCGTCTTCAGCAATGAATTCCATTTTCACCACCCTCTGGAATTTCTCCTCATCTCCTTTCGATAGATCTGTCGTTTTAATCGGTGGCTGTACCTTCTGGCACAGACACTCCCTCTGGTGGAAACATCTTTTCCACATCCACTCTAATTAGGCATTTCACTATTCGGTGAGTTTCAATGATATCCCACCTCACCCTTCTAAACTCCAGTGAGTAAAGGCCCAGAGCCAGTTAATGCTCATCATATGTTACACCAATTATCCCCAGGATCATTCTCATAAACCTCGCCTGGTCCCTCTCAAACGTCAGCACATCCCTCTTCAGATATGGGGTCCTAAACTGCTCACAATACTCCAATTGCAGTCTGACCAGCGCCTTACAAAGTCTCAGCATTACAATGAATGCTAACATTGCATTTTCCTTCCTTACTAACTATTCAACCTGCAAATTACTCTTTTGGTAATCCTGCACCATGACTCCCAAGTGCTTTTGCACCATAGATTCTGCCATTTATTTTCCCACTCTCCCAATCTGTCAAGTCTTCCTGAAGACTCCGCTTCCTCTACACTACCTGCCCGTCCACCTATCTTCATATCATCCACAAACTTGGCCACAAAGTTTGTCAATTCTATTATCCGTATCATTAATATACAACGTGAAGAGTAGGAGGATGTGTTTGCTGTGGAGTTTAGCAAAGGTGGGATTCCTGGGATGGCAGAACAGGCGAAAGAGAGATTGGATCAATTTGATTTAGAAGACGACAAGATCTCATAGGAACGTATGAAATTCCAACATGATTGGATGGATTAGAAGCCGGTAGCAAGCATTTGATGCCCGACAAGTCGAAGAACATTGGTCATGGCCCAGGTAGGCCATTTAAGACTGAAATAAGGAAAAAAACTTTTATCCCAGACTGCGTTGATTCTATGGAATTGTATAACATGGAACACAATTGAAACCAATTCAATAAACGTATAAAAAAGGAGCTGGCCAACCATTCTGTTGATTTATTAAATTCTACTACGTTTGTTCCATATCTCCTTAACATTCTCACATGGCAAAAGTTTATCGACACAATTTTTTGAAATTTTCAAATCAAAAGAGGGTCTCAATAAATTTTCCAGGGCATTGCATCTCAGATTTCTATGATTTATAAGAGACTCCTGACATCCACACTGAAGACTCCTATCCTAAAGTTAGGCCCTTTGCTCAGCACCTCTCCAGTAAAGGAAACTTCCACATTTTCAACTTAATACCAATCACTCTTAATCAACTATTATGTGAAATCATACCTTCAAAGTATGATTGTTGATCTCTATTCTCAAATTATTTTTAGGTTTATTACTGTCTCGTGTACAGAGGTGCAATGAAAACCTTTGTTTTACATGCAATCCAATCAGATTAGATAATAATATTCATAAATACAACTGTCAAACTCAAATGCAATAGGTATAGCAAAGTGAAAGTTGCAGAGTACAGAATATAGTTCTCAACATTGTAGGGACGAGTGAATCATGCTTCAATCTATAAAATTGTGAAATAGCCCAAAGGGCAGCACAGTGGTGCAGCTGAAGAGTTACAGTGCCAAAGTCCTAGGTTTGAACTTGACCACAGGTGCTGTCTGTACAGAATTTGTACGTTCTCCCTATGACCGCATGGGTTTTCTCCGGGTGATCCAGTTTTCTCCCACACTCCAAAGACATACAGGTTTGTCAGTTAATTGGCTTTGGTAAAATTGTAAAATTATTCCTAGTGTGTAGGATAGTGTTAGTGTATGAGGTAATCGCTTGTCGGTGTGGACTCAGTGGGCTGAAGGGCCTGTTTTCACACTGTATCACTAAAAGTCTAAAGATTTCAGAGAATTGTCATGAGACCAAATCGTATGCATGCAGTTTAAAGGAGGAAGTAAAAGGGACAGTAGGGAATTAAAAAATCTTGGGTTTAGCAGTTGATAATAAATATAATGGATATCGGAAGAGGTTAGAATTGTAGTAGATTACAATTGTGTAGAATTGTAGTAGAGTTAAGGTTTCTGTGGCTGTTTGGAGACAATTAAGGAGAATAAGAGTTAAAATGTCAGAAAAAAAATACAGGCACCATGACCCACTTACCGGCGAGTATTGAACCACTGTCCCATTTTGACGACCAGCAGCCAACTGTTTCCCTTTTGGACTCCAGCATACTAAAAAGTGAAAGTGCAGAAGACGGCAAGATTTAGGAGAGAGGTGAAGGAGGGTAGGGTGGTGGGGCGGGGTTGAGGGGGAGAAGCCAAATTGACAAAGTGAGAAACAACATGTTAGATTAGGTTTATTATTGTTAAGCCCCTGTCCCGTGATGCGAGTTTACCCAAGAGCTCTCCGGAGTAAAAAAAAAAATCAAACTCGTGGTACATCACGAGTATTTTTTTACTCTTGAAAATTTTCCACACTGTTGAAAAAACTCCACGAGTTTCCGTGTTTCCCGAGTACCTGCCGTTAGCATTACGAGCTGCTACGAGACATCCACAAGCTCCGACGTACCCGCTGCATACATTCTACGTACTTACCACGAGTTTGAATTATTTTTTTTTAACTCGGGAGAGCTCTTCGGTAAACTGGCATCGTGGGGCAGGGCCTTTACAAGTACGGAGGAGGTACACTGAATAGCTTTGTTTTGGATGTTATGCAAACAGAGCAGATATATCATACATAGATGCAATCAGTTCAAACTCAAGCACGATAGAGCAAAGGGGAAGATACAGAGCACAAAATAGTCTCAGCATTGCAGTGCATTAGTTCCAGCAAACTGCATAGCTCTGGGATAATAGGGATAGTCAGCATAGCTTTGTCTACCCCGACATCAGTCTGAAGAAGGATCTCGACCCGGAAACGACACCCATTCCTTCTCTCCAGAGATGCTGCCTGCCCCGCTGAGTTACTCCAGCATTTTGTGTCTCGCTTTGTCTACGGCAGGTAATGTCTTACTAACTTGATTTAAGTTAGTTTTTTGAGGCGAGGAAGGTGATTGATGATGCTAGGGTAGTGGATGTTTTTTTACGTGGATTTTAGTAAGGCATTAATATGTCCCTCGTGATGGGTTGACGCAGAAGATGAAGATGTCGGGGATCTATGGTGACTTTGTTGGATTCAGAACAGGCTTCCCCACTGAACTGCTGATGCTGGCTTACAAAAAAAGACACAAAGTGCTGGAGTAATTCAGCAGGTCAAGCAGCATCTCTGGAGAACACAGATAGGCGATGTTTTGGGTTGGGAACCTTCTTCAGACTGATTGTAGGGGGGTGGGGTGGGAGTGGGAGGAGGAAGAAAGCTGGGAGAGGTGTGGGCAGGACAAAGTCAGGCAAGTGATAAGTGGATACAGGTGATGGAGGTTTTGAATTCAAAGCCAGAGATAGGAACATTTGTGGTGGGGGGGGAGAAGACGGAAAAAAAAGTTTTTTTTGCAGGTTACCTAAAATTCAATGTTCACACCACTGGGCTGCATGTCACGCAAGCAGAATATGAGGTGCTGTTCCTCCAGTTTACGTGTGGCCTCACTCTGACATTGGAGGCAACCCAGGAACAAAGGTTCAATATGGACATGGGAAGGCCTGTTGAAATGGTTAACCACCAGGAAATCCAGCAGGCCTTGGCAAAGCGAGTGCAAGTGTGCAACGTAACTTTGAAAAGTAATTGGTGGTGGGCAAAATTGAAGGTGGTGGTAATGTTAGACAATGATGTGTTGGATGGTAGGGTGAAAGGCAAGGACCGGGGAACTTTATCCTAGCTCCCTCCAGGAGAAGGGTAGCAAAAGCAGAACTACAGGACAGAGAAGACGCGGGTGAGAAATCCATCTGCAACAGCAAGGGGGAAAGCCACGTTCACTAAATGAGACGACATCATGGATGTCCTAGAAAGGAAAGGCTAGTCTTGGGTGCAGATGTGGTGGAGACAGAGAAATTGAGAGTCTTTGCAAGAAGCAGGGTGGAAGCTGTGTAGTCCAGTTAACCGTGGGAGTCGTAGACGTCCGTTGAAAGTCTGCCCCCTGTGATGTAGACAGAGTGATCAAGAGGAGAGAGGTAACAGATCTCAAGAAGGGTCTCGATCCAAAACGTCACTCATTCCTTCTCTCCAGAGTGCTGCCTGTCCTGCTGAGTTACTCCAGCTTTTTGTGTCTCAGGGATCAGAGATAGTCCAACTGCATTTCAGGATAGGGTGAAGGTTAATAGTAAAGTTAATAAAACCAACGAGCTGTGCAGGAGGCAGCCCTGATGCAGTTATATATATAATGGAGAAAGAGTTGTGGGATTATGCCAATGTCCATATGGAACAAGGATTTTTCAACGTAATCAACAAAAAGACAGGTATAGCTGGAGCCCATGGTCACATCTTTTACTTAAATGAAGTGAGAGTCAAAAGAGATGTACGACTACATAAAATGAAGTGATAGGCGAATGAAAGCAGTTTTGCATCACCAATGTCAAAGACATTGTGTTGAGATTGGCAAGTAACATGCGCACAGTCATCCACTGCGAGGCATCTCACAAAATTCAAGATTGCATGCATCAGTCTCCATTTCATAGACAAATTTGGTTCAGTAACACGGAGTAGTGAACAGTTCAACATATTAATGCTTACTTTTCAGACACAATGAACTGAAGATGCTGGTGCCAAACAAGGCACAGTGCTGGAATAATTCAGCAGGGTGAGACAGCATCTCTGGATAACAGATTGGTGACTTTCTGGGTCAGGATCATTCTTCAGAATCAAGAAGGGTGCTAACCCAAAAAATCCAAGTTCTCCAGAGATGCTGCTTGACCTGTTAAATTATTCCAGCTTTAAAAAAAAAAAGATATTCTTTAGGTATTACAATCACATTATTTGTCCAATATGTCAAAGTGTGCAGTCCCTGTTAGCTAAAGCGAGGTCACAACCAAGTGAGCAATACCTACAAGAAGTGATGCCAGCAGTGGCCGGAAGGTTAGCATGCTGCTTAATGATGTCAGTAACCTCCAATATGGTCACGCTTCCATCTGACATGCAGATTGCCAGGATGGAAAATACCGTGGGATTCCATTTTAAATCCAACACTGTGCACTTTTTTTCTGGCTTGTAATACACAAATGGACGCTTCTGAGGTTTATCCTACAATAAAGAAAACATATTTACATAGCTGCAATTACTGTATATAATAAAAGCACACAAGACAACTGATACAGGTTAAACAGAGCTAGGCAAAGGTATCTTTGGACAAATCGCCTAAAATATGGCCAGAAAAGATATGCTTTAAACGTTGATTAGTTTTAAAGACAAATCTGGTAAACTAGTACTTGTTGGAACCAGGCTCTGCAAGGACTTTTAAGAGGCAATTGGACTAGCATTTAAGATAAAATAGTTTGCAGGATTTTGGCAGAAAAAAACCAACTAAACTGCTCTACTTGAAGCAGTAATGGCCTGAGTAGCCACCTCCTGTGACATCCTAATTCTGTTTTAAGGAGAAGACAGGCAGAGAGCTGGAAACAATGGGGAATTTATAGACCCTTTGGCACAGTTCTTCATGCTGGAGCAAAAAGAGTGCAGCATTACGGGTCAGAAACATTAGAACGGTCGGTCACAATGCCAAAGGATTGGAGTGCTGGATGAGCCGAAGAGTTAGAACTCGAGCAAAGACATGGAGGGATTAGAACAAGAGGAATTAAAATGTTGGATATTAGCCATGTGTAACATCAAAGTGGTACAATTAGTCATGACAAATATATACATTATTTAACATTACAGTATTCACTCCTGTACAAAAACGAACCACTCAGAGCGGCAGGTCTATGCACCACATAAACCACTAGAGATGACAAAGAAATAATAGTCTCTCCACAATGTGTGTTTATTTCAACAGTAAGGAGGAAAGGAATAAAAGTGCATGATAATGGAGATAGATTAAGTAGTGTAAAAGCACATGTAGCACAAATGCTGCAAAGATCGGTTGAATGCTTTGTTCTTGCACAACTTTTAAGTAATCAACTTTTAACTTTTAAATATGGGTATGGCTGGTGTTCACTATCTACCCCTACCCAGTAGATAAAAATAAACCTGGACTGGAATCAAATATGGCAAGGCATTTGTTTTCTTTCCCTGCAATATACTCATAAACTATTTAGTTTCAGAGACAAGCCAACAGCTTCATAAGAACTTTTTATTTGATTATCGCCAAAGTTTATGTTTAAAACATAAATGGACGGGATTTCAGTTCTTGCCATACTATTTTAGAGGAAAGATGAACTACGTGGCTTAAGCTGGTAGGGTGGACACGATGGCTATGGGTTACCACGGACACAATAGCCACCTTATCCGCTGTATCATTATGGTGTTGCTAAACCCATGAACACAAACAGCTTGCATAAATGTATAAGCATGTGAATGAGAATGTGATTCCTGGATGGATTATGTTTACTAACATTGGATGATGAACAGTGTGCAATAAAAACAAACTTATGCATACAAAGAAAATTAGCACTCACCTTGTTCAGAAATGTGCGAATATCAAAGAAAGCAATGACCAGCCCATACTCCTCTGACACCATGGCAACAGACAAGGTTAAATCATCATGGCTGAGTGCAATGTGGTGTATAGGGAGCTTCATACTAACTGTCATAAAAGGTGCACCTTCAACTGGGACATTAAAACAGAACCAGGTTAGAAAAAGAGACAGCCTATTCAATGACTCAGCCCTATACAGATTAAATATCTTTCAAGATAAAGAAACTACAGAGCATAAGGTCATCTCCTATTAATGCAGCTGGCAGCCTTGGAAGAATATAAATTATACCAACCTATTAAAGATAATGGCAAGTTTGAAGAAAGTGATTGTTCTAGGTACTTAATTCAGAGTATAAACACAAATTTATGATAATTCCTTTCCCCTCCCCATCTCATATACTATGTACCCATAAGCATTGTCACTTCAGCAGTACCAGCAAAGTTACTTACAGTCACTTAACTCAAATTGCTGCAACTTTGCTCTGAAACAGTGTAATTCCACGCCAGGAAGATAGCTCAGGCTTTTTTTAAATAAGAGTTTGGATACGTTGAAAACAAATGATCTATTTCGCTTGTCACAGATGTCACCAACTAATGGGGATAGATCTAAAGAACCAACCAGAGGGAGGTCAAGGAAAATAAATGTAATCATTATGGTGGAAGACTGGACTTAAAGGTCAAAGCAGGTAGAAACCCTCGCCATATTTAAAGGATACAGCTAATAATGTGTCTTTCTCTAATATGAATTGGATATAAAGTGAGCAAAACATCATCTGTACAGGTAAAAGCATGAAACACAACTTCCAAATATAAAGACCAATGGGTAAAGAGCATCCATAAACAAGGAAGCATCATTTGATTTCATCAATAAAAACTGCAAGTTGAAGATTTTTTTAAACTACCAATTCAGCAATCACTATCCATCCCCTTTGAAGACCAATGGGGTAAGAATTATAGTTTTGTTGTTTGCTCCAACAACTCATTATTCTTTGTGCACAAATGAGAAAAATAGGATTTATCAAATTATTAGATTTCCTAATTCCCTTACAATAAAGTGGGTGGTATAGCAGATAGTGAAGATGGTTGTCAAAGATTACAGCAGGATATTGGTCAGTTGGGCAAGTGGGCTGAGGAATGGTTAATGGAATTTAATACAGAGAAATGTGAGGTGTTGTATTTTGGGAATATCATGGGCAGGACCTACACAATGAATGGTAGGGTTTTGGGGAATGTTATGGAGCAGAGGGATCGAGGAGCACATGTGCATAGTTCCTTGAAAGTGACTTCCAGGTGGATAGAGTGGTTAAGAAGGCTTTCGGCACATAGGCCTTCATCAGTCATTGAGTATAGAAGTTGGGAGATCATGTTGCAGTTATATAAGACGATGGTGAGGCCACATTTAGAATATTGTGTTCAGTTTTGGTCACCATTTGATAGGTAATATGTTGTCAAGTTTGAATGGGTTCAGAGAAGATTTGCCAGAATGTCACCAGGACTCGAGGAGTGAGCAATAGGGAAGATTGTACAGGGTGGTGCCTTATTCCTTGGAATGCAGGAGGATGAGAAGGGGTCTTATAGAGGCAAGCAAAATCATGAGAAGAATAGATTGGGTAAACAGACAGAGTCTTTAACCCAGAGCAGGTGAGTTGAGAACCAGAGGACATAGGCTTAAGGTGAGGGGGGAAATAGACAATAGACAATAGGTGCAGGAGTAGGCCATTCGGCCCTTCGAGCCAGCACCGCCATTCAATGTGATCATGGCTGATCATCCCCAATCAGTACCCCGTTAGAAACATAGAAAATAGGTGCAGGAGGAGGCCATTCGGCCCTTCGAGCCAGCACCACCATTCATGGTGATCATGGCTGATCGTCCCCTATCAATAACCCGTGCCTGCCTTCTCCCCATATCCCTTGACTCCACTAGCCCCTAGAGCTCTATCTAACTCTCTCTTAAATCCATCTGTTCCTGCCTTCTCCCCATATCCCCTGACTCCGCCATCTTTAAGAGCCCTATCTAGCTCTCTCTTGAAAGTATCCAGAGAACCAGCCTCCACCGTCCTCCGAGGCAGAGAATTCCAGACTCACAACTCTCTCTGAGAAAAAGCGTTTCCTCGTCTCCGTTCTAAATGGCTTACCCCTTATTCTTAAACTGTGGCCCCTGGTTCTGGACTCCCCCAACATCGGGAACATGTTTCCTGCCTCAAGAGTGTCCAAACCCTTAACAATCTTATATGTTTCAATAAGATTCCCTCTCATCCTTCTAAACTACAGAGTGCACAAACCCAGCCGCTTCATTCTCTCAGCATATGACAGTCCCGCCATCACGGGAATTAACCTTGTAAATCTACGCTGCACTCCCTTAATAGCAAGAATGTCCTTCCTCAAATTAGGGGACCAAAACTGCATACAATACTCCAGGTGTGGTCTCACTAGGGCCCTGTACAACTGCAGAAAGACCTCTTTGCTCCTATACTCGACTCCTCTTGTTATAAAGGCCAACATGCCATTCGCTTTCTTCACTGCCTGCTGTACCTGCATGCTTACTTTCAGAAACTGATGAACAAGGACCATCAGATCCTGTTGTACTTCCAATTTTCCCAACTTGATGCCATTTAGATAGTAATCTGCCTTCCTGTTTTTGATACCAAAGTGGATAATCTCACATTTATCCACATTAAACTTCATCTGCCATGCATCTGCCCACTCCCCAAACCTGTCCAAGTCACCCTGCATTCTCATAGCATCCTCCTCACAGTTCACACTGCCACCCAGCTTTGTGTCATCTGCAAATTTGCTAATGTTACTTTGAATCCCTTCATCCAAATCATTGATGTATATTGTAAATAGCTGCGGTCCCAGTCCGAGCCTTGCGGAACCCCACTAGTCACTGCCTGGCATTCTGAAAGGGACCCGTTAATCCCTACTCTTTCCTGTCTGCCAACCAATTTTCTATCCATGTCATGTCACCCCCAATACCATGTGCCCTAATTTTGCCCACTAATCTCCTATGTGGGACCTTATCAAATGCTCTCTGAAAGTCCAGGTACACTACATCCACTGGCTCTCCCTTGTCCATTTTCCTAGTTGCATCCTCAAAATATTCCAGAAGATTAGTCAAGCATGATTTCCCCTTCATAAATCCATGCTGACTCAGACCGATCCTATTACTGCTATCCAAATGTGCGTCTATTTCATCTTTTATAATTGACTCCAACATCTTCCCCACCACCGATGTCAGGCTAACTGGTCTATAATTCAGTTTTCTCTCTCCCGCCGTTCTTAAAAAGTGGGATAACATTATCTACTCTCCAATCCACAGGAACTGATCCTGCTATAGAACATTGGAAAATTATCACCAATGCATCCACGATTTCTAGAGCCACTTCCTTAAGTACCCTGCGATGCAGACCATCAGGCCCTGGGGATTTATCATCCTTCAGTCCCATCAGTCTACCCAACACCATTTCGGGCCTAATGTGGATTTCCTTCAGTTCCTCCGTCACCCCAGATCCTCTGGCCACTACTACATCAGTAAGATTGTTTGTGTCCTCCTCAGTGAAGACAGACCCAAAGTACCTGTTCAACTCATCTGCCATTTATTTGTTTCCCATATTTAATGTGAACCCAAGGGATAACTTTTTTGATACAAAGGGTGGTGGGTGTATGGAACAGGCTGCCGGGGGAGGTAGTTGAGGCAGGTACTATTACAATGTTTAAGAACATTTAGATAGGTACATGGATAGGACAGGTTTAATGGGAAATATGGGCCAAAAGCAGGCAGGTAGGACCAGTGTAGATGGGGCATGTTGGTCGGCGTGGGCAAGTTGGGACGAGGGGTCTATTTCCACTCTGTATGACTCTAATCTCAAAAATGATTTCAAATTATGAATCGATCCTTTGGATGGCAGAAATCTGCACAACATTTCCACATTTAAGGAAAGTGAAACAGAACGATGAGGTGATTATACAGAGATTAACCCACGGTTTGTACTCAATAAACTACTACAAACAATAACCAAACTACAAAAACACTGATCATTTTCTGTTGATCAGAGAAATCCAAACACACACACACACACACACACGAGGCATAGCTTGTGGCGGTACCTGGTGGCTAGCCACGGGTAGCGAACCCTCGGCTCAAGAGGGAGGCGTTGAGTGTTTGGGAGTGGGAGGCGTTGGGTCATGGGGTCCGACCCGGGGTATTTAATGTCGGGTCACGCCCAGTCACAGGGTTGGTGTTGGAAGCAGCACCGTGACAGTAATAAACGCCATTTCGTGCACATAACTTGTTTTCGCCTCATTCTTGGCTGGACTCCTGGAGTCCCCACTACAAGCTCAACATTTCAGCAAACCTTTGCTATTATGTTTCATAACTATTTTACCAACAATCTGGTTCCAATTTAAATTTTGTCTCATCAGCAGAAAGGGCCCCCAGAAATTCTATTCAAAATCCATAAAGAAGATAATTCCTCTACATCATATTAAGTAGAATACTTGAAGTCACTCTTTAGAATTTCCATGAACGCCTAACAACAATCTACTGAGCCTGTGAAGCAGTAATTCAGAGGCCAAAACTCTTTCAGCAGTGTAGTGCCCATGGCCTTCAAGCATGCACATTATCCTTGACCAAAAGTGAGGAGAATTAAGTTTTCCACCATCTAGCTCACAATTTTAAAAAGAAAGATGCGTACTTACTAATATCATTTATACTTCCCTCTTCCTTGTCAGCCAAAGCAATGTACTGACTGCTGATAATTTTCATGCCATTGATGCCTCCCATAAAGACGAGTCCATAATGGTTGGATATGACCAAGAGACTGACCCTATCTTTCGGCAACTCCTCCGGGATGTCAAAGACGCGAAATCTCTTCATCTGCCGGAACATGAAGTACTGTGGAAGGAAGTTAGACATGTTCAAACAACTTACTAAAGGAAACCACTACAACCTAAAGGTGGCATCAAAACAGTAAGAAACTCCATGCAAGAGGATTAGATAAATTGGAGGTACGGAAGGGCAAATTGGATGGCTGATACAAATGGCAACTATCTGTGTTATATGACAGAGGTTTGGAACCGTACCGTTATGTCACAGATTTGTTTTACTACCTTAGAAACTGACAATCAAAAAAATCTAGCTTATTCAATCTCTCCTTATAACCAAATTTTCTAATCCATATAACATCCTGACGAATCTCTTTGGGATCCTCTCCAACACAAGCAAATCCTTCCTCCAGTGTGGCATTAATCTGTATACAATACTGTAGGTGAGGCCTAACCAATGTCTTATAAAGTTGTTACATGTCAAGGTCTTTCTTCAGACCGTCTAAAGTCTCAATCTGAGTCCGAGTCTCAGTCTGCAGAAGGGTTTTGACCTGAAACGTCACCCATTCCTTCGCTTCAGAGATGCTGCCTGTATCGCTGAGTTACTCCAACGTTTTGCATTTATCTTCGGTGTAAACCAGCATCTGCAGTTCCTTCCTACATCTTTTATACCTTTATTGCCACATGCAGAGATCTCTGGACTTGTACCCCAAGGTCCCACTGTTCATCAAAACTACCAAGGGCTCTAGCATTTACTGTATATTTACTTGACTTTTCAAAACGTATCATCTCACACTTGTCAGGATTAAACTTCATCTGTCATTGATCGGCCCAATTAGCCTTTGACAATCACCGTTATCTACAACACCACATGCTGAAGTCTTGAACATAGTGATTCTTGTGAAATCCAAAGCGGGCATTAGTAAGTATGCAGACACAAAAAGTTGGAGTAACTCAGCAGGACAGGCAGCAATCTCTGGAGAGGAGTGGGTGACATTTCAGGTCGAGACCCTTCAGTAAGTAGGTTATTGACGAGTAAGAGCTATTCAATAACAGTGATAGTGACACTATTACTTTGGTGATGATTGAGAGAAGTCTTCAGTACCACTGATGAAATGTTAACTGATCACTTTACTATATCCAGTGCCCTCAGCCACTTCTTGATATCACATTGAATGAATCAAGTTGGCTAAATACAAACTTCTGCACCATCACAGCTTCCTCCTGAGACCTCCAGCACAACTGAAATGAGAACTCAGCATGGTCTTTGACGCACACCTTCTGGGCCTCAACATCACTTGCAGCGTCCCACAAGATGCTGCATGAATAGCGGAGTCACTCCGGCACTTTGTGTTCTAGGCAAGATTCCAGCATCTGCAGTTCCTTGTTTCCCCCTTGAATCTTTAAGTTGTGAACACGGAATGCAAACTTCAAAATAAGTATTTACAAAACTAACATAGTCATGTAGGATCACACTCTCAGGCAATGTCAGCGCCCATTATCTGCCACTTGCTGTCCCTCATCTCACCATCACCACTTCACCCTCACATTCGCCCGTCCGGTGAATCACAGCAAGCCATTTATTTTCTCCACCACTCACCTTCATCTCCTTCTCGGGGACGCCGACCACGCCGTCCCCCATCGCGAGTCACTTGTTAACCGGCGCCAACACCAAGAGAACAAACTGCGAGTCGTCGACGCCGCCGCCGCCGCCCGCTCAAACAGGCCTCCACGCGCGTCACATCCGACGCCGCTGCGCGCATCACAGACAGAGCCTCGGTCACGTGGGAGCGAGCGGGAGGCGGGGTCAAAAGTACGCGTCATCATCAGTCCAGGCAGCAGCCCGACGCAGGCGCGCAGAGCTGAATGCATGAATGAATGAATGAATCAATGAATGATACTTTGTAATAGTGTCGGGTAACATTTGCAAACACTACGTTAGGACGAAATGAATGTCAGGAGGAAAGGAATAGAAATGCATGATAATGGAGTTAGATTAAGTAGAGTAAATGCACATGTAGCGCAAACAGCAACGGACAGCAAAATCCATTGCACCACTTCTGACACCATTGACCATGCAAGGCCTTATTTATTACCTTTTTCATTTATATTTCAGGATGCAAGCATAGCGGCAATTTAACACCCATTCCTTGATCATCCTTGAGAAAGCAGGGTGAACCATCTTCTACTGAAGGCATTCCCATGGTGTTCTCAGATAGAGAATTTTAGATAAAACTGAAGAAGGGTCTCGACCCGAAACATCACCCATTCCTACTCTCCATAGATGCTGCCTCACCCGCTGAGTCCAGCATTTTGTGTCCTATTGTCGTGTTGTGTCTAGCATATCAACTACTTAGGATTCCAGTCAAGTTATGTTTGAATTATGAATTTCTATGGGAATGTATTTGCTTGTTGCATGAACTTCTGTACTCAATTCCTGACTGGTGAAGATGGACATGACTGAGATTGTATATTTCTAATATAGTTCTACGGAGCGCAAAGTATTGAGGAAATCCAATTTGCTTTACCCACTCAATCAGAACCCAAATTTAAACAAAATAAAGCTCCCCCATTTGTCCATGTCAGAATATTTCAAATGCTGCAGGCACAAATATAATAGAGATCGAAACAACACGTGGATTTGGAGTTATGATCCCTGTTAATTCACTCTTTAACATCTTCTAAACATTATTCTCAAAGGTATATTAGTGAGATCATATAGACTCAGCAAATATTTGCCAAATATGTGCTCAGTCCGCCAAAGTCTACTGGATCTCCCATTTGCTAACCATATTAACTTCCATTCCCATACTGACCTTTCTGCCTTAGGCCTTCTCTATTGCCAGAGTGAGGCCATGCGCGCACAGCCATTTCTCCCTCCCATCCTATATTCCTCCCTCTGACCACAATTTACACCTGTTCTATTCTTGTCCCACACCTTTTATCTTTTCATCTCTGGCCTTTTCAACCACCTGCCTTTCAAAAACTGCCCTCACCTGTATCCACCTATCGCTTGCCAGGCTTTATCCTGTCCTCTCTTCCAGCCTTATCCCTCCCAAATCATAATCAATCTCAAGGGTCCTGAGCTGAAATGTTACCGACACGTTCTGCAGACATGCTGCCTGACCCGCTGAGTTACTCCAGCACTTTATGTCTTTATTTGTAAACCAGCATCTGCAATTTCTCATATCTACTATTGGCTAATTGTTGGGTGTTAATTATGAGGCCAATGTTTAGGATATTTCGCAACTAGCACGAGGTGTACTCTCTGCTCTGCTGAAACAACTCAACTTGGAGCAAGTTTTAATGACTTAACTTACTGTGACAGGCAGTTTGATATTGATCCCAATTTTAACATCAGTTACACACATTAGCGCCATATCAATGAATCCCTCTATGGGAGCAGGGGAGCATTACTGCCAATTATTTGAAATGTGTTTAGTTGAAATCAACAAAGAGAGAGCAACTTTCATTCAAGAATTGCTTTATTTCACTCTTGTTATGTACAAAATTATGAAATGATTCCCAACAGAATGGATATTAGTTACATGAAGAGGTTGAACAAAGTTGGATTGTTTTCTTTGGAGCTTTGGAGACTGAGGGGAGACCTGATAGAAGTTTATAAAATTACTAGACCAACGGGGACCGTCCCCTCAATGCGGTTGCGGTGAGGGCGGCCTTCAGCATCACACACAGACACACACTAACCATCCCCGCCTTAGTATTATACTAATATTATTAATTTGCTCCTTTTACCCCATCCCCTGACCTATCCACTCACGCATCACCCCCAACTGCACAGGCGTGGCTAGAGAGGGGGGTGGAGAGGGAGGGGGAGGGTGGTAGAGAGGGAGAGGGAGGGGGGTAGAGATTGAGGGGTGGGGGGTCGCGGCATCACAGGGGAAGGCTGTTTCTCGAATGCAATACTCCACCATACCCATATGTCTCAATATTCACCACTCCCTAGCGAGGGAGGGGGGCAGAGAGGGAGCGGGGGCAGAGAGGGAGGGGGGGCAGAGAGGGAGCAGGGGGCAGAGAGGGAGGAGGCAGAGAGGGAGGGGGGGCAGAAAGGGATGGGGGGCAGAAAGGGATGGGGGGCAGAAAGGGAGGGCCCCCTCCCCCCCTTCTCCATCCCCCCCTCCAACCCCCCTCTCTCTCTCTGCCCCGGGGAGGGGATAGAGAGGGAGGGGGAGGGGGGTAGAGGCAGCACCTACCCAGGTCGTAGAGCAGAAGCCTCCTCACCAGGCGCCTGGTCCGAGATAGGCTTCGGCCGGCATGGACCAGAGCGATGCCCGGAGCGATCTGAGGATGGTCAAAAGCAGCGGAGGGCCGGATGATGGTGGCTTCCGTGAGAGGCATAGATAGGGTAGACAGTTCATTTTTTTCCCAAGGCATGCCCATCAAATACTAGGGGCATAGGTTTAAGGTGAGAGGGGTAACATTTAAAGGAGATGCGCAGAGCAAGTTTTTTATTTATACAGAATGGTGGGTGCTTGGAATGTCCTGCCAGGGGTGGTTGTGGAAGAAGATACGATAGTAATATTAAAGACGTTTTTCGTAGGCACATGTGTATGCAGGAAATGTAGAGACATGGATCAGGTGCAGGCAGAAGGGATTAGTTTAATTTGGCATAATGTTCAGCACAGGCTTTGTAGGCCAAAGAGTTTGTTCCTGTGCTGCACTGTTCTGTGTTCTCTGATTCATTCTTCCTACAGTTCCCAACAGCACCATATTCTGAAATCTTCGCACAAGTTCCATTCACATGCAGAAAGATGGGCAAATAATAAGTAATTAGAAACAACTTCCGAGAGACAAAATCAATGAAGTCAGAGTAATAGAATTAGATTTTGCATTAGAAGCAGGAAGGATAATACGGCAGAATAGGAGTGGTATTGGCAGCATATCAAACAGATTGAATGATTATAAACATATTATATATTGAAAATACAAAAATGATTTAGAAGGATGAAGCCAGAACTCAGAGAGAACTCATTTAACACTAGTAAAATTACAATTACAATACAATTTATTTGTCTTTTGGACAAATTTGTCATTTGGACCCCTTGAGGTCCAAACGAAATGTCGTTTGGACCTCAAGGGGTTCAAAATAATTCCGAACATAATAGATCAACCACATTGAATCCCATATGGTATCTTTTCTGATTTATCAATATTATGGTTGATCATCTCTCAAAGTTCCACTTAACTGCCACAACCATACAGTATACCTCAATTCTGATATCTACCATTCTTAACCTTTATTCACTCATGTTTGAACTTCATTCTCTTGGACACATGGCTGAGGTGTGATTTGATGGAAATCTTTAAGATTATAGAAAAAGGTTTGCACGTGTGAGCACAAGAGAAGATACTTCCAAGGTAGACACAAAATGTTGAAATAGCTCAGCAGGGCAGGCAGCATCTCTGGAGAGAAGGAATGGGAGAGAAAGAAAGATACTTCCACTCCTGTGGAGCCTAGAACTTGTAATCCTAAGTATAATTTTGTCACTTAGAAAACAAATAGAAAATTGTAGGTAGGTATTCGGCCAAATGACCTGCATCTGAACATTGTTGAATTATCTCTTATTAACCCTCCCACGCCACTGTTTACTGGTCTAATTAGCACCACATGGCAGTAACATATTGAGGTATAGAAGGAACAGGAATACTGTTCTATATCAGAAATTTGTAGCAAGGCTTTGAAAACTAATCAGGCCCACGGAACAAGAAATTATTTAGATTTCTATGCTGCACGTTTCGCATCCTAGGCTATTCCAAAAGGTCTTCACAGAAAATTACTAGATTTAATGTATAAGAAAGATGACAACCAATGTACTTGCAGTAACCTCCTGTATACAACATTGTGATAATGGTCCAATAATCGACTTTAGTGGGGGAAAAGCACCAGCCAGTAAACAACATGGAACCCAGCTTTGCTTCAAACGCACATAACCTTTTACATCTACCAAAGAAAACAAAGAATTAACCCAATTTTACACTTCCGACGATTCTGCACACCATGGGGAATGTTGACTGAGTGCTCAGGTCTTTGGCGTACCAAACTACAAACTCCGGGATCATAAGTAACTGTGATAGCCACACAAGTCAAGCACAAACCTAAATGGAGTTCTCTATTAAGGTTAGAGACTACAACAAAGGGGTACTGGGTAGTCTGTAAGTTCTGTTGGGTAGCATTGGACAAATGAGTAATAGATTTGTGCATCACTGTACAGGAACACATAGATTTGAAAAATATCAAACATGACATTATGTTTTGACTGACAGGGAACATTCAGCCACCACCTCAACAAGTCCAAGATGAAACATCACACGGGGGCATTTACAATTCAAGAGAAGTGCACAATCATTCCCAGTTCTTCATCCAAAGGGTCACGGAAGGCTAGAGATGTCCCTCTTAGCAGGAGGTCTGGTAGGTTTGGAGTCATTTCCGTCACTTTTTCCTTCGAACATCATGATTCTGAAAATAAATATTTAAACTCTAATTTTAAATCTTTAATTTGTGATAGGATCAAAAGACATTTTCAGTTGATACTCCTTCAATGGAACTGAATATATTAAAAATGTAAACATTATTTATGTTTATATTGTTCTTTTGCTCGAAATACCAGGTCATTTCACGGCACATTGGTCCAACACGGGAAACAGGAGAGCTAAGATGGACACAAAATGCTAGTAATTCAGCGGGACAGGCAGCATCTCTGGAGAGAAGGAATGGGTGATGTTTTGGGTCGAGACCCTTCTTCAGACTGAGAGTCAGGGGAGAGGGAGATATAGAGATAAGGAAGTGTAAGGTGTGAAAACGAGACATCAAAGGAGATTATCAAGGAAAATATAGAATAGATCACGGTTAGCGAGGGGAAGGTAACAACAAAGCAAACAGAGATAAAATGTAATCAGGGACAGTCAGACTGGTCGGAGAACTGGGAAGGGGGAGGGTTGAAGAGAGAGGGAAAGCAAGGGTTTGTTGGAGTTAGAGAAGTCAATATTTAGTTTAGAGCTAGTTTGTGCACAGGAAGCTCACACAATGGCGATCTGATATCAACCAGAGAATGATGATGATTGGATAAAAAACAAAAAACTTTGATTTTCTTCACAACTTTGCTAGGGGGATCTTTTGGGATTCTAAACTAAACTGAACAGATAAAATGTTTACGGTTGTGGGGTGGTACAACATTTAGGATCATTGATGCCAGTTGCTAATAAGTTAAAGGAAGAATTGAGGAGAGGCTTTCTTATCCAGAGTGTGGCAAGATTGTGGGAATACCACTGTGAACAGTTCAGGAAAATACCAATGATGCATTGAAGAGAAGTTAGGTAAGTATACACAAAGGAGAAAGGAGGAGAGCTGATAAAGAAAGGAGGTGGGAGAAAGCTTCCAGGAAGCAGAAGCGGCACCAGTATGTGACGATTCAGATTTCTGCAATCCGAGGAGAATGGAAGGGATATGGTGCAAAGTACAACCTTGCAACTTGAGTGACACAGTTTACCACTGCCCCTCCTGGTGATAAGGTCTATTTACATAAAGTCTAAGTACATTTATCAATGTACCTAATCAACAAACTGTTCAGTGATGAAATGTGAAAAAAATCCTTTTACTTCTAAGTGTCACTCTCATTTACAGGAGTGTCCTCATAAGTCATAAGTGATAGGAGCAGAATTAGGCCATTCGGCCCATCGAGTCTACTCTGCCATTCAATCATGGCTGATCTATCTCTCCCTCCTAACCTCATTCTCCTGCCTTTTCCCCATAACCTCTGACACCTGTAGATTAACTATCCTGGATAGACACAGCATAGTTAATTGTAAAACTGCACTGTGCCATCCCTCTCCACTGTCCTAGATTGTAGACTACTGAATCATCAAACATTATTCTTGCATTACATTATGCACTGAAATCAACCCACTCTACTATACATGGAACACTTGCCCACTTAATCTCACCATGTTGTCCTTTGTGCCAAATCACACTATGCTGCTAGGTTGGCATTCTGCATTAATTTATGTCCCACAACTCTGGGATCTCACTGTGCACTAAATCTCACCTCTCAGTCTTGAGAATTTAATTGCCCTAAATCTAGTGATAACATTCCCCTAAAGCGGCTTTGAGCAACAGATCAGACCCCATACACCAGTAAACTCTAGTCTATCACTGAAAATAGAGACAAAATGCCGGAGTAACTCAGCGGAACAGGAAGCATCTCTGGGGAGAAGGAATGGGTGATGTTTCGGGTCGAGATTCTTCTTCAGACTGAGAGTCAGAGGACAGGGAGTCTAGAGATATGGAGGGGTAAGGTGCGAAAACACCAGATCAAAGCAGACGATGATAAGGAAAAGTAGAATGGTTCATTGTTAGCAGAATGGAAGGTGACAAGTAAACCATACACTCAGTAAAATTAATCAGAAGGACAGTGACATTAGTTGGAAAACTAGGGTGGAGGTGGGATGGAGGGAGAGGGAAAGTAAAGGTTACTTAAAGTTAAAGAAGTCAATATTCATACCGCTGGGGTGTAAGCTGCCCAAGCGAAACATGTGGTGCTGTTCTTCCAATTTGCGTAGGTCCTCACTCTGACAGTGGAGATAGCCCAGGACAGAAAGGTCAGTGAGGGAATGGGAGGGGGAGTTAACAACCGGGATATCGCGTAGGCCGAGGCAGACTGAGCGGAGATGTTCAGCGATATGATCGCAGAGCCTGCGCTTGGTCTCGCCGGTAGTCTATCACTCACTGGGATATTAGAGTATCGCTTGGGGCATCTGAACTTTCACACCTCCTCTAAAGCAAGGCACCCAATAAAGTGAAATTGAAATCCAGCCATGAAATGAGTCCTGTGAATGGCCTGAATGCCTGCACTTGCTCTCAATCAATACAGCCCCCACACTATGAATAAATTCACTAGAAGCATGCTGCATCACCCCACAATAACCCATTCATCCAACTCTGCTGCGTAGGAATTTCATTCCCATTTAAATACAGCAAATTCAGGCTTAAGGTAGGCAAATCAGAATGGAATAAGTGATATCACTAACAGGAAGCCAAAAATGGCATGTTCTATTCAGCAACTACTATAGACTATTCTCATGCATTTTTATGTTCCAAATCTCAAGGACCATCCACTAATGCAACACAAATCTTAAAAGCTTTCCACATGCCTGGAGCTTGCTTGAATCCAGTAACAAATTGACGAGGAAGACAATTCTTCCATTTTACACTTACATAATGGAATTCTGTGCATTGTCTTTGGCCCCTAATTACAGAAGATGCAATCAAAGCACTGTGAAAAAAAATCTACGGCTATGATACCAGGACTGAAAATGTAAGGTTGAGAATGGTGATGAAGATGGGGGTGGCTGTGGATGAGGCCTTCAATCAGATGAAAATGTTCAGTGAAGCAGATGCAGAGAAGTAGCTTCCATTTCTACCTAGATCAACACTAATGAACACAAATATAAAGGTTGTCTCCAATAAATCCTTTGGGTATTGCCGGAGGAATTTCAATACCCAGAGTTGCCAAACATGTGGAATTTGCTACAAGGCAAACTGAATGCAAAAAGCATTGGCATATTTAAGATTTATTATATTAAGTGAAACAAAAAAGAAAACTGGGAGGAGCGGTGCACTGCCGGCAGCTCTACAGCCTTACAGCGCCAGAGACCCAGGTTCGATCCGGACCACGGGTGCTTGTCTGTACGGAGTTTGTACATTCTCCCGATGACCTGCTTGGGTTTTCTCCAAGATCTTTGGTTTCCTCCCACACTCCAAAGACATACAGGTTTGTAGGTTACTTGGCTTGGTAAAAATGTAAATTGTCCCTCGTGTGTGTTGGATAACGT